>MU399600.1:0-92826 GCA_022578875.1 Hypoxylon crocopeplum | reverse complement strand
CCCCCCCTTAACTCTCTTACATCTCACTGGTTTAGTTCAGAGACACCTAACTCCTCAAGCTGTGTCTGCCTAAGAGCCATCTATACCGAAACTATCCTCTCCAAAGAGAAATGAAAATCGCAAGACAATGGCGAATACTGTATGCCCGTCTACACAAGGGGATAATTCACCCTCGCATCCCCATGTCCCCGTCGACTATTTCCTCATGAGCGGGACCAACACATCCGATCCAGCCATTACGGCCTGCTGTGCCCCCAACGCCGTAAATCTCATCGAGGAGTGCTACCTCTGGTGTGAAGTACCCCCGACCTTCTCCAATGACAGCCGCAATAGTTCGCCTTTCTTGGACTGCGTGGCCCAGCACGGACTCAACCTGAGCTGGGTCGCACAAGGTACGCCGAGTGGGGCTGGGAGGTCCGCGAGCTTCGCGGGGTGGATTGTTGCGGCAACGCTATTGGTTGGCTTCTTGGGCGCCGCCTAAGGTATGGTAATAATTTACGACCCGCGAAGCTTTCCGATGCGCTGATATACGTCTAGGCTAGGTAGCTTAGCTGTGGCTAAAAGCAGTCAGCTACTATGTAGTCTGCCAATGGTCTATGGGGAATTACCCGATAGGATCTTGGGTCCGTCTGGTTGTATATTTGATATTCCAAGTTATCCATTAGGAAACAGAAGACCTCGGTTTGGGTTCTCTTATAAACCTGGTGGAAGTACTGAAGGATCTAAGAGGTACCTACCTACCCTTAGTACTAACCCCGATATCCCCGAAACTCATCATGGTGGCAATTCTACTGTAGGTAGATAGGGGGCATTTGCGTCTCGAATCACCATCGTTGTTATCATTATCATCCCTTCTTTTCCTTCTCTTCCTCAAAGCAGTGGCGTTGCGCCAGTTCGCTAGTTTGGCTGCTATATGTTCGTGGTTGGTTTCGTTTGCCTTGATGATCGCCTTTTCTTGCTCCTGTCGGTATGTCAGTATTTCCATGTTGCGCAGCACCTAGTAAATTACTCACAGTCTCCATTGCTAGGTATCAAGGTCAGGTATCCTGACAAGCCATCAACACCCAGATCAAATGCTTGGGCCAGGAATGGATAGACGAAGGGATAATTCACTATATGTACACCTATAAGCCGGGAGCTCTTTCCGGAACAATGGATTCTACCCCCTTTATAAGTTTACACCGTGACAGTCACTATAAGGTCAAACATGCAAATGCAAACTCGAGCCTGTCGAATTGTGTAGTTATGCCGTTTATTCCCAGATATCTTCCGAGTAGACAACACCTCGATAGTGTTCACATCATGAGCGTGACCCGTGGAACCATACAATACTCCATCACCTCCTTAGCATAGCCCCTTTTCCAAGCCGTGCTCTCTATCAGGTATCCAAGCCCGCTATCCAATCCATGCAAGCTTTCGTACAGTAGTCCAATCCAAGCTTCGCTTTCGACTAAGGCGTGATGTCGAGTGTTGTGATTAGGTATTTATGAGTAATCTTTTATATCTTTTTCTTTTCTAAAAGTGAGGCGCGTTAAGGAACAAGCCCATGAGTATGCCGCCAAGAGTACCAGCGATAGGGATGGTGGCGATCCACGAGAGCAGCAGGAGGCCGACACGCTGGAAGTTGACGGCCTTCAGGGTGCCGTTGCAGAGGCCGACGCCGACGGTGGCGCCGGTGATGCACATCGAGGTGGAGACGGGGAGCGAGTACTGCGAGAAGACGAGCACCGTGATGGCGGCGCCCATCTCCATCGAGCAGCCTCGGCTCGGGGAGTGGTACGTGATCTTGTTGCCCATGACCTTCATGATGTTGT
The DNA here is from genome assembly GCA_022578875.1 of Hypoxylon crocopeplum. Taxonomy (NCBI): domain Eukaryota; kingdom Fungi; phylum Ascomycota; class Sordariomycetes; order Xylariales; family Hypoxylaceae; genus Hypoxylon; species Hypoxylon crocopeplum. Next base: position 91,012 of record MU399600.1, on the reverse strand, counting down.
AGCCGTAGGTGATGAGGCCGACCGAGATCATGGCGGAGAGGACGGCGAGCTGCCATACGGGGACAGGTGCTTTTGATGCGGCGGCGCTACCGGTCGACCAGGCCGAGTAGATGACGGCCCAGGGCCCGACCGAGTTACCGATGTCGTTGGCGCCGTGGGCGAAAGAGGCAGTGCAGGCAGTGAGGACCTGGACAAAGGAATAGGTGTGCTCGACTTCGTTGGGGTACTTCTCAGCGTGCGCGTAAACCCGCTGCATTCGCTTTCCCTCGGGTGTGCCGGCGATGCCAGTCTGGGCGGCGTGGATATCGTAGTGAAGGCCGTACAAGGCGCCGCAGGTGATTGTGGCGGGGATGCGCTTCAGGAGGATCTTGATGTTGTGGAGTTCGTAGATCTCGCCGGCGCCCAGGGGATTGTCGCGGAGGGTGCGCATAGCCCAGCCCATAGGGCCGCGGCTGTTCATAAGTTTGGTGTTCAGCTTGTTCTCGCCTTGGGCGACCATCTCTCGGTAAGAGGTTTGCTTGGCTTCGACGTCACTGATCGTCTTCTCGTTCTCCTGAGTAGGGGTCGAAACCGGCTGGATCTCGGAGAGCGATTCCGGAGAGCGAGTAGAGGTTTGCTCTTCTTCCTCCTGAACGACGGCGTAGTTGGGAACGTTGGCGCGGTCGGAGTGTTCAGGGGTCGGGCGGCTGAGGAGAAGGGGGCCGTAGATGAACATCCACCATTTGACGCCGTGATCCCTCTTGATGACCCTCGCTTTCACGAAGGGGACGAAGAAGATAGCTGCGAGGAGGGCGACACCGGCACCACAGCCGAGGGTGACAGCCACAACGTACGAAGCAGGCTTCGTGTTCAAACCAAGGTTGGGAGAGCCCTTGTAGACAATGGACAGGGTGCACACGGTAGCGGCGATGAGGAAGAAGAAGGGCGAAGTGTAGACGGCCCAAGGGACGGGATTCTTGCGAACGTGCACGACGAGCTTGATGAGCAAGAAGATAGCGGCGGCAAAGCCACCGGAGATGACTGGGGCCATGCCCAGACCAGCAAAGATGGCGCCGAGACCTTTGCCGTTGTTCCAGCCCCACTGAACCTTGGAGGCGCCGACGGTTGCGACACCAACGCCGGCGACAGCGGAGATGAGCGAGTAAGTGGAAGAGACGTGGGCGGAGTGTCGCGTGCACCACATGACCCAGGATGAAGCAGCAGCAAGGGCACAGGTGAATGCGAGCATCTGAACACCTGCGTTCTCTCCGAAGGAATCGTTAGGAATGATGCCGTTCTTGATAGTCTCGGCTGTGCGCGCGCCGACCGTGATGGCACCAAGCATTTCGAAGACGGTACCAAATATCATCGCCTGTCTGTAGGAGATTGATCTCGACGAGACGCTGGTCGCCCAGGAATTCGCTACATCGTCTACCAAGAAGTCAATATTTGATTGTCTACATGGGATGCATATAATATTGAAGCGAATGACTTACTTGCACCGTTGTTGAAGGCATCGAGCATGGCAAACAAAGTGCCGATGACGAACACGTAAGTGTACTGGTCGAGAGCCATTTTGACACTTGAAGCGCTGAAAGGTTCGTCGATGAATGTCGATGATCGATGTCTGTCGATGATGGTCGCTGGTTATCAAAGACAAGAGAGGGAACAAAAGGATCAAGGCGATAGGGTAATTATATATGTCCTACACCACCTATCTCCGTAACACTTAGGTACGTAGTAAACGCCTACCCCATATGGCATATGGTCTCACCGAGGGGCGCAAAAACACAGGAGCGAACATGTTGTAGGCCTGTGGCTATTATTGTAGGTCAAAGGTTAACGCTGCAACGTTCTCAATCTACGAAGTATGATTTGTGGTACAGACAAACAAGCCACTTTCACAAGCGCGTCCATTCGGCTCCTTACCCACGTCGAGCGCATGGTTCTGGCCTGCTCGTCTGGGCAGACCTCTTGGGAAGCTTGTGTCGCTTGTCATTGTCGAGGCAGAATCGACTGGCTTGGCATAGCTTGGCATGACTGAAGAGGACTTCAATATCCGTGATGGATATGTGAGGATCGAAGACGGTTGACTCTGGTTCGCGGTGTCTTCGCGGCTGAGGCTCTTGGCGGAGGACAAGAATCCGCACACCCCCAGGATGTGCGTCGTCCAATAACGTCTCTTTAACTACCCCACGTGGGAAGATCTCCCGTTGTGAGCGGCTCACTATGGAGTTCGGGACCCTGCATGCCCAGACGCCCGGGAACCTGTTGGCTTGATATCCTTGGATTCCTCGAGCTAATCGGACCAACCGACGTTTCGAGAGGGAGGAACTCCAGCCCAGCCTTTGCCTTCCTGCAATCGAAGACTTCTAGAACAAGAATAAACAAACGAGCCCTCCAATAGACAGTCTTATAGATAATACTTATGCAATACAGCCCTATCAAGCACGTGTCCAAAGACTTCTTCTCTACGCAATTCTCATACGTTGAAATAGAAATCTGAGGCCGCTTATAGTGACAATCAATTCCTTTGACACTACATCAGTAGAGTAGTATCCCACCTACACCATCGCGCTATTGCGTAGTAGTCGCTCCGCATAATGAGAGAAATACCTATCATCTTTCATCCAAGTAGGGAGCTAGGACACTAACCTAGGCTCATTAAGCTAGAAGATTACTAGCGATGCAATAAGCTCTGTCCCGGGGCCAAGTAGCTCTAGTCAGGGGCGTTGGAGCATCGATCGCATTGGATAATCTAGCATATCCATCAGCCACTCGCACCAAAGTCGAAGATCTTAAAAGACGCAATTAATAAAACTAGACTTGAAAGAGTTGTCGGTCACGAGGGCGTGGGGGTTGTGTCTACGAGATCAAGCCACAGAGATATATTCGATTCTCCCAGGTAATATCTCACTGCAACACGTTACAATCGCTTATCTTGAGTATTGAATATAGTCAACTAACATACTAGTCGTCTTTTCTTCATACCGCGATGGGTAAAGTTGTCAGTTGAAAGCTAGTATGCACTAGGAATTTGACGTTGATGGATTCGCCTCGCAGGATCATTCGGTGGGCAAGGAGAGTCTTACTAGTATCTCACATATACTGAAGCACGTGTGCCGGCCCAACACGTGCGCATCTAAAATTCGATGTGCCAAGAATTGGACGACTTATGTTCCATCTTTTTTGGTAAGATGCGGCCGAGTCGCTCGGTGGGTATTGTGACGGTCCAGTCTAGACTTGAGGCGTTCTATGCTGAGCATCACACTAGCCTAGTTCCATGTTCGACTCTACGGACCTACCCATAGGATAAACCTAGCCTAACAGAACAAGCATACTTCATAATATATTATATTATATGTCTGGCTGAGTAGAGCGTAAGAGGTAACTTATACCTCGATATCCTACAGTCTTCTAAGATGCCTTGATCTAATTTGACACATGAACATTTTTCAGTAACAATGAATGCCTTGAATCCCTAGACTTGTATTCTAAAATGTATGTGTTAATATCTATCGCTAATACGGCCCAATGAGAAACTTCTGCTATGAAGCACATATCTTCACCTTAGGTACCGTTTAAGTGTTCGGGTTTAAACAAGGGACGCTTCCAAAGCATGCTTAATTCGAGCTGAGAAATGGCATACGCAGTACAATATACCTATCAGGTGTTTAGACAATGTAGAAAGAAGTATCTTTTAAATTACCTCGTGAGAGTGACACCCAGTGACTTGAACTGTAATCGGATAAACACGGATCAGATGGACCCAAACCAGCGGTAATAAAGGATACACCGATCTTGACATCAGGGATTTGGAACCATATGCCACCCTATAATTCTATCAGATATGATTCCACGCTGACGATTCCCGATATACCAAGTACAGTCTGATAAGAGCGATTCTGGACTCTTCTTTCGCCTACCTGTGTCTGAAGTTTGCCACAACAGAATTGGCATTTGGCATCTAACCAGCCTAGAACACTTCAGCCGTAGCTAAGGCTGAGACTCCTATAATACATTTAAGAATTACTCCATGATAAGAGCTCTATTCGCCGAAGTTCCCATTTGTAATTCATCCTTCTAATTCATTACGTCTCACAAAATCCCCTTCTAGAGCATCACACCCTCACCCACGCCTCACCAGCTACTTCTATTCAGTTGGCGTATTGTTTATATTTGGGATGACGGTAAATTGTAGTGAAAATGTATTAACGAGGTCTGGTATACCGCTACGGGTCGCCAAGCTTTACACTCGTGCACCCCGAAATATTTATTATCTCATGCGAGTAAGAAATCACTAGCTCATAGTCCACAAGCAATACATGTTTTCTCGGTATGAATACTAGGCTCTATTACAGCTCTCGCCTTCTACAGTTGGATAATTTATTTGCCTTCCAAAACTATGAAACTGTCGAGAGAATGTAAAATGAGTCTTTCCGAAGTCTTCTGAAATGAGATCCTACTACGAGTTATAGTTTGAAACTGATAATGTCCTTGTCCCCTAAAACGATCCTGCTTCGTCTTACCTTAGAACTTAGTTGGATAGCTATTTTCTCAAAAAGAGCTGTCGAAAACTCACATCAATCACCCACTCTGCCATACACAATACAATTCTCTCCTTACTTCCACGAATAGTAGTTTAGAGCGTATAACACCCTCCCTGCTTCGTGCTACTAAGGGACCCTCTTATTTCATGCAGCTATATATGTATGTAAGACGGGCAATTATACCTCAGACTGATTGGTTTCCGGTACGTTGTACCCACTAGGACTGTCTGTTGGTTCTGTCTGCGGAGAGGCGCAGCACGCCAATATCTTCAACGCAAGGAGACAAAGAGCATCCTTGACAGTAAACTAAAAACTTCCAAGTAAATTTAGCAGCAAGAAGCAATAATATCTTCAATAGGGTGGGTTGAAAGCAATGGCCGCGACAATTCTCATCACGGGGACCACTGGCTTGATCGGCTTCCGCATTCTCCTTGCCACTCTCGAGGCCGGCCACAACGTGCGCTACACGGTACGGTCGGAAGACAAAGCCCGGGTGGTCTCCTCGAACCCCGCAGTCCAGAAACTTGCGCCCGGCGACCGGCTCTCTTCTGCCATTATTCCCGACTTCGCCGTCGACGGTGCCTTTGACTCGGCCCTGAAAAATGTCACGCATGTCATCCACGCCGGCTCGCCGGTGCCCATGCCATACTATGAGCCTATGTCACAGGTCTTCCAGCCCACATTGAAGATCACGTCAGGCCTGCTCTCCTCCGCGCTCAAAACGCCCAGCGTGCAGCGCGTTATCATCACCTCGTCAATCGTCGGGAATCTCGGCCTCGTACCGCCCCCGACCACTGTCTCCGCGTCTACGCGCGTTCCACTCCCCAGCCCCTTCCCCACAACCTTCAACGATGTCTTCGAGGCGTATGTACTAGCAAAGATGGTCGAGCTGCAGGACACGGACGACTTCGCCAAAACGCACAATCCCCATTTCACCATCTCACACGTGGTTCCCGGGTATACGTTCGGTCGCAACGAATTAATGCTAGACGCAGCCATGATGCAGGGGCAGAACAGCTCGAACAACTTCCTGATGATGGGTCTAGTGGGTGGAGAAGCGCCGTACCCACTCCACGGCGCATTCGTGCACATTGACGATGCAGCAGAAGCCCACTTACGCGTGGCATTCCTCGAGCCCAAACATGAGGGCCCTAAGGATTTCGGTGTCTCGTCCAAGGTAGATTACGCATCGCTGTTCGATCATGTCGAGAAGGCATTCCCCAAGGCCGTTGAGGCCGGAGTGCTTAAGAGGGGGAAGGTGCCTACGTTGCCCGTCGACTATGGCTCGAGCGATATCGAGAAGTTGCTGGGCCGGAAGCTGAAAAGCTTTGAGAGCGCGGTGGTGGACGTTGCGGCTCAGTATCTCGAGAAGATGGGCGTGGAGAAGGCGTGATAATGCAGATATTTTGTACATATAACAGGCAACTTGGGTTTTCATACTGTTGTAAAAACTTCGAAGCAAGACATCAGATCAAGATGCAGAACATAGTGTCAATACTATTGATTGCTAACGCTATGCTTATTCTTTGAGTCTGGGCCTTCGATTCTACCCAAATTATACCGCGCTCTTGCTTCTTGCGACAGTACCTAGGTAGGTATAGATACGACCACGACCGTGCATCCATGGAGACGGTAGCTGAGCAAGGCTACCTAGTCAATGAGGAAAGGTTTAGGATACACATAAGTGTTTGAGTACTGTATCCCAAATCGGTACCAATACTCGTAGCCTGTGCGACCATCGACGGGTCCGATGACCCAAGTATAATTCCCATCGGAGAACTTGACGGCATCTATCGATAATTGCAGCAGGGTAAGCAAATAGACCGGATTCTGAAAACCAACATCAGCAAATTCAGTACTGACCATCTAGAACAATGTTCCTGTCTTGATAATCGTAGCTTGGCCCGGGGTAGACAAGGATGGGTGCAACAAGAAACGTGTTCATGGTCAGTTTAAAGGTGTCCGTCCTATCTTCCGGTTCCCATTCCAGCACGAATTCGCTGCCTACTTCGAAGGTACTGTTGTATGGGATGTCGGTCAAGATTTTAATAGCTCCAGCTCCGGTGAGGAGGGCAGGGATTGCTAATAACTTCATCAAAAACTTGGCCATTGCCGTTGTTTCTCTTGTCGGCGATGGAGAGTGGAAGACAGAGCCTGCTTATCTGAAGTAGAATATTGACGAGAACATGGCGCTTGATTTATCTCGCTCCGTGCAGTCGGCCTCATGAGTGAGTATAGATACGAGAAGCTCTTTCAGTGGCTTAAAATAGGAATATAGTAATCTTCGTTACATTCGGTCTGTGCCGGCTGCGAGCCTGCATACCTGTAGGTAGACTGTGGTTTTCGGCACTAAAAGGCGAGTTTCGCACGAAGCTGTCTGTTAACTACCCCGGTACCAGGTAGGTATGGATGTAGTAAAGCTGTTCCGGTTGCTACGTTATCAAAGCTCGTCCATCTCATGATTGGGATTAGGGAGGGTTGTTGCATTCTTCATATTGCATTTCCTACCTATCGGTGCGAAAAGAGAGAAATTGAGAGTTTTGACTGAAATTCGTGGAGGATTGTTCTGTTGTCTACCTAGGATAGGAACCTTAGAAATTTGTTACAATACATCAGGATATCACTGCTGATTCCATGCGATACATAACTTCAATATATCGCTCCCAAATGCTCTCGCCCTCCAGGCCATACTCGCAGCGGCGCTGATGCCCTGCCGCGAATCCCAGCGCTCCCGTTCATTTCTGCCTGGCCGAAGACGTATGTGCAGAAGACACGCCGGAACCTGATCGTCGGGACTCGGAGACGAATGAGGGCAGTCGGTACTGGTCAAGCTTGCTCGCGCGGTGGAGGGAGAGTGGCTAGATGAACCTTGAAGATCCGGTCGATAAATGTGAAGCTTCCGAGGTCGATGGATGTGGAGATTCTGAGGTTGTTGACTGGGGCGTATTCTTTTTTTCATCTATTTTGTCTTCCGTGGCTTTTTGTTCTCTCTCGTTCGCACTAGACATGTTTTCTCTAGGTAGCAGGATGTAGAAGGTTGATTTAGCAGGCGGGTAGACGAGTAGAGATGCTTGAGGAATTTCCAGATGCTCAAAGATGAATGATGGTCGCTCGAATGTTGTTTTATAGGAAACCCCTTCCCGAGGCGATTTACATCTGGTGGTATTTAAGCCCGACAGGAATGCCCCTCTAGTGCTTGATACGCTGACGACCTTGAGCGACGAGGGTCGTTATTTGCCGACGTATCTATCATACGTTTGTCTCTTTTGCCTTTATCTTCTCTCCTAAGTCACTATTATTTCCTAGCTCATTGTACCAGCGCAGAATGTCACTATCTGCTGGGATTGCTACCGGTGTAGAATCTGCGGACATAGTGATCTCGACGCTGACTGTTCAGTATTGCTCCCCGGCGAACGATTCCTCGAGTCTACGGCGACAGTCAGCGTAAATTTTCTGGAGAGCAGTATCCTCGCCCTAGTTAGTATGATTTTAGCCCTAGTCGCGATGAGCATAAATATGGTGAATAAGGCTTCGCTAATATACATACGGTTGGGCGATTTATGGCCTTGATTATTGCTGACCAAACAGCTGTCAGGGCAGTTTAGGTAATTCCTATATATGTATGACGCACGAGCTCGTGAGTGACTATAGGACGCCTGATCTAGGCATGAAGTCGCTAACCAATGCTCTTAGATTTAGCCTACTAGACGAGGAGAACAACCGCCGGATTTGCTTACAATCATGTGGCCTCATAAACGGTGCCACGGCATAGCAAGAAATGGCTCAGCTAGAACCCATCACGATTACTATGGAAGCAACGATATGACATATCCAGATTATCGGACTAAATATACTATTGCTTATGATAATATGAAGTACTTAGTAGTAGTGAAGCTAGTCCACCCGACCTCATCATCCACTACCCCCTATTTCTATTCCCCACACGGCAAATGACAGCAAACCAAGCCACCCCAACTCAACCTCAACTTGTTTTCTTCCCGTCCATCACAGCCTCGACCCCCTTAACCACCAACCAGCTCGCCAGGAGCGTATGCAACCACCGGCCCACCCTCCCCTCCAACATGGTAGGCCTCCCGCCCTCCCTCCTCCACAGCACCGTCTCATTCACAAACACAACCTCACCTCCCCCTTTCCCCCCTACACGATCAAACCCGACATCCAGCGCCCCCATCACAACAGGCCCCGTCCACCCCTCCGGCGGCGCCAACCCCAACACGACCCTGCCCTCCCTCCGCGCGCGCACGATATACACGCCGCAGACGCGATCGCCGGCCCGGAACCCGCAGGAGCTTAGATAGCCGGCCTCGAAAGTGCGCCGGTAGGCCTCCGGGTCCGGCAACGCGCGGCCCATGCGCGCCATGAGCAGGGCCTGCGGCGTCCACGCGAAGGCGCGCATAGTCGCGCTTAAGTACGCCCCTAGCAGCCCGTCTAAGCCATCCGCGGTGGCAAGCTCGGGGCGTAGCGCTGCGATGGGCACGGGATGCGAGACCACGCGCTCGTGTGCGATGACGAATTGAGCTGGAGCGGCTAGGACGTCAGGCGGGAGGACGCCATCACTTATTGCAGCTTGGGCATTGTCGTGCGCAGAAGAAGAAGCGAATGATGATTCAGGGGAGGGTGGCTTGGGTAGAGTATCTGGGGGCGAGATCCTGGCCGAAGCGACGGTGTGCTTGGCCAGCGAGCGCTTGAGGTAGAAGAGATACGCCGTGGGTAGGGCGACGGGGGCCAAGGCTAGGAGTATGCGGAGCGTAGTGGTCGTCCCGCCGGTCTTTGTGCCGATTGCGGCGAAGGAAGAAGAGATGGAGAACATCGTTCGTCTCTACCTAGCGGCGACGATACTTACAAGCTTGTAATTTACCTAGCCAATCAGAAAGGGGTACCTGGATATTCCCCGGTGAGCTTGTCTCGGAGAGTAGCAGAACAGGCCTTGACACTGTCGGCGAGAAAGGTTTAAGATGAGACCATGCGCAATTGTATATGGAGGTCGAGATCATGTGCGGAATGCGGCTGCGATAGGGCTGAGACTAGGCTAGGTTGCGCTTCTTTAATACTATTGGCAGCTCGCGACAAATCGGAACATCGTATTTCGTGTTCAGCCAAGTCCGGAAACTAACGACACCAAGCCCTACACATAGACGCTGGTTTGCCCGAACAAGTTAACCAAGACGACGACGGCAATACTAACCCCCATTAGGAATGGCAAGCTGAAACCACGAATCAGACGCTATAAACTCGTCTCAAATACAAGCCGAACCTTTCGCTGATTTATTCGCTGTAAATTCCAGAGTTTATAGACAAGAGGAAGACTGGGAACAGTAGTTAGACCAGATAGACGCTATACAACTCCACAATGCAATGCTCGTCTTCAAAAAGACATCAATCCAGAACCCTTGGAACACTCAGCGCCATATGCAACAGGACTCCTAAACCTCCGGGCGATCCAGAGTGTCCAGCGGGACGTATCCCTCGTCCTTCCTCGATCTCCTACCCAGGACGGCACTCGCGATGTCCTGGGCTCGAGTAACGATACTATCCAAGCCCCAGCCACGGCCGCGCTTCTTGAGCCCGCCTTTATCCGCAAGCAAGGCCTCATCCATCCATTGCGGCCGTTTCCAGAAGTTCAGAAGTAGCGAGCTTACCACGACACTCACACTACTGCAAGCCATAGCAGCACCGGCAGCCATGGGGTGTAGGTGCCAGCCAAGGGGAAGGAACAATCCCATAGCGAAAGGTAAGCCAATGATGTTGTAAAGACATGCCCAAGTAAGATTGAGCTTGATACGCTTGAAAATGGTCTTGGCGAGATGCAGAGCTGCAGGAATATCCATGAGGTCGTTTGGTCGCATTAGAACAACGTCGGCAGCTTCCATGGCAACATCCGTACCACTCGACATCGCGATACCAACATCGGCAGTGGCTAATGCTGGTGAATCGTTGATACCGTCGCCAACCATGGCAACGCATTCGCCACCATCCTGGATTTCTCTGATGATGGCTTGTTTCTGGTCTGGAGACACGCCGGCATAGACATTGTCATGCGGGATACCAACCGATGATGCAACCGCTAATGCGGTAGAGAGCTGGTCGCCGGTGACAATCGCAGTTTTGATTCCCATACTATGCAGCACCGTAATTGCTGCCGCTGCTCCCTCTTTAATAGTGTCCGCTAGGCAAAGATGACCGGCGTACTTGCCATCGATAGCAATGAAGACGTTTGTTGTTCCGGCGGACGATGACTTTGACTTGTTTGCCTTCGTATTGATTTCTTCCGAAGCCTCTACAGCGCCTTCTGGCACTTCGACTTTGTTCTCCCGCAGATAGCGAACACTGCCTACAAGCACCTCGTAGCGGACACGTTCGGCACTGGTGGACGGTTCGACACGTGCGCTAATACCTCGTCCAACGATGGCGTTGAATTCGCCAACGCTGCCATCAATAGCTGCATCGGCATCTAAACCGAGCTCAGCGCGCGCGGCTCCCAGAATGGCTTTACCAACTGGATGCTCGCTGCCCATTTCGGCAAGTCCCACAATCGTCCACCAGAGACGCCGCCGCCATTCGTTATCTTGCCAGACCGACGGCGTCTTGATGCTCGCGACGCTCATCTTGCCATATGTAAGTGTTCCCGTCTTGTCGAGGACAACCTGCGTGATTTTAGTCGCAGTTTCCAAAGCTGCGCCGCCTTTGACTAGAATGCCGTTCTCTGCACCCACTCCTGTTCCAACCATTACTGCAGTAGGCGTTGCCAGGCCTAATGCGCATGGGCAGGCAAACACGATTACAGATATGCAGAGCTTGACGCAAACCATCAGCTTGCCACCGCTTTCGGCTTGTAGGAAGATCTTTGGCGGGTTGGCGAGAGCATGGCTGAGGACCATCCAGACGATGAATGTCAGCATACCGAGAATGAGAATAGTGGGGACGAAGTAGCCAGCAAGCGTGTCGGCTAATCGCTGAATAGGCGCTCTGGTGGTTTGCGCGTCCTGCACGAGCTTTACAATTTGACTGAGTTGAGTGTCTCGACCCGCTCTCGTAACACGGAAATCGACTCGGCCATGCCCGTTGACAGTCCCGCCAATCACGTTGCTCCCCTTCCCCTTCTGGACGGGGATCGCTTCTCCAGTAACCATACTTTCATCTACGTACGTTTCGCCTCGTACGATAGTTCCATCGGCCGGAATCTTATCTCCTGGACGTATGATAACAATATCGCCGACTGAGATGAGTTCGGTGGGAATAACCTTCGCCTCCGCGGCATTACCGTCGCGGGCTGGCGTCTCCGGCTTACCGGAATCCGTGATCGTATCCCAATCCTCGGCGGCTTTCTCAGCAGCGATCGGGTCAGCGTAGATAGTAGCCATGGATGGAGCCAGTGACATGAGACGCGAGAGCGCCTTCGAGGTCTGACCCTTTGCGCGGTTTTCTAGGAATCGACCGAGCGTGACAAAAGTAATCAGCATGGTGCTAGTGTCAAAGATGGTTTTTGGTCGATTGTGGGGCGGGAACAGAAAGGAGACGACCATGGCGGAAACGCTGAAGAAGAAAGCAGCAGAAGTTCCTAGAACGACAAGCACATCCATTGTTGGGGACTTGTGCTTGATGGACTTATAAGCCGATACGTAGAAACGCTTGCCTATACCAAATTGAATGGGTATAGTCAAAACTAGGCAGATGACATCGCCTAGGAAGAGGCCAGGAAGGAGTTCCAGGCCTCCGAAATCCAAGACGGGGATAGCCATGGGGAAAATCATGCCAATGAAGAAGACCGGAATTGCGAAAGATAAGGAGACCTGGAATGCCCTCCTCCATTCTTGGATTTCCCTCGTCTTTGCTAGAGATTCGAGTTGAGCGTTGTTATCGTCGTTGTCGGCGACCAAGGCGTTGAATCCCAACTTCTCAATTTCTTCGACAATAACGCGTAATCCGGTTACCGTTGGTTGGTGAGATACAACAAGCCTAGACGTGGACATGCGTAACTTAACAGAGCTGACACCGGGCAGAGCGAGCAGCGTCTCTTCGATGGTTCTAGCAGCTGAGGCATCCGGATCTCCGTATATCTTAAACTGGGCCGTAGTAGATGCTCCCGAGTGATCCGATGACTCGACCTGCGTCGATATCACCTTCGCACCGAAGCCCCTATCCTCAATTATCTCCGTTATTTTCTCAGAAGATATCTTCGTTGTATCGTGAGTAATGACAGCCCGCTCCGCCAATAAACTGATGTTGAACCGTAGTACACCGTCCAGCCCAGTGAAACCACTTTCAACAGCGGAGGTACAAGCACCACATGTCATACCCTCAATCGCAACTGTAGTCGAAGCGATAGTTGATTTCGGTTCCGAATATTCCGACACATGTTTCTTGTTAGGCTTTGACTCTTCACTCGATATCAAAGTCGCGCCGAATCCTCGATCCTCGATAATCTCTATAATCTGGTCGGTAGGTAGCAAGGCGGCGTCGTGTTCAACTACGGCTCTCTCTGAAAGCAATGATATGCTAAAATGCTTGACTCCCGTCACGTCCGCAAAGCCACCTTCAATAGCCGATGTGCACGCCCCGCAAGTCATACCTTCAACAGCGATCGTTGTAACGGTATTCGACGGTCCATCGTCGTCATCTTCTATAGCGCCGAGCCTTGGAGTTGGTAATGGAGATGGCAAATCGGTCGCTAAAACCTCGGCGTCGAATCCGCGGTCCTCGATGATCTCTTGAATCTGCTCCGCGAGTACTCGTTGGGGATCGTGCATTACCACCGCGCGTTCCATGACTAGACTGACTGAGACGCTCCCAACTCCATCGACGCCCTTGAAGCCCGCTTCAACGGCCGAAGTGCAAGCACCACATCTGTAGAACGTTAGTTTAGATGTACTCACAATACCAGCAAATAAATTATGGAATCGCACGTCATGCCACCAACTCTCAAAGTGGTGGTAGCCCATCGGGCAGGCGTCGGACTCTGTAGGGAAGATCCGGGGGCCTCCCTTTTGGGGATTTTGATATGTTCTGGAGCCATAGCTGACGGGCGTAACTGTGCGAGGTCGCAGAAGGGACTAGCAATGACGTGAACTACGTGGCTGAACCGTTTAAGTGATGCGCTGGTTTTCTATACCAAGGCTGACATGATCCTACTATTCAAAGTCATCTCTCGAAGACGGGAAAACGGGTTGTGACACGTAGTAGATAAATGTCGAAGTGACTAGACACCGGCGCCAGGCGGGTGGAGGGCGAGATATAATACAACCGGCTTCTGTGGTTGGTGTGCACAGATTACCGTACTGCAAAGTAATTGAAGGAAGAATTGAAGACGAAAGTCGAATGATCCAATTCCGTTTGGGCTTGGGGTTTGTAAGCTGCCGGGGCCAGGGATGTAAAGTATTGGTTCATGTGGTCAGGTACAAGATGCGAAGCGCTCTAAGACGAATCGGGTATGAAGGACGGTGTTAGTTTAGAGGATCAACTGTGGAGATACAATGACAGACCCGCACAATAAATACAGTGCGGCGCATTCCATGGATGTTGTTTTACCCCCTGTACGGATTGCGAAACTTGATAAGCTGGCACAACCTTCTAGAGTCGGCAATTGAAGCGACTATTGATTTGATCTTGACCGAAATCCATGAGCCGATCTGGACACATATGCCAATATTCGTCGAATGATCAATTAGCAATGACCTGCTCGGAATGTCAGGGAGTTAGGAATCAAGAAATTGAACGAAAAGTAAATGCAGTCAGCACTAAAACATATGCCGATCAAGCGTCTTGTAAGTTCGGACCGTACGGAGGTATCTGGAAGTTTCCAACGGTGTTACCGCAGTATATGTACATCCATTAAATTAAGTGTCCCGAAGCACCTAGGCGCTACATGTATCTTATTATCCGGTGAAATGCCCTTGACAAAGAGCGAATTGGAATTTTATAAAGGCAACATTTCATAAAGGGTGTCTATTCCAACGTTGATAATAATCGGCATATTCTAACATTCCATGTCGTATGATAAAGAGATGTGACTACCCAAGCATATTACAGAGGTGAGGGGATACCTATGTACATGTATGCAATGTAAGCTTACATGTCACTGTTGACGATCGGTGACTTCCTCATTGTCGGTCATAGTAAGAAACAAAAGGGCTTAGCCGGGAACGATAAGATAAGCAAGCCCGCTAATGCGATGCCCCGCCATAATGCCTTGCTAGCGCACGGCGTTAGTGCACCAGGGGAACGGAAGCTCAAACGATCATGATACAGGGCGCCACTTCAACGTTAACCTCGAACATCAAACAGCGAATCTCCTTCCAGAATTAATCGTTTCCTAGCCAAAGCTTTTAAGTTGAGCTAACACCGGATGTTTCGACTTGTCTACTAATTCTACTCAAACGCATAATCAAACAGAACTCCACTGTCTACTTAACCCACCAATTCGTCATCCTACCGCTTCATCTCACGGAGAAGCACGGCAAGACGAGGCAAGGCAAGGCAAGGTTAGCCGATCTTAGAAGCTTAGCTATCTGGCCCTGGTCCCAGCCTAGAAATATCTCTCCTCAGCCTTGTGCGAGCCTGACGTCGTTACAAGCGTTACCGCCACCATCGACACGGCGAGGTTACTTTCACCATGGAGCAGACTAAGGCGTTAAACGCCTTGGAGGTAAATATTCCTCATCCTTCTAAGCATGATATCTCTATACCAAGACCTTGAATAATAGTATCTAACCATACATATCGCCAGCCCTACCTAGCCCTCACCAAGTCCGCAGCTGCCCCCCGAGCCGCAGCAGACCTCGTCACGCAAGCCACGTCAAACCCGAACACCTACGTCTTCGCAGAACTTCTCCAGGCCCCGCAGATCCAGGCGCTATCCCAGTCGGCCGAATACAGCACCTACCTTACGCTTCTCGAGATCTTCTCGTACGGCACCTTCGCTGTCTTCACTACTCAGAGCAAGGAGAAATCCCTCCCCGCGCTCAACGCCGCCCAGACTCTCAAGCTGCGCCAGCTATCTCTACTTACGCTCGCCCGTGACCCCCACAACCTATCATATGCCTCGCTGCAGCGGGACCTAGGCCTTCCCGACGCCCGCGCCGTCGAGGATCTAGTTATCAGCGCCATCTACGCAGGGCTCGTAGAAGCGCAGCTCGACCCGCGCCACCAAACCGTGCACGTATCCAGCGTATTGCCGCTGCGGGACCTAGCACCTAACTCGATCCCGAGCATGCTAACGGCCCTGCGCACCTGGTCTGACCGATGCACCGACACGCTGGTAGACCTAGAAGCACAAATCGCCGCCGTCAAATCCGCGGCCAAGGAGCGACACGACGAGACGAAGGCGTGGGAGGAGACGCAGGCGCGCCTGGTCCACGAGCAGACCCGAGTTGAACAAGACGGTAAGGCCCAGTTCCTCTCGGGCGCGCACTCCCGCAACCAGGGCCGCCTCGTCGACGCCGCCGTGGCACGCCTCCGCGGCGCGGGCCATAGAACTGGCAAGCGCGGCAGCGGAAGCCTAGACCCCGGCCAGGACGAGGACGAGGCCATGGACCTGGATGAGGAAGAGCCCGACGACGGCGAGGGCGTCGGCGTTGCCGGGGGTTCGGGGTTGTCCATTGGAGGCCAGGGCAAGAAGCAGCGGGCTAGCCGTAGGAAAATTTAGTAGACTTGACGTGATAACGGCTCGTTTTGGTCACATCATCTTCTTAGGTGGGAGGGTCGTGGTCATTAAGATGGTGGACAGTAGCTAGTAGTTGCTGATTTTGATGAAAATGTCACGAAATCCGGAGTATCAGCAGGAGGGGATGGGATGGGACCCTCGATTAGTAGCTCATTTATAGCTACGCAAGTACGAGAAGGTATCTACAGTATGAAAAAACAAAGCCGAACTAGGTCGTCTGCAGATCATGGTAGCCGAGAGGTAGTAATATCACACCAGACTTACCATAGACAGAGGCTGAACATAGCACATACCTACTATCAATAAAGCAATCTTACAAATCACGGTTGGCATTTCGAAAGGCAATCGATTTATAGAAATCATTCGTGTTGTCAATTATAGCAACGTCGACCCCAGTAGGGGTGGCAATATGGCTGCGTAACTACCTAGTGTACACAGGACTAACCAGCTTGAAAAGCAAAGCAAAGCAAAATTCTCTGAGATGAATGTGAGGGCCCTTTTCGCCCTACTCTCATCGAATGCATTGCGACCGGGTGAAGTGAAAGGGCAAGATTCTTTCGACGATATGCTCAAATGAATACCGTCAAATCGATCAACCGTAGTCTCGAAATGTGATGAATCCATACGCCAAAGGCCTAACGCCTGGGAAACTTTTTCCTCTTGAAATGCGTGATGGGCAAACCCTTTCCGAAAGAAGTGAAATGAAAACTGTGCTTGCTCGTGCTTGGTGGTATCACATTATCCTCTCCCCTCAACCTGCGGCAGAGCATTATTCAAGACTCAAGAATAAGTCTTTGTAAAATCTGCAACTCGAAACTCCGGGGAATGAACTGGTCATGACGTCGTAAGGTGAAAACAGTCGCATAATGATGAAGAGAAACCGTAACCGTGTGATGATGCAGATGATGTTGTTTGCCTAGAGCCTGTGGCCGGGCACGAGGATGAACAACACGCAAAGTGCAGCATCAATAATCAGCGTGACAGCGAGTACCATAAGGGATCGCTTAATCAACAGCTTGCGGACGTACGGTTCTCGAATACGAGTGAACTGGAAGGGTGTCAACTCGGTAAAGCCGAGGAACGCCATGATAGGGTCGAGAGAGTACTGATACGAGGCCAGGAAGTAAACGCCAATAGTGAAAGGTAGGATTTCCTATGTTACAGATTAGACAATGATTCGCACAAAATTCCAATATCACCAAAGGTTACATACCCAGCATCGCTCCAGACGAGAACGGTCGAGGAAGATCAGGTTGAAGCCTGTCCAGAATGCGCCGAACAAGGCGACGAGGCCGATGATCAATCGCGCGATGAGGGTAGGGGGGATGAGGTTGCCGAAGGCACGGGCACGCAAGAAACCCGGGAACGCATCTCTCTCCATGGCCTGAAAGACGTAATCCTTAGCTACGTCAAACAGTTCAGGGTCATCACGGTTGTTATCCTCAATGTCCATAGTAATCTTGGTTGCGATGTCACCGTCGAGAGTAATCTCACGTTCAGCACCCGGAAGCAAGAAGGTGTAGAGGATCTTCTCCGCAGATGCTCGAACATCTTCACGGGCTACGGTGTGTTCCGGCGAGTTCGAGTCCGTGACTTGATGCGGTGTACCAGAACTAAGCTGAGTGCTAGCTCGAGCTTTTCGTTCTTGGCTGCTCGCCGGAGAGTCGTGGAAAGTGCTCGGAGCAGGTTGTTCACGGAGATAGCTGGAGATCTGCGCATTGCGTTCCTTCTCTCTCTCATCGATAAATCGCGAAGGACCTGCAGGAGAATGGCTCAGGTCACCCATTGCCTCCAAGGCTCTAGAGGTGCGCTTAGATTCCTCCACGTCCAGATCGGGCGTGCCGATAAGAACGGATCGTCGAAGTTCTCGGACGTAGTGACGGCAAAGCGACATATGCTGTGCGACGTCAAGCCTATCTTGTTGTAAGTAAAACCAGAATTCAATTAACTAGGAATACCATACCAGAAGTCGAGGTAATCGACGGATCGCTGCTGATCTCGCATGTAGATATAGAACGAGAACAGGTCGACCGGAGGTTGTGTGCGACGACAGAGCACCTCGAAGAGGGTAGGCAGCCGGTTTCGTGACATGCCGTCGGGAGAAGGCGACGGGTGACTCGCCTCCTTCGACAGAGTACCACCGGCGTACGCCATCTTGATGAATGGTTGAAGAATCGTTGGGATGAAGAGTTTAGAAGGTCGTCGACGATACGAAGAATCGACGTGAGGTGTAGGAGTTCCGGCGAAACAAGTATAGGTGTAGCTCTCCCTTAGAAGAGGCGGGCTACTATTGATTGTCTATTGGTTGCGTCGCGTAGGGAGAAGGTTGGCGTAATGGGGAGAAAGAATCGGTTACGGTAGTTGCGGTCGCATAAATCAGTCAATCAGTTGAATCTGGTCAACTAATTGACTGGTTGGATTCTAGGTTGAGGAATACAATCGAAGCGAGTGAAATTGCGCTCGGCGCAGGGTGGATGATTGTATGTTGCGGTTGTTGAAAGGAAGGAGAAGCGTCGGCGTTGGGCAGTGGATCAAAAACTGGGCAGAAGGGTGAGTCGATTGTGATGTCTGCAACGGCAGCTGCGTTGTCTAGCGGTGGTTGCTGGTCGGCGCCAGGGCCACCCGTTTCCCAAATTACCTTACGTCGTACTTACCAAATTAAACGGCTGGGTGTACGATGTACCTCCGTACCTGCCTCTAGTTGTATCACGGCGGGTCACCAGCCACACCTCAAGTCTCACAAGGTCACATTGGATGGATTCACAGAGCATCAAACACTGGAAGGCAACGGGAACGAATTGTATCAAGTGTCATGTCACAAATAAGCTGTATCGTAACTTCTAGTTAGGTATTTTGTTAATTATTGAAGCAGTTGCAAATGCGCTTTAGGCTATATCCAGGTACCTAGGTACCTAGGTATCGGTCGTGCTAGGGCCACCTGCATCATTTAAGTCAAGCCACACTTGCAGACGACCTCAAGCCACTTCCATCGCATGAGCCACTCAGCCCTGAAAGCCACATGCACATCCCCCACAATCCAAATTTTGATTCGTTCGGCTAGACAAACCTCGTCCTGCCCTCAGATTCCCACACCAGTTCTTCTTGATTTTCCAATTTTGCAAAGTTAAACAACATCACGACCAAGACTGCGAAACTTTTCGACAATCATCCAGACCTCAGCCAGTAAGCCTGCCACCACACGAAACAATACCATTCAAACCATCAGACACATCTAATCTCAATTCTCTATTCAGAAATGTCGTCGAAAGGAAAGAAGCCCGCCACCAAGTCGGCCATCGAGCAGGTCGTAGCCCGCGAGTACACCATCCACCTCCACAAGAGAGTAGGTTTACCGCGCAATGCGATCGAGCGCCTTTCAGTGCAAGATTCCCCATGAGAAGATGGAAAATGCTGATGGATTGAATAGCTGCATGGTGTCACCTTCAAGAAGCGCGCTCCCCGCGCCATCAAGGAGATCAAGGCATTCGCCCAGAAGGCTATGGTACGACTACCCAAATTCGCTGTCCCGATTCAATGAAACACTCATCTCGACTGGTATACCAAGGAAGTTCTAGTTCCGCTAACTATTTCTCCAGCAAACCTCCGACGTCCGACTTGACCCTCAGTTGAACAAGAAGGTCTGGGAGCAAGGTGTCAAGGGTGTCCCGTACAGACTCCGCGTCCGCATCAGCCGAAGACGAAACGACGAGGAGGATGCCAAGGAGAAGCTCTACAGCTATGTCCAGGCCGTCAACGTCAAGAACCCCAAGGGTCTGGTAACAGTCGTTGTGGAGGAGTAAGGGCAAGCAAGGCAATCAACCAAGGGAAAAAACAATGACTGTTTCGTTGAGATACCGGCTGGGTTCGAGAAGGGCATGGTTTCGGAGTTCCTGCTGGCTTCATGACTTTTAAATTCACTAGTTGATGAATCAAGACCAGTGAACAACACACCGAACCTATTTACCTCCTCCATGATCACCTCGTTCGCCCGCTAAATTGCGACATTGCCCAGTGTCTACTGACATCTACTTAATCAGATCACGGTTTCTACGATATTATGATAGGTTTATGGTATTGCCTTTAACAAACTAAGCCGGTGTGCTACCTTGTCTGATTGAAAAACGAAAGGAACCACTATGTCTAGCGTGAAAAGGCGTGAAAACCACCTGTAAATGCAACGAGTGGGAAGCCACGACGATGGTCAACCCGATCAACTATACAAGTGCTGACTCCGATTCTCCATACCGATTGATCCCTAACCGCCCAGGTATATAGTTGTCGACCAATGCAGGGTATAATATAGACCGTTTAGTCATCGTCAACATCACGGTGACGGCCTACGACCTTTCTCTTAAACTCCTCGGCATCGTTGTCCCATAGGTCTGCGGCCTCGCCATTCAGCGGGGAAGCACTGCAGCAGGTTAGCTTAGTTAAGATCCGCTGAGACTCAGCGCGAGAAAACTTACTTGTTTGGCTCTCCAAGCAAACTCTGCAAGCTCAGCAGGACGGTCTGAATGTTGTATGCGGCGGTCCACTTGTCCTTCAGGATATCGAGACAGATGCGGCCAGAGAAGTCCACATTGGGATGATAGATGGGAGTCTTGAACAGCACTGTCGGGGGAGCGTACGGATAGTTGGATGGGAAAGAGAGAGACAGCTTGAACGTAAGACCAGCGTACGGAGTATCGTCCGGGCCTTCGATTGTTGCAGCCCACGACATCAGGTTTCCGTCTGCCGACGGGAAGGCAGAAACACCAGGGGCGGGTGAAGTCATCAGCTGCATGAGTTCTGTCTGCAATCTACAAGCCGTTAGTCTAGTGTACGACGGATGCTGATCCCAATTACTGCGCAGTACCTCTTGGTCACACTCTGTGCGTCTGGCCCCTTCCTGGTGCTACCGAGCTTCGCAGCTTGGACGCTGCCGGGAGCGCTGTTCTGATTGTCTTCGCTTGCGTAGTCCATGATAGCGAACAAACAAGCTTAGTTGTCGATGAGAGAAGTGTAGGGTTTGCAATGCAGATAACCAAGTACGAAACGAGTGGGATAAAGACCAAGTCGAGCTGCGACCCGTCCTGGATTCCGTGCTACCGAGGATGCTAGATTGCACAAAAAAGGGGGATGACGAAGCGAATTGATCTGGAATGTATGTGGCTGTTAGTAATGAAAGGTCCAGATCAGACGCACCACTCCCAATTGATAAAGTTCCAATAAGGAGCAGAAAGAGACTCAGGTGGAGGAATGCTATACTGACTTCTTTGATTGTGCGGATTACGTTTTTAGGAAATTGTGAAGTTTAGGTAACGAAGAGGAAGAAGAGTTGTAGAGGGAGGTGAGGGTCAATTGGGTGAATTTGTAAACAACAACTGACAGACCCTATCCCGTCGCCCTCCCACGGCAACCGCGATGATGGGATAAGATCGCCCCCCCGGTCTAGCGTCATTGGATCTCTCGCTCCCAGGGCCCCATCTTGAGGGTCCGTGCATACAGGTAGATACCCTGTCGGCCTGTCAGGCGCCTTTTGCTCAGCTCCGAAAAGCCACAAAATCAGTCGCAAGAGCACGGGCCGTGACTAGAGCGACCTAAGGGACCAATTAACGTGACCCCTAGATCCCTAAAAGGAACAATTCATAACCAATAAAGTCGCGTCATCGAGAGACAGTCTCAAACAAAAACATCTCAACACTCCCAACTCACTCAATCTTTAATTGATATTTTCGACGCGTCAGGACGCGTTTATGAGCCATCATGGTATGTATTTTCTGTGTTTTCCCTTGCTAGTTATTCATCTATGCTCGATGACTTATCGCATCCATACCGTCGATCTAGGACGTTCTTTTTATATTGGTGTCGGCTGCAACTCCATCCATCCATGTCTCCCTTGTCCATTTCTCTACTAGGTTCTATCTCAGCAAATCATCTCGTGTTATAGTGCCCCTAAGAGGAGACGAGTTTACTAAATAATATGATGCAGTCTCAACTAGACCCTCTACCGAGCGACCTCCCGTTCCGCATAATATCCAAGACCATAGGAAGAGGAGCATATGCGTCGTAAGCTCCGCTGCACCACCACAACTTCATCAACTCTAGATACTGATTACAACTGCAGAATTAAAAAGGCCATTCCCCTGGATACGCCCACGCCAGTCTTTGCGGTCAAGTTGATCCATAAAGGCTACGCGATCAAACATGGCCGCATCTCGGCAAAGCAGATTGCCATGGAGGTGTCATTACACTCTCACATTGGTCAGCACCCAAACGTCATCGAATGGTTTGCGACGGGCGAGGACCGCATCTGGAGATGGATAGCAATGGAGTATGCTGAAGGAGGCGACCTCTTTGACAAGATCGAGGCCGACGTGGGTGTTACCGAGGACATCGCCCAGGTCTACTTCTACCAGCTTATTAGCGGGGTGAGCTTCATGCATTCCAAAGGCGTCGCGCATCGAGATCTCAAGCCAGAGAACATCTTAATGTCAGACAACGGCAACTTGAAACTCGCAGATTTCGGCATGGCGACTATGTTCGAGTACAAAGGCCAAACGAAGCTAAGCACGACAATGTGCGGCAGTCCGCCGTACGTTGCCCCTGAGGTCTTACTGTGCGGTCGAGACAGGAAGTCTCATGAAGTGACCAAGTACTCCGCTGAGCTAGTGGACATCTGGTCATGCGGCGTAATACTATTCGTCTTGCTTGTTGGCAATACCCCTTGGGATGAGCCAACATCGCAGAGCTGGGAGTTTCAGGAGTACAAGAAAACAAATGGTCGAAGCTCCGACAGCCTTTGGGAAAGAATACCGGCAAATGCGCTATCCTTATTAAGAGGTATGATGAGTATCGAGCCAAAGAAGCGGTTCTCCTTCGCCCAAATACGCCAACACCCCTGGTACACCCGACACAACAAATTCCTCGCAGCAGATGGTCAGATTTCCGATCCTCTGAACCTGGCAACGAAGATGCTGGAGAACCTTCGTATAGACTTCAGCCAGAAGCCCCCTTCATCTCAACTCCCAGCACAATCGTCGCCCGATGCCATGGAAATAGATAGTCGCCCCTCTCACATACCATCCGCATCACAGCCTGAAACGCCGATTAATGACGCCTTATTCGACTGGGAGCGACCGACTCTACGCTCTTTGGCCATATCTTCTACACAGCCCCTCTCACGCATAGACGCGACCTTACCTTCTTCCGCAACACAGTCTAACAATTTCTTCGACGCCTTAGCCGAAGAGCCGTCGATGAGCCAGTTCTCGCAGACACCCGGCGTGCCCCTGACCCTGACCCAGCGTGCGCGACGCTTCAGAGACATCGTCCCCGCACACTCGTTTACACGATTCTTCTCGCCCATGCCGCCGCAGCTACTCGTCCAGATGCTGAGAGACGCACTGCACAACCTCAATGTACCGCTGCCTTCGGCCGCACCGTATATCGGCCAGGGCGACCACATCTCCACGCTCAAGGTGCGGGCCATGGACGACCGCAAACAGGCGCTGCACGGCGAGATCCTGATCGACAAGTACTACTTGCCCGAGTCGCAGGAGCTGCTCGAGGTGCGCTTCGTCAAGCTCAAGGGTGATCCTCTCGAGTGGAGACGGTTTTTCAAGAAGGTGGTCCTGCTGTGCAAGGACGGCGTTTACAAACCGGAGGCTTAGAGAGACCGTCCGATTTGTTGATGCATGCCCGAGGGCACGGCAGACGAGGAATATCAGCGCGGGACTATTGTTTTCTTTTCTTTTGGACTTCGTCGCATTTTTATCATCACGCATAGGGCTACGGAAAATCGCATACTGGCTATCACGTTAGGGACATTTGCTTAATTATAATTATACACCTAGCTATAGCTTCTTCGGGTATGCTACTCTAGCCAAGACTGATAGACTTAATACGATTGCATTATTGCGCATGTCTTTGAATACTGCATCAATGGGTTGCTTGACCATTCTCACTTTAGGTAACTAATGATTATGACATCATGTAGCGATAACCACTCAGACTTATCGTTATAGATGCGGTAACAAACGCCACCGCTTCTTCTGCAGTCACTTACCGATCTTTTCACGGGAACACATGTTCGACCATATCATAGCCAGAGTGGCAAAACACAGCGGACTTCAGAAAATCATATCAACTCCACGTTAAAGGTACCTATTTGCAACCAATAAGACGACCAGAGCAATACATCAAGCCAATCGTGTACGAATAGCACACCCTCGTTACGCGACCCAACGGCAGACAGAACTAAACATAGACGTAACAGAAAAGCCCCCCGTTTCCGCCGAGCTGGTCGTGCGTCTCTAGCAGCTTCACCGGGGGCCCGAGCCACTCCATATCGACGATGGTCTCCTCGGGGGTCGGCGCGCGCTTGTGCCCCATGGGCGGCATGGGCATGCTGCCGTTGACGAAGGGGATGGAGTGCAGGCGCATCTCCGGGTCCTGCATCTGCCAGATCCACCACAGGCGGTCCAGCGACGTGTGGTGGAAGTAGAAGATGGGGTCGCCCGGCGACGTGTTGGGGTCCCCGCCCGGGTCCACCGCTGCGACGTAGTGGCCCGCGGTGTGGATCTATGTTCATGATCAGCTTCGAACTTTTCTCTCCTTTCGTTGCTTGTTTGAGACTGGAAATGGAAATGGAAATGGAAATGGAAAGTGGACTTACACCCCATGGATAGCTGTCGTTCTTGGGCGGCGGCGTGCCCAGCAGCTGGTTGTAGAAGCCGTCCATCCCTTTGTTTTCGGTGATCAGGCTGTAGGCGCGGTCGGCCGTGGCACCCATGGCTGCGTTACGGTTCACGTCGCGGCGCAGGCAGCGCGGGTTTGCGCCCGTGCCGTCGGATCGCGGGTTCTTGGGGACGTTCTTGGCTGTTGACATGGAGGTCGGCCCGAGGTTGACGACCATGCTGTTTCTGTGTCAGTCATGCTTGCTTACGCGCTTTAGATGCAAATAGAAACGGGCTGGGGCTGTTGATGGCAAAGAAGTAGGTAGGTAACGGACTCTGAGAAAGGCCCTTCGGTGACGCAGCCGCCACCACCGGCGGTTGCGATGATGTTGGGCGTTCGTCCGAACTGCGGAACACCCTTGTACATGGGCTCCGGTTCGCCGGTTCCCCCCAAGCTAGATGCGTTGCCGTTAAGCAGGGGAGAGTTCAGCGGGTCCTCTGAATAGCGGTCGTAGTTCATGTACTGCTTCACGGTTAGGAACTAAACTCGGACGATTCGGTGCGCTAGATTGACGTACCGGCTGGTAACCGGTGTATCCACACTCGTTGCGGAGAGCCTCCTCGAACAGCCAGACAAAGTACTTGTGTGCGCCGAACAGATGGAAGTTATCATGAAGTTGCATGGCGTGTGTCATGTGATAGGCGACGAAATCGTCAAATCGACTCATGGCTCCAGGGAACCTGGTCTTGTCTGCCTTGGGGGGCAACTTCATCAAGCACGTCACGGCAGCGACATACTCCTGCCTCTGCGTTTCGGAAAGGTCGCTCCTGTTGGCCGTTGTTAGTGTGATAGAAGACTTTCGCAGACGTTATGAAGATGGTAGACGAACCATTCTCTCCGTACAACTGCATTTTCCAGCGTGCAGTTGTTGTTCAGGCCCGCAGTGATCTTCCTAGTTACATAGTCCTCGACCATGGGCATGGTAGCCTCCTCTAGAAGATCGACAACGTCGAGTGGGTAGGCGGGATTGCGAATTCTAGACGAATTCCCTTAGTTAGTCCAAGCAATGCACGAGACCGGTGAGCAAGAACAAAACCTACACTTCTATCTTGGATGAATATCCGCTAGGAGGCACTGCCGCCGCCCGCGCTCCAGCGAGGAGCGAGGGCAGCACGAGAGCACTCCAGGTCGTCCGCATGTTGAAGCAAGCTACCTATTCTGAGATAGACTTGGAGTTGGACCTGAGATACCAAACGGCCATCGCCAGCAAATCTGGCAATGGGCGATTTCCCAGGAGGTATATATAGCCCACATTTCTCACGGCGGCTCAATCAATCGACCTGGATATAGACGTTGCAACTCCGCACGGCACTTGCAGCAAAGCCGCAATAGGAAACTTTTCATTTACGCGGCCAATGACAGTTGTGACCAATATATACCCGCGTAAATGACCACAGCAAATCATCTCAGAATTGAGGCATGTACCATACGGGAGACGCATCTGGCTTGGATAGAGGTTCGGCAGTGGGACCTCGCATCTTGTGTTTCATACAGATCGGCCGTACCCGTAGCTAAGGATATACGTCTTTTCCAGCTGCTCTTACGGGGCACGGAACCTTGCATGAAATCGATTAAGCGAAAGGGACGATGACAGTATGAGCTGTGAGGGCTTTCAACGCCCGAGTGTCCACGAGAGTTATTATAGATGGATTTTATTCATGTCATGGGCTACTGTCACGATGTGGACCATATATGGGGGAATGAACTGTATTGTTCCGCGAGAGACTACAACCTATCTGGGGGAGACCCCGGGTATACATACAAAGACCCTCTTTGCCTCCTGTGTAGGCCTCATCCTGACAGGTCAGGTATTCTGACAGTTACCGTGAGAATTAATAGACAAGTTACTCATTACCAAGTTGATGTGCCACCTCTACCCCTAATTCCTCCATTGCTGCTTGTATGCCTTCAACGTGGGCTTCTATCAGATTGGAAGAAGCAATGTTGTCTCGTAACAATATCGTAAATGTGTCCTTAGTGGTCTTGTACTCGGGCTCTTTCTCAATGATAGCTTTCTCATACTGGTGATGTTCCTTTTCGATGGTATTTTTAAGCTGGTCGCATTCCTTCTCGAGGGATGTCCTGTGCTTCTTGCATTCTTCCTCGAAGTCTTCCTCATGCTGGTGGCGTTCCTGTTCGATAGTATCTTGGAGTTTAGTGATACGGGCGACCAATTCCGCGACGCCGAGATCGTCTAGACGAAATAGAGAAAAGAAGAAAGCCGCCATTTTAATAGCCCCAGCCAGACCACGGGAAAAGGGATTGTTTCCTTCGTATACCTCGGCCCATTGAATTACCTGGTCCCATGCGGCAGCAATTTGCGGACCAACCCACCACCAAGTGAAGGCAAAGATGGCCACCGCCTGAGAATATTTCGAGGATAAAGAAGGGAGGAAATCGTCCTCAATTGCCTCGAGGACGGCGAAAAGCCTTTCGTAGAACTCGTTTGACTTGGCTTGCGTGGCTGAGGGTTGGAGGATAGGCATAAGCTAAAGTAGAACCATTAATACCATCACTATCATCAACATCTTCGTCTTCGCGTTCATCATATTCGTTGTTATTTGATGATAGAAGTTAAAATTTGATTATGGTTACAGTGTTGCAATTATCAGACTACATAATAGCTACTTCCTCGTAAACTTAGTGTAGTTCCCTAGATATGCTGGGGATAATAGTTTCCTGAGTAGACATATGCATACTGGGACACTACGACGAGAGCAAGATTGACGTCGATGCTTTAAAACGAATGTGCAGGTACTACATTGACAGCGTAACCTGTGAGATACTATGTCCTCAGACCTTCCTCTTTAGAAACTTCTAGCTTAGCAAACAAACTCTAAATCGAGGCAACCCTTATAAGTGATACATGGGTAGTCAAAGCCGGCCATCCAACAGCACGTGAGAAAAGTTTAAGTACTGCGCTGCTAGGAGGTACAATGTAGTTAGATCTCAGACAGTTAGCCGCTCGGAGTGAAGGTTCAATATCTACCTGGGACCTACCTAGCAGGTAGCTGCTGACTTCCACGCCGAACCTCCAGGGCTACATATCTCTGGATTAGTCAATGCCCTAACAGAGCTAGGTACCTACCGCTCGTATATAAGGGGGCGATACACCCCTTTTCAGAGCTCAGAGAAGGACAATCGTTAACATTCACCTTTTTATCCATTATGCCTCTGACGCTAGACGCTGCTACACTGTATGAGGAGCGCTATCAACTGCTTTTCACTCTATATGTTAATTTATCTCACGGGAGCCCCTAACAGGGACAATCTGTAATTATCTTCTATAACACCTATTATTCTACCATTCAATCTATAATATGTCTATTCTCATACTATAGTTTCGAAAGCTATGGCCATACCAGCGCCAGGTGATTATCGAAGAGCAAGACGATGGACAGGGGAAACAAAACCAACGGAAGAAGCTACAAGAATTAGTTATGCGAGAGAAACAGGACAAAATTCTGCTTAACCTGCAACGTACTATGCACCCCTGGTTAGCAGCCCAAGTCTACAATAACAACTACAATCCCCTCGGCCGGTTACCGGAAGAGCTTCTACTTCTTATCCTCCATTGCCTAACTGACAACCTCGTCTCCATTTACTACCTTCGGCGTGTTTCGAGCACATTTCGCTGTCTCATTTACGAACCCGATATTTGGAAGTGCGTAACCTCAAGAGGCTATTCACCGAGTTTTGAGACTATCTCAATTCTTCCTAAAGACTTAAGAGAGACAACTTCGGCAACATTTACAAAAAGATGGGGTGTGCGATGAGTATAAACTCTGGTGCGATGTTCCCGTCGAAGGCCGGTCCAGGCAGCTTACCTAATCCCAGAACCTCGGTGGGGACTACAAAATGAGGTTTTATACGAGATGCAAGTTCGAGCGCTCGCTGTACAGTAATTGTCTCTACTGCGATGCCTGCGGCAAACGTCACGATATTGCAGCCTTTTCCCCCGCCAACCAGGATCCCATCAAACAAGGTCGACGGTGTCTAGGCCACGAAGGAGCCGTGCAATTATGCGAGCATATCCACATCGCCTGGGCCACAATCGAAACCCATATTGCTACTTGGCAGAAGCGTAAGCCCAGATCGAGTGTCACGACCCGGCCCATGACACGCGCTGCATGGACGGAGAAGCTCCAACTTACCCTCAAGCCCGTCTTGGGTATGCTAGATATAGCCTAGACCTAGTAGTTCTTGAGTTGGTGTGGATACCTCATAGCGGTCTCAACGCGTTTACTGTTACTCCGGATGGGCGGATTCTTGCTTCAGAGGTAAGATCCTTATTCCAGAAATATCGAGAAGGACCGGCTGGCATTCAGCTGCCTTCCTACATTCGAGACTTTTACCTGAGATGGTATGTTTTGAACCTGGCACGTGTTCTTGCATTTGTTATGAAATAAAGGGTAATGAGAACCCGAGTGGTGCGGCCCCATCAAATCGCCCAAGCGCCTTCCGCGGTGAATGCCACAACCATCATTGGCACTATCGACGCCACGGATATGGATGTAATGGCCAACTCGTAACGATAAGTAAACATTGGCCTAGGGGGGAGGACAACTTGGCATGTCTAATTACCACTCACAAACGCGACGTTTTGGTCTGCCATAAGGAGGATCGTGGCAAGATCAATCCTACGCACACATGGTTCCACGCTATGGCCCCCGACACCTACCATCCTCCCCAACGAGACTTACTTTTATGCAAAGATAAGGATTGTATGAACTATTACCAAAAGCCAAAACATTTCAAATGCTCTGGGAAGAGGAGCCCGTTGAGAAGGGGCAGCTCTGAGATAGGAGACAAAGAGCCTCCTTTGGATGAACAACTGGGATATTCCTTAGATATATTGTAGCCCCTGGTGGAACAATAGGTTGGTTTGGCCGGACGAAGCAAGAAAGGAGCTGGGATGAGCAAAGTCTGGGTTCGCAAATGGGCTGGCGCACCGCCACGACGAGTCAGCAGACGTAATCGTGCCTACCCTGGTCGATGTTGCAGATTATGGAGTATTCACGAAGAAGGCGATTGGATAATTAGCTGTTCTAGAACAAACTGTCAAGTATTGTAACACTCTACATACCTAACTATTAGAACTTGGTATGATGACTCAGCTGGATCAGGATCACGGTTGTTGTCGAATTTACCTAGGTACCTCATAGCTCACCTAGATAAGAAGCGAGTTATTAACAGCAAGAGCTCAGGCTCTAGAATGGCGATGGGAACCCCTATTAGATCAAGGTCAATTTTGTGCTATAATAGAATAAAATGAATTCGAGCCCGCCCCTAGCAAAAAGGGGGAGGGGTTGGGGGCCACATTACATTATCTCCGACCGTGTGATCATCCCTAAGATCATCCCTAAGACGTCACATGTCCCTCCCACGAGCCGGAGCCCATATTCGTTTATATAACTTACCCAGCAGTCAAACTAGTACCTAATCCTAACGAGGACCTCGTCACGGAATTTCTAGATAAGCTAGACATGGCCAAGTTCGAGAATTCGCACTTCAATATCGTGCTCTCCCTTTTGGGCGGCTGGTTATCCCTATTCGGCTTGGTCTCGTACCTGGTCAAAGAAAAGCTCTACATTTCGGAATCCTGTAAGTGTTATGTGCAGTTACCTAGTCTTTCAAGAAAAGATATGAGGTATTCTGAGTGGGAAATATGCGTCTAGTCACGCCTCTACTAAACCCATGACTTCTAGTGATCTCTCTCCTAGCAGGCGCAGCTTTCTCGCCATATGCTGCCAACCTAGTTGACCCCTTGGAGTACACGGGCTCCCATATCAACCTAACCAGCGCGACACTCAACTTTACCCGGCTTGTTCTGGGTATCCAGCTGGTTATTGCCGGCATCCAGTTGCCGAGCCGTTACCTAGCGAAGGAATGGAGGACCCTCGCGCTACTCCTTGGGCCCATCATGACGGTTATGTGGATGACGACGAGCTTCCTCGTCTGGTTGATGATTCCCAGGTTGCCGTTTCTACACGCTCTTGCTATCGGCGCCTGCGTCACGCCGACCGACCCGGTGCTGTCCAGCGTCATCGTAAAGGGGAGGTTCGCGGACCTCAATATCCGCAAGGACCTCCAGAGGATCATCGTCGCCGAGTCTGGCCTTAACGATGGGCTCGGCTACCCATTTCTATTCTTTGCGTTGTATCTTATAAAGTATACCGGCGATGGTGGAGAAGCCGAGTCTGGGGGCCTCGGACTGGCAGTCAGGCTATTTATCGGTGAAACCTGCGGCTACGTTGTCATTCTGAGTGTTGTCTACGGCGCAGTCATGGGCTTGGTCGCTAAGAAGCTGCTTCGGTTCTGTGACGAGCGTGGATATATTGATCACGAATATTCCTTGGTATTCGCAGTGCCCCTGTCGCTGTTCATACTCGGGACATGTGATCTCGTCGGCAGCGACGATATTCTCGCTTGCTTCGTCGCTGGGAATGTCTTTACATGGGACGACTGGTTTCGGCTTAAAACACAGGATGAGGTGACGACCGGCTCTATCTTTCTACTCGTATAATCGCTAATATTTATCATAGTACCTCTCACCCATCCGGCTCAATTCCGCCCCGTCTATTCTTAATGAGAGAACTAATTTATGTGTAGCTCGCTACAACCAACAATCGACACACTCCTTAATGTGGCCATCTTCATGTGGTACGGAGTAGCCTGTCCATGGAGCCTGTTCGTGGAAAACAATACTGTCCCTTTCTCCCATTTGCTGGTACTGGGTATCCTCGTCCTCCTCTTTCGGCGTCTTCCGTACGTCTTTGCCTTCCAGTCGCTGCTACCGCAGATCGAAAACAGAAAAGAGGCTGCATTTATGGGATTCTTCGGTCCGATTGGCTGCTCAGCAATGTTCTATCTTTATATCACTATGGACTTCGTCAATAGTCTCAATCCGAACGGCGGGGACGATCCTCGGGAGGACGTCAAGTTCCTTCGCGAAGATGTAAGGGTTGTCGTTTGGTTCCTGATGACCTGCAGCGTGGTGAGCTCTGTCAATCTTTACTCGCCTCTTTTTGTCTGTCATATGCTGACATGTGAAGGTGGTTCACGGACTTTGCATCCCTCTTGGAAAACTAAGCTTCGGATTAAAAGGGGCTATCAGCAGCAACTTGCAAGTCGGGGCAAGTCGTTACGGCGCGTGGGATGGAGGGTTACGAATTACTGCTCCGTCACCTGAGGAACAAAGACAGCCTATCTTGGGGAAAAGGTCGAAAGACTCCGGCACCTCTCATAGGGGAGGCTTGCCCGAGTCACAGCCGCTTTTAGTTTGATCGTCATCTGGTGGTCGGGTGACTCAAGTTGCATGTATCTCTTAGACTGACAGCAGGTACGTAGGTAGTCAGCGCTGGTGTTTACGAACCAATCACATATTTACTCTCACATATATACTCTCATACATCGGTAACGGTCTGGAATGACATTTTTGGCATCCCGTGGATGGACATCAAGATCGATTTGATACCGGCAGGGGTTGTACGAAGATATGATTCGTCAACTGATGCAAGGGTGAAGGGTGAGACGCCAAGACTTCAATCTCCGTCTAACCGCCTCGTGTCCATCACAGTCTACAACTCGTCAGTGACGTCGCGAAGTTTCACCCTCCCATATGTAAAAGGCTTCAACTTGACCGGACTCCTGCAAGTACCCCAGATTAGCCTGTTTCTTGGTCTACGACTTCCATACCGAGATATGCGTAATGGTCATCGCTCCAGCATGAACCCCAGCTGCACATGTGGCTGGATATGCAAACATGGACTAATCAATGTAAGATCTCCTCTACGAGACGTCATAACTCTCTATGCTAGGTGAGATATTTTCAAGAAGCACATGCTACCCACGTCGATCTACACCTGTGATCTAATATGGTGGAGGTTGCCCAGTGGTTCGCCTGGGAGGCCTCTTCCTTGTATCCGTGCTATTCGGTTAACAGAGCAACGGCAGAGTACTATATCGATGGTTTTTGATATAGAAAGAATTCAAGCGACTTGTTCGACAAGGTAGAGGATGAATAACATTGAACCATCGTATCTTCCCGTTCGCCTCTAGCACGCTTTGGCGCATTTGCGCTATTACGGCCATTGGTATTGCTACTAGACCACGATACTTACCAGTCGTGAAAATGCCTATAAATCTATGACATCTCTACCTAGGCTGTCTGGGGATCTCTCCAGTTCATCAAAAGCTTCATAACCTCTGAAAAATAATCACTTGCTTTTTTGAGAAAGCCTAACCCCATATCAGCGCTTTTCATGGCTACTGTGACCAATGGAGGATCCCAAGATCAAACTGTCCCAGAAGTCTCTATCACAGCCCTCACCCTCTGGGCCAGGTTGAAGCCCCTAAAGTCCCCCAGCAGTCATCCTAAGCCATGTCCTATATGTTTATTCTCGGGGGACTTCGACGAACTATTCAACGGACAGCCCCAGTACTTTGATTTCGTGAACCCCTTATCAACCTCGCTACCCTTCTACAAAGCAGGGGCTGAGAAAGATAAATGCACTATGTGCATGTTAGAATATCGTGTCCTATCAACGCTGTCTGAAGAGGAAATTGCCAAACTCAAGGATACTAGGAGACGCCTAGGCGTCGAGAGAGTCTCAGGACAGAAGTGCCCCGGCCTATTTCGTTTACGAAGTCCGGGATGGGGAGTCTACGACAAGGCCTGGATCATATTCGAAGGCGGATCGAGAGCGACCAACAGCCGAATACCGAGACTGCCTCTCCTATATGGGACAAGTTCCCCTCAGGCTGTTACGTTTATCAACGAGCAGCTCGAAGCTTGTGTCCGGAATCATGCGGCGTGCAAGCCAAACGAGACAGGAATTCGCTATGTGCCAACAAGGTTGCTCTACGTGGGCTCCAATGATAGCGAAGACGATACCAACAAGGACATCGCGCTCAGGTTCAAGGCCGACATTCCGAAATGCGCGAAGTACGCCGCCCTGAGCTGCTGCAGGGGGCAGAAGGAACAGTATTGCTTCACGAAACAAGAAAAAACTGACGTATTCCAAAAAGGGATACCGTGGGAGATGCTTCCCAAGGCTTTCCAAGACGCTGTGACATTCACGAGAAAGCTAGGCCTCAAGTATCTGTGGATCGATGCGCTCTGCATAATACAAGACGACGACGACGATTGGCTCCGCGAAGCCGGAAGCATGCTACAGATATACCAGAACGCGTACGTCACGCTGGCAGGCCTCTTCGCGAAAGACCCCTCGGCAGGCCTGTTTTCGACGAAGAAGGCAGAGGACCTTCAGCAGAAGCTTGTGAGGCTGCGGAGGGGGACCGAAATCACTGACCTCTACATCCGAGAGCTCACCCCAGATGTCTCGGGTATTCTGCATGTCCCCGTGGGAAGCATAGGGGGTAGTCGTCAAGACCCGCCGCCGCTATTCACGCGTGCCTGGGCACTGCAGGAACGCATGGTATCCCCGCGCGTGGTGCACTTCACCGAGGACGAACTCATCTTCGAGTGCCGCACCAAGGTCCAGTGCGAATGCCTCAGCCACTACACGAACAGTCCCAGTCGTAAGATGGCACACGCACATGCCCTCAACACAGCCAAATCGCCGGCGATGTCTAGACTACTCCTCAAGCCGCAGGAAATAGACGACTGGGAAGATCTCGTTCAGATGTACTCGAAGCTGGACCTGACATACGACACGGACCAGCTCGTCGCAATCGGCGGTCTAGCACAAGAATATTCCAAGCTTCGCCGCGGGCAGACCTACCTCGCGGGCTTGTGGTCTGGCACTCTGGTGCAGGATCTGCTGTGGGAGACCAGAGATCAAGACGCCTTCAAGCCCAGGCCGGCGAAGTGGATCGCCCCATCGTGGTCGTGGGCATCGGCAGGCTCACCTGTAGATTTCACCTGGCGTAGGAACGTCGACCAATTGCAGCTCAAGGTCGCCGTCAATGAGGCGAGCTGCAAGTATGTCAATGGGAACCCGTTTGGCCGGGCAACCGAGGGCAGCATTCGCCTCACGGGGCACCTAGAACGCGCAAGGTTGGACATCAGGGTATACGCAGATCGGTCCCACGAGGATATCAATTGGACGTACACAGCCAACCTCCGGCTGTTCTGGGGGGCCCATCGCCACGAGGCATTCCACAAGCTATCCCTAGATTCCATCATCTCTCCAGCCCTAGTCCCCGGGGACGCAAGCGGCTCATCAGCCAACGAAAACACCACCTCGAACACGCGGCCGAAATGGTTTCGGGAGAAGGCGGACGCCCTTTCTAACGGCCCGTGGTCGTTCACGATCAAGGAAGACGTGAGGATCCTCAAGCTGGTGGAGGGCTCGTACAAGAGCGCGCTTCCCGGGAGGCGCACGGCGCTGTACATGATTCTCAAGCCCGTGCTCGGCGAGAGCGAGGGCGCGGGCGTCTACACGCGCATGGGAACTGTGACTGCGGAGCAGATCGAGACGGACGAGGGCCGCCCGGACGAGATCGTACGGAGGCTCTCGCGCCAGCACGGGTCGGAGGAGGTCGCCCGCAGAGTCTCGGCGGGGACGGCAGAAGGTCTTACTCGCGCGCTTACTGGCGAGAAGCAGATGCGAACTGATACTGTTGTGATATTGTAGGTAGGCGGAAACTTAGGTTCAGAATGCTTTTCGAGTCGAATTCATTTCCTTCTCGTGTCTCGGAGTTAGGGGCTGCTATTTCGCCACCCTTCCCCCTAGCATCGTGATGGATTGAGAATGCAGTGATGACGATGCAAGCACCTAGAGCACGGTCAGCATGGATAGGTTCACCGACAACGAATGAAGAGACACATACTGCAGAGTGAATATGTTTACAGCAGATTCCCTACATCTAGAACCACGATCAGGCGATAGTGTATGCAGACGACCACGTCACCGAGTGACCAAAGACTTCTAAGGTGAGAATGGGGGTTGCTACTCTGCATGCAATTGAAATGTAATGCACCAGACCATCGTCGTATGGGCAGCAATGAATTATGCAGAGCAAGCACCACCGAATTATGCTATCTCCGTCTTCCCGTCTATTTCCTATAGGCACCAAGTACATTAATAATTGCTGGTTGTGGCTACATACATGCAGCAGTCGATGCTGCAAGTCATCGTCAGCCAATCGCTAAGACGGAGTTTTCGAATCCTTGGCGCATTTGAGTGATCATATTTCCGTACGACGGAGAGATACTCCCGTAAGTATTAACGTGTATTGTTGATTCGCAACCGGAACTATTGCGAGCTATGATGATTATTACACAGCATGTTGAAGAGCTCTAGTCTCCTAAACTTGACATAAACATACGACTTAGATATCTCTACCTCTTAGATAATTGTCATCTCTCAAAGACGCTCTCCTAGTATTTCAAACTGATAATATTTAATGTAATTTTTACTCCTCGCGCCCACTTCTAACGTATATCCTCCTTCGACTTTGTAGAGTCTCGATGAGAAGAGATGGTGTGCATAGAAAGACGTAGTGACGAAAATGCCGGGACGAGTGGACTTACAAGCGCCGACAGGGCGAAGACAGTTGGCCTAGTGGTCCTCGCCATCATCCTGGTCGTGTTTATATCTCATCTCATGTGTGTATATCCAACTCTTCCAAAGCTGTAATTCGGGGCTAACCAAGCGACGAGCTACATCAGCGTGAGGTACTGGATAAAGCCGTTAGAGCTGCCACCAAGTCGACCATGTACACCGCAGGCCGGCGGAGCTACATTCATAGAGCAGTCTCAAGAAGCGCGATTGAATGCTCTCCGCTTAGCAAGACGGCCTAAGCGAACACGGCTCACCTTGCGTGAAATTGACCTTGTTGCGCCCGAGATGGTATACAGTAAGGTCGGTACTCGCGAGAACAAAGAGAACTCCGCCCGAAATATCCCCCGCTCACCGAGTCCTACGGCGGTCCCATTTAGCCAGGCGAAACGGAACATCAATGTGCCCCTTGAGCTGAAGTCGCTTCCGACGGCTTCTGTTGTGGATAGAAACAGCGAAAGATCAGGATCTACCTCGCCAGAATCAGCTATCACCGTACCCCCGAGCACACTGGGGTCACCCACCACCATCGCCATTCCAGAACCAGATCATTCTCGGAAGTCTTGCTCGTCGCGGCCAAGGGAGGATGGCCTCGAGTGTAGCATATGTCTCGAGGGCTACAAGCACGACGACCTTGTTCGAGAGACCCCGTGCCGTCACCTCTTCCACAAGCACTGCTTGGAGTGGTGGCTCGTGAAACACCAGGGTCGCTGTCCGCTCTGCCAAAAAGAACTCAAGCCGACCAAGAGCGCCCAGAGTTCCCCATTAACGGCGCTATCATCTTGAGGCAGACGACGAATTTTCGGGTCCCCCTGTCTTTTGACGGACTGAAAACACTCCCAGGTAACATGCCAGCTTGGGATTCGTAACGCGCTGAGGCAATGGAGTTCAGCCGCGGGATGCTGGCTCGAACGCGGCGGTGTGCTGTTCGCTCAGGAGATCTCAATTGGGCATTAGTTTGGTTCCGTCGACTGAAGCTAGATGGTCCGGGAAAATGCCAGACTGAGTGTTTATGGACAGCTGTCATCGCCTCGGAGGTGTCTGTCGTATACAGATGTTTCAAGTATCTGTGTTTTATGACTCTAGGTAAGTGTGACCCCTTGCCGTGATGATATATTTTCGAGACTGATTCTGATCCCTATTCCCGCTGTGGTAGACTGTTCCTTGCGGAAACGCGCTTTAGTGGCTTTCCACAACTTTCAGACATCCCGAGAACCTACATTGTTTTTGATAGCAACAAGTCCCGATGTCTTGTATAATTCATCATCTCTTTCTTGGAGAGCATTTACCTGTGCTGCGGATGCTAGGTTAAGCTATCTCAAAATAGGGGCAGATGGGGGCGCTTGATTAGACCGTGTAAGGTCCGCAGTCTTCCCATTGTTTTCTTTTCAAGTATTTATTTTCATATTTGCAGTCTGACTTCCCGTGAAGTCCTCCATGTCCTGACAGCATGGGAGTTTCACGATGAAACCCCTTATCTAACTTCTCCTTGTCAGACTCGTGAGTCAGAATCGTCCGGTCCCATCATCAGGTCAGCTTAGCTAACCTATTCATCATCACTTAGATGCAGCATATCGCGGAAGTCAAACTCCGTTGATAACCCTTCTGCCTGGACCAACATTCGGTCGGCCTTGTTCTCAGTGCCAGCAAGGTTATTACTAAAGTTCTGCGAGTCGAAATTTAGCCACGTGGGGGTTCGTGTCACCGAAGTAGGACGTTCATGATTGCGGGACGTGTCTTCGTGGTGATCACGGTGGGTTGCTGTGGCCGGAGATTCGACCTGGGAAGTTGTTTCGCTGGTGCCCCGACTACAAGTTCTAATGACGGACGCCTCAATCTCGTCGAAGTCGAAGTAAACAGTATGAGAGAGCTCACTGATCACCATCTTCTGCCTGTTAGCTTTCGCCGTGTATGGGATGGATAAGTGGTGTTTTACATGCCTTCAGGACCTCTAAACAACCTGTTGAGCAGTCGTCTACGCACTTGAAAGCTGCAATGAGTCTGATCCCCACGGCAGCTCTTTGCCATGCTTGACTGGGTCGCACAGTACCGCGGTGTGCAGCGATGAGGAATATCAAGCACATGACGGACAAAAATATGGTATAAATCGATGTCCAGAGTCCCGTTAACAAGAGGCCTTCCTTCACCATTTCATGGGACCGGACAATGGTAGATGAGGCTATTTTGATACAAGCAAGAGCATGATAGGACTGCATCACAGATATTGACCCTCCGTCAGCCATGATTCGAAGATAGTGCAAGAGAGGACGGAACAATATGATGTGGCCGAAGTTGTAAGTCATTTCGAGATCGTGCATTATGCTGTGAAAGAATTAGTGTCAATATCACTTACTCTAGTGGTCGCGTATGCGCTTACACCTTATGTTCTTTGCTTTGTCCGAGGCATCCTAGCAATGAAGAGGCCTCCATTCGCCAGCTCTGAAACTCCCTCTTGGCTTCTTCAAAGTGAGTGATATCGACGGATTCAGGGTTACTATGGCCGAAAGATCCCATAGAAATGTATGTCCGCTTAGACAACGGTATGGCTAAAAGACAAACTTGTCTCAAGACCGCCGCGGTGCACAAGTCCCTCTCGGCTTCGGCTTCGGTTGCTAGGCGCGCGATATGGGACAAGGGCATTGCATCTCTTTGGAAGAATGGAGGTAGATCGAGGACGAGACTGACAAAGAGGTCGAGCTTCATAATTGTGGCAAAGAGCCGTATTCTTAGTTTGCGCTCCTCAGCTGGTGTGTTAGAATCCCTTCCTGCAGAATGTAAACCTAGGCGGAGAGCAGAGGAGCAGGCTGTTCCGATAAGGGAGTGTGCCGAGATAATCCTGGAAGTCGATATGAGAAAGACGATAGCGCATAGGATGGCCTGAAAGGAAGTTAGGTCGTTCGCCTGCATCGGTTTTAGCGTAGCTAGGCCAACATGGAAGTGGCTCGTGCCGCGCTGTAGAATATCACGACATCCTTCGTCTCGATGATGTTGAGAGTCGAACAGACAACCCAAAGCCATCGTCAAGTGGAGGAGCGACAGAAATTGATCCGGCACGGACGAAGTTCGAGGCTCTGTTAGCAGATCAGCTATATCTCTTACATGCTGCTCTTGTAGAAAGATGAGCATCGGGTGATTTCTTGAAAACACAGCATCAATAAACGTCGTGACAAGGTCGGGTGACGAAGAGGATATCGTGAGGGTCGGATCGATGTTTTCCTGCGGTGGAAGCTGGAGATTGAAGAGGTTCAAGATAGTTAGAAGCCTCTGATCGGGCAAGGGTTCTGGGTGCTGTTCGAAGATTTCCAAGGTCCGTATAATGAAAGATAACTCGGAATAAGCACCGTAGAAGCACCCTGATCCCGGACTAACATCCACAAACCGGTCACGACCAGCCAGCATATTGCTGAGTGTTGCCTGGTTTGAGGCATGGTCACTAGAATTTGGCGAGAGTTGCGATGGTGACTGAGACTCGGGTAAGGTGAAGTCAAGGGTACGTAGGCAATTGTCTATGTCCAGCCCTGGGATCTCAGGCGCTTTGTCCCGCACCTCTTGGAGCCATGAACGAGCCAGGCGAAGATGGTCCTGAAGATTCCGTATTCTCAAGGTCGGGGCTGGCAAGGGTCTCCTAAAATGATACGTGCAGCCTTTTTCAAGAATAAATTATTAAACGCGGGCCAAACATACTGGGTCATCAAGAAGTGAGCTTAAGACTTACCAAGATTTGAATTTCGACAAGGACCACAGGGCTCGGCCGCATCACACGCCCGCTTGCGCAAGCGACATTCGTCGCAGGCGTGAGGTGAACGACGGTGCGGTTTCTTCTTCCACACTGGACGGCTCCGGGGAGGCCCGGAATGATGATTGGGTCTCTCTCCAACACTCGGCGCCGCAGGCATCACGAGGGCCGGGCGGGTTGAACGCGGAGGTAGGCCGAGTGTGCCGGTTACACTAGAGCAACTGTCTACTACGACAGCCCTCGAAGCCCTATTGCGTAGAACAAGCGAATTTAATTCTGTATTACCTAGGACTTAAGGAATATGTTAGTACTGACAGTCGTGGTCGTATTATCGGTTCATCCCGTCAAGCCCAAGCGAGTGAGGCTCCAAACAGGGGGGGATGTTGGCTGTGGGCCTTACCGGGCAGGGTGGCGGTAGCGGGGCACGTTCAGTGCCAATCAGAAAAGACTTCTTCAACGAGAGTCATCCGGCGGTCTTGGCTCTAGTCTTCTGGCCAATCAGCGGACTCCGGCAAGACGGAGTTGCTAGGTAGGCGTGCCGTACCCAAGCGACTATACTCGAAGTCCCACGATGCTTGAACCTTACGCAGGATCATCATCTTGAAAGGGCAATGTTGCCCAGACATTCATGTTTGCTATCTCTTGAGAACCGAGAAGAGTTGGAAACTCGTCCACTATTCCGTGCTTACGCATGACCAATCAGATTCGATGAGTGTGTAGCCTACGCTCCTTGTGGAATGCCATGGATGGTGTCAGCCAATCAGATCCAAAAGGAGAGGGAAAAGGGGGGTTCTCCTCGAAGTCTAGAAGAATGTCTACACAGACAGTTTATAGTCTGGATATCCGATAGAACGGATATACGG
Organism: Hypoxylon crocopeplum; assembly: GCA_022578875.1. Classification (NCBI taxonomy): domain Eukaryota; kingdom Fungi; phylum Ascomycota; class Sordariomycetes; order Xylariales; family Hypoxylaceae; genus Hypoxylon; species Hypoxylon crocopeplum. Next base: position 49,958 of record MU399600.1, on the reverse strand, counting down.
CACGTTTCGATGAGCGCGCCAAGGGCTTGTCCTTCTCTAGAGACTCGTCGTACTTCGTCTATTACGACTAGCATTTCCTTCGCCGCCACGACGCCTTGTCACTATGAATACCGACTGCTCCGCCATTTTCTTGTTTCCGTTTCCTTATTCCTCTTACCTACTAAACACAATTAGCCATGGAGAACCACGTGTCAGGGCAGAGCAATAAGACTCTCACAAAGCCGGCTCACGCGCTTGAGAGGGACGACTTAGCAAGACAGCTCGAGGCCGATATAGAGAACGGTCTCACTATCGCCTATGCCGCACAACGCCTCGATCAATATGGGCGCAATGAGCTAGACGATGGTCCAGGTGTCCAGCCGATCAAGATCTTCATTAGACAGATTGCAAATGCTATGATGCTAGTTTTGATCCTGGCCATGGCTGTCTCCTTCGGCATCAGGTCTTGGATCGAGGGGGGTGTCGTCTGTGCCATCATCGTCCTAAACGTTATTGTCGGCTTCCTTCAAGAATTCCAGGCAGAGAAGACGATGGATTCGTTACGCTCGCTATCGTCGCCTACCGCCAACGTTATTAGAGACGGGAGCATCACTAATATTCCAACAGCGGAACTTGTTATTGGCGACCTTGTACAGCTCAAAGTCGGCGATACCGTTCCGGCCGATCTCAGGTATGTCTTTCTGCGGCGTCAGTATAGTTGCTAGGCGCCCTAGTTCTCTGATCTAATTGTGAACATCTCTAGAATCATCGAGAGTATCAACTTTGAAACGGACGAGGCTCTGCTTACTGGAGAGTCTTTGCCTGTTGCTAAGAGTGAAGAGGCAGTTTTTGACGAAGACACTGGCCCCGGTGATCGTTTAAACGTTGCCTTCAGCTCTTCTAGCGTGACAAAGGGTCGAGCAAGGGGGGTTGTCTATGCGACCGGCATGTTCACAGTATGTCATGTAACGCCCACTAGGTCCTCGAGCAATTTCTGACCTTGCGCTTTATAGGAAATCGGATCGATTGCTGCTGCGCTCCGCCAGAAGGGCTCGAAAAAGCGACCGGTGAAAAGGAGGGAAGATGGAACAGCGAACCCCCTCCGGCATGCCGAGTCCTGGTCTCTCACTTTCACTGATGCCGTGGGTCGCTTCTTGGGCGTAAACGTCGGAACGCCGTTACAGAAAAAGCTGTCTCGGCTCGCCGTCCTTCTTTTCGGTATCGCCGTCGTCTGTGCTATTATCGTACTCGGTGCAAATAAATTTTCCAGCAATCCCCAGGTCATCATCTATGCAGTTGCAACTGGTCTCTCTATGATTCCCGCCTCACTGATCGTAGTGTTGACAATCACTATGGCAGTAGGAACCAAGAGGATGGTCCAGCGAAACGTTATTGTCCGCAACCTCAGGTCTCTCGAGGCTCTCGGTGCCGTCACCGACATCTGCTCCGATAAGACAGGAACTTTAACTCAGGGACGAATGGTGGCAAAGAGGTGCTGGATCCCCACACGTGGAACGTATTCGTTCGGGTCTTCTAACGAACCGTTCAACCCAACTATTGGCGATCTGATGTTTTCCCGGACGCCGCCATCTGCTCAAGACACTGAGAAAGCCGAAGAAGGCGAGGCGAAGGCGTATTCGGAGCTCCTCGACAACAACGAAGAACTATCGGATTTTCTCATGGTGGCGTCCTTGGCCAATCTCGCACGAGTCCATCAGAACCAGGAAGGTATATGGACGGCTCTTGGAGACCCTACTGAGATTGCAATTCAAGTATTCGCATCTCGCTTTGACTACAACAGACAGCGATTCCTTGGTGAGCACACTCCCAAGTTCAAGGAGGTTAGCGAGTATGGGTTCGATTCTGATGTCAAGAAGATGTCGGTCATCATGGAAAACCTTGAGAATAAAGAGCAGATGGTATATAGTAAAGGTGCGGTGGAGCGTGTACTCGACTCCTGTACTCGGATCAAATGGAACAGCCCGGCCGAGGTTGATATCACTGATGGAATGAAAGAACAGATACTTGCAAATATGGAAGCCTTGGCGGCGCAGGGACTACGTGTACTCGCTTTGGCCAGCCGACCTTATGACCCTCGCAGCGGACGTCGGGCGTCTCGTGAGGGTCCTCCTCCTCGTGAGGAAGTCGAGCGCGACCTCGTCTTCCGTGGTCTGATTGGGTTGTATGATCCACCTCGCCCCGAATCAGCCAGTGCGGTGAAGCATTGTCACAGAGCTGGCATTAAGGTCCATATGTTGACAGGCGATCATCCTGGTACTGCACGCGCTATCGCTGCGCAGGTTGGCATACTGCCGCAGAATACGCGTGAAATCTCAGATCGCGCCGCGCAGGGCATGGTCATGACGGCCAAGGAGTTTGATAAACTCACCGACGACGAACTCGACCAACTCCCGGCACTACCTCTCGTTATCGCTCGTTGTGCGCCTAATACCAAGGTCAGGATGATTGAGGCACTCCGTCGTCGTAACGCCTTCACAGCCATGACTGGCGACGGCGTGAATGATTCTCCTTCTCTCAAGATTGCCGATGTTGGTATCGCCATGGGTCAGAACGGGTCTGACGTGGCCAAAGATGCTTCTGACATCGTACTCACAGACGATAACTTTGCGTCTATATTAAACGCCATCGAAGAAGGTCGCCGCATGTTTGATAACATTCAGAAATTCATCCTTCACCTCCTGGCCGAAAACATCGCTCAGGCATGCACCCTTCTAATCGGACTTGCCTTTAAGGACCGTTCGGGGCTTTCCGTTTTCCCGCTGGCTCCTGTGCAGATCATGTGGGTTATTATGATCACATCTGGCATGCCTGATATGGGTCTCGGATTGGAAATTGCTGGGCCTGATATCTTAGAAAGACCCCCAGTCTCTCTTAAAGCGGGAGTTTTCACGTGGGAGGTTTGTTTCGACATGCTTGCATATGGCGTTTGGATGTCTGCCCTTTGCCTTTCCTCGTTTCTTCTGGTGGTCTACGGATTTGGCGACGGAAATCTGGGAGAAGATTGCAACGAGAATTATTCGGAAGCCTGCGATACGGTCTTCCGGGCTCGTGCAACCACTTTTGTTAGCCTGACCTGGTTTGCACTCTTCCTAGCTTGGGAAATGGTTAATATGCGCCGGAGCTTCTTCCGCATGCAGCCAAAGAGTAAGAAGTATTTTACTCAGTGGGCACATGATGTTTGGCGAAACCAGTTTCTCTTCTGGGCAGTAATGGCTGGATTTGTCACCATCTTCCTGACCATCTACATTCCGGTATTGAATCACCAAGTCTTCAAGCATGCTCCAATTTCCTGGGAATGGGGTATTGTATTCGTGGAGGCTATTGTCTTCTTCCTTGGTTGCGAGACTTGGAAATGGGGTAAGCGCATCTTCTTCCGCAGGCAGGCGAAGAAGATGGGTTATACCCCTGATGACCTGGAGAGGTTGGCGTTCGCTGAATTTACGACGGGCGAGCGTGAGAGCCGTGACGAGTTCAATAAAGGGAAACAATGAATGTGTGAGATCGTGTTGTTAACTGGGGGCCACGCTGATAGATACCTAGATAGATACTAGACTCTCCCCTCTCCCGATAGCTGTTTATATAAAACGTCGACTATTATAAATATAGATATTTGACAGTTGACAGTTGACTATCTCCGCTTATGGTGTTTGTTGAGAGTCGTTGCATGGCATTGTGGTGATGAAGATGGAGCTATGAGAGTGTTCGTGTTTACGCCGACGCGACAATACCTATTAATCGTGCTTAGTCACCTAATGTTCCACACAGCAAGCTTCCTATCGATAACTCTGCCAAGCGATCCGAGGATACCCGAGGTCGCCAAGAAACCTTGGAAGCTCTAAACTTTCCGCCAAACCGATACGTCATGTAGTGGATAGCTTCATTTTCTAGCGTCCAACATACCGCCTTTGTCTACATCTCCCCAAACCTTCTTGAGGCTCCATGTCACCTAATCCTTACAAACACGAACACTCATTGATTTTCTTTCTGGTGTTACTCATTCCTCTTTACTAACAGATAAAGAAGATCAAAAGACTATTCTGAACTCCTAGATTCCCTAAGTTTCTGACCTGGTCATTCACTCCAAACGAGCTTCGTTGCAAAGTGCTGGCCATTCAAACAAGCCCAATTCGTCTACCTACTTATACCAATGCAAGCACAAGCTTCGTGATGACAACAGGAGCTAAAATTTGGCGTCCAACAAGTTTTCCGGGTATCCGACTTTGTAGAATATCATTGTGGTGACAGGACCTATTCTACTTGTCCAAGACCCATACGCCGACCCCTTGATCCATCATGGCAGCCAAAGGAGATCCTGCTCGCGGACCACCAACCCGCTCGCCAATGCGCTTCATCTCTGTCGACAATGTCCTGCAATATGCCTCCGAAATTCCTTCAGGCCAGCCTCGTATACCTCCACAGCGTGGCCCTCGCCGCATACCAGGAGTACGAAGAGCGAGTGGAGGAGGGCTTCCAAATCTTGCGTCACGCACCGGACAGCAGAACATGCCGTCGCGAACCACACGAATTAGCGAGAAGCTCGTTTTACTACCCGAGACGGTCGATGAGACAGAAGAACCTGACGAAGAGGCCGAATCTGTTCTTCGCGAGGATGAGTCGAGGCCGCTAAAAGACGAAGAATTAGACGTACTGAAGAAAAGAGGCGGGTTGCGCGGGAAGAGCTATGCTGAACGACTGCCCAAGTTCCAACGGACCGAGAAATTGTCGAGGCTCACAGCATACTGCACGGCGCAGTCGTACAAGATGAAGTCGACTTCGGAATTTCTACGCAAGAAACACGATGCCAAGACGAAGCTCTACGACGATTGCCTCTATACCGTCTACCATCTTCCTCTACTCTCCGGTATAGATGGGTACCGCGTGAGAAGTCGGCCCATACTCAAGACCCCCGGCACAGGCAAGACAGTTCTAGATCTCGAAATCGAACGAAGCGAACGAAGAGACGAGCACATGGGGTACTACGATGAATATGCATATGGGGAACGAAGTGGGAGTCCCAATGACGAAAATGGTGGTTATCAACCTGCGTCCGAGGAGAGGGGTCGGGATGCAGAGAGTCATCACACCCAACAAGATCACCAATCCCTTAGTCCGATCAACAGACTCGCACCAGATGCAAAGCAATTTGCCGAGATGTTTGTCTTTTCGTACGGCGTTGTCGTATTTTGGAATTTCACCGAAGCGCAGGAGAAGGCTATTTTGGCTGATATCACATTCGCGGAGAACGAGACCGGGGCATCGTTGGTCACACGACCCCTTGATCAAAGCGACTTCGAGACGGAGGAGTTTCATTTCGAATATAATGCCGATGTGAAGAGACCCCGGATTTTCAATGATATGATCACTCTTCTTCCGCGATCTGATCACATGGTCAAACTTACCATCAGCCACGCCATTGCTCAAAGCACGAAGCTCTGCTTCTTCGAAGAACGAATGTCGGAAACAATGCTAAACGCGCAGGACGTGCCGAAGCGGCTTGCTCTCACTGGGGAGCTGAACATGACAAGGACCGAGATCGTGATGATACTCGGCCGCTTGTTCAAGAGCCGCGTCGACATTAATCTCTGTAAGCATCTTCGCCCTCTATAGACGTATTTGATTGGCTAACAGATTGCAATAGCATCAAATATCCTAGACGTCCCCAATTTCTTCTGGGATTCCGAGCCTACGTTACACCCACTTTATGTAGCCATCCGCGAATATCTCGAAATCGATCCGCGCACCAAAGTGCTTAACGAGCGATGTCGCGTTTTCCTCGACCTTGCCGAGATACTATCCGACTCTGTCGCCGACGCCAAAATGAGCTCTATCACGTGGATCATAATTATCCTCATTGTTGTCAGTATCCTGGTAACCGTGACTGAGGTCGCGTTGCGATTCGGCATTCTTTCCAAGGAGAGAGGTAACGGTAACGGTATTGTCACCCCTCCAGAAGGGTGGGTGACCGTGAGGTCGAACGCTACGCTTGAGGAATTGAGATCGTGGGGCGTGACCTTGAGCGAGGAAGAGAAAGCAGCTGTGTGCGGCGCGAATTACATTGGGACTACGTTCGTGGGCGTCTGATTTTTATTCATGGTTCTGCAGCATTTTCTACAGCACACGCATGCATTCTGGAGCATGGGAATAGGCATTGGCGTACGGATACCAAAATTTTGATACCCACACATATGACAGGCTATTCGATTCATCTATTCTCAGTCAGTATTTGGAGTACACTGGCATCCTTAATCTCTGAGTAATAGCTAAAGTATTCCAGAGTTTTACATTGCTTCCAAACCTCAAGAGTGCTCGAGATAGGTAATTTCAGGCCACGCTTCCGGATGATGAGTAAGTACTTAATAAATTATCTATTTCATGAGACGTCTATGGGCATATATCGCAGAACTACCTACGAGGCAAGTTGTCTCCCATTACGATATACTAAATACGTCATCAACGTTGATTACTTGCCCCGTAGCGATAGACCTATTCGCGGCAATACCGGTCAGAATTGACAAGGCACCATCGACGTGGCTCGCAGCCCGCATGTACTCGTCGGTTGTGGGCTCGCCGAACAGATCATTCAACAACACGGTGTCGCCACCGCCGTGGGCACCCACCCCGTCGTCGATCTCGATCTCCTGTGGCTTCTCAAATAGCTTGCGCAATGTCAGCGTGCGCTTCTCCAGCGACCCCTCCGCCGCTTGGTCTCCGCCCGAGTTCACGTAGCTGTTCTCTACCACCTCCATCTCCAGGCGCCCGCCGGTCCCGTTGAAGCTCACCCGGAACCCCTCCCATGGCGCGTACGCCGTTAGTGAGTACGTCAGCACAGCTCCGTTCTTGTACCGCACCAGCAGGTTCATTGTGTCCTCGATGCTGACGCCATCCCCGAACACGCTCTGGTCCCGGTAGTACGCGTCCTCGTGCTCTGCATCGAGGTACATGGCCTTGAGCTGGGGGTGGTCCTCGAGGTGCAGGGCGAAGGGGTCCCTGCGCGCGCTGTCGCTGCCGTGGGCGCGCGTGTAGAAGGCAGAGGGCGGTGTCCCCCGCAGCTCGGCGTTCTCGCGCCCGTAGAACTTCAGGTCGCCCTGCGCGTAGACGGTGGCGGGCCGCGTGCGCAGCCAGAAGTTGACCAGGTCGAAGTGGTGCGTGCTCTTGTGCACTAGCAGCCCGCCGCTGTTGCGCTTGTCGCGGTGCCACCGCCGGAAGTAGTCGGCCCCGTGCGATGTGTTCAGCATCCACTCGAAGTGCACGCTGGTCACCTTTCCGATGGCCCCCGACTGCAGGATCTCGTACACCTTGGTGTTGTGCGGCGCGTACCGGTAGTTGAAGGTCACGCGGACCCGGCGACCCGGGTTGCGGTCCACCGCGTCGAAGATGTCGCGGCACCGCGCTGCGTCGATGGTCATGGGCTTCTCGGTCACGACGTTGCAGCCGAGGTCCAGCGCCTTAGTGATGTAGATGTTGTGGGTGCGGTCGATGGTAGTGACGATGACCTCGTCGGGCTTGGTCTCGGCGATCATGCGCTCGAAGTCGGCGGCCACGAACGTGGGCACGGCACCGTGGCCCATGGCCTCGAGCTTGGAGTTGGCATAGTTCATGCGCGTCTGGTTGGTGTCGCAGATGCCGACGATGCACGACGTCTTCGCGTAGTCCTGGGCGATGGCCGTGTAGAAGAAGATGGCGCGGCCGCCCGTGCCCACGATGGCGTACTTCTTCCTCCCCGTGCGGAGGGGTGCGGTGATGTCAACCATTGTGATAAACGCTTCTCAAAGCTTCTTGATATCTGCAGGTCTACCTCACAGCAAGGGTTAGGTCTCCAAGAGCTTAGATACTTAAGCGATGGGCAGCTATAATAAGCTAGACCACGAGGTTTTGTAGATAACTCTTCGATCCTCCTGGCTTCCTTGATACTCGATATTCTGAAGGAGAGAAAAGTTTCTCCTATCTACCACGAGCCGCTATCGGAATAACGACTTGCGAGGTGCTAATGATGATGAGTTGGAGAAGATTGGGGAAACGCCTCTATCCCCCCCAATAGCCAAGAGCCTCTAATTTCTCGTGATCTTGTTGTAGTTAAACTCGGCGTTCCTAGCCGGGTTAACTTGATAAGGTGTTCCGGTATCGTGAAGGAAGTTCTATAGTGAAGCTCCTAGTCGCGTGCTAGCTAGGATGAGGATAGAGCTATTAAGGGAGAGCTCATCTCAGTCGCTGAGATATCTGCCGAGGATGAGGAGGGGTGGTCCATCAGCTCGACTCTTCCTTTAGCCGTATCTGGGGTTATCTCCACTTACAATGCGGAGAGACTGGGGATAGCTGCTCTGGTATACATATATTTGGGGGATTCTAGCATTATCCCCGACCAATTATCACAGCTTAACCCGATCTGATAGGGGGACATGATATTCTGCAGTCTAGTACCGGCTAAAAGTCTTGTCACTACTCATAGCGCCCAAGACTTTGCCCTGCTCTCCACGCTCACTAACGATCTAGGGGTTGGGCGTCGTTTTCGTAGCACCTTGGCTATGACCTATTCTTCTTCTCATTCAGAATTTACGGAATCTGAATTTCCACCAATGAGAGACTACGACAGTTTCCACCAATAGCTTTTCTTCATTCAGATCTCTAGGCTTATATCGGTTCTTCATTCGGTATTAAGCCTAGCAGTGAGTCTATCATAGTACTGGATATGGTAGGATGGGTGGTGTGACTTGCATAGGTACGTACCGTAGTAGAGACAGAACTGAGTGAACTGCTTCTAGTCTTGATGGATGTTACCATGACTGTGACCCGACTTTAGAATTAGCATCTAGCAGGTGACACGTAATATCCGATCATCGTACAAGGAACTCGAGATGGGTAGCTATCCCGGGAACCACTTACACGCCTAGCCCGCCAACGTTCCTTTGAACCAGGATCTCCGCATCCCCAGCCTGCCATAATCCCAGGTGTCTGGAACCACACTTCATATAAGAAGATATATTTGACCTCAACCCCTGTCTATGAAGTGACATACTTTTATCTCCTCTGTCCCGAAGTCCTCTCCTTGATCATTCTCTTTCATTCATCCTCCTCCTTCTCACTGCAAATCCACGTTCTGTCTAGTCATAGTCAATATGACGGACGATAGACAGAAGCCAGCGCCAGCAATGGCGAGTAACGCCGCCGATGTTATCATGCCAGTTGAAGAGGCTTCTGAGCGAGTTCACGCCGTCAACTCGCGGGCAGATAAGGCGGCACAATTCATCGCTGAGCATGGCGAGGTCACGTTCACGTACGAAGAGGAGCGCAAAGTCTTGCGACGGATCGACATCCGTATCCTCCCCCTTATTCTTGGCGCCTACTTCTTCCAGCAGCTTGACAAGTCCTCACTCTCATATGTTTCCATCTTCGGAATTATGGAGGATGCACATCTCAAGTCCCTAGAGTATTCATGGCTCGGGTCTATCCTGTATCTCGCACAGCTCATCTTTCAACCCCTCGCCGCCTTCCTGCTTGTGAAGCTCCCCACTGGTAAGGTCATTGGGACAGCTGTTGTTTGTTGGGTATGTAACCACTGCCTTTCTTTCACTTTTTCTAGATGCGAATTTAGACCAGGAGAAATAATCAATCCCCGTTAAACCTCTATTGAATATTACTAACTGTCTTTGAAGGGGACTTGCGCGGCTATTATGGCGTCCTGCACCAACTTCGGCTCGCTCCTAGCTATGCGCTTTCTCCTAGGCTCGTTCGAAGCTATGATTGCTCCTTCGTGTCTGGCAGTGACGCAGATGTGGTGGCGACGATCTGAGCAGACTCTACGAGCCTCGTACTGGAACGCGATGAACGGTGTGACATTTGTTGTCGGTAGTCTAGTAACGTATGGTCTCGGCCACGTTATGAGCACCAAGATCTACCGGTATCAGACCATCTTCATCTTCTGCGGAGTATTGACCGTCATATTCGGCGTCGCCTTTCTCGTATTTATGCCTGATTCGCCGATGGAGGCTAAGTACCTGAGCGAGCGCGAGCGTATCATCGCAGTGGAGCGACTGCGAGCGAACCAGATGGGTGTCGCGAGTCGTCAATGGAAATGGGACCACGTCAAGGAGACCTTTACCGACTTCAAGACGCTGCTATGGTTTATTCTCATCGTCGCCATCTCCATTGCTAGTGGCGGTATCAGCACCTTCGGAAATCTAATCTTGAAGGATTTCGGCTTCACAAACTTCAACGCCATTCTATTCTCCATGCCAACGGGCGTGATTCAAGTCGTCATCATTATTGGTTCAGCTTGGCTTGCGACCCGATTGTCTCGCAAGGGCATCGTCATCACAGGGCTTGCCTGTCTTCCGACCATTGGCACCATCCTCATGCTAACTGTTCCTCGGAACGAGAAGAACAAAGGAGCTCTACTACTCGGTTACTACCTTGTCCAATGCTTAGGCGCGATCACTCCGATGGTTTATGCGTGGTCTGCTCAGAACACAGGTGGAGACACCAAGAAGAAGACGAGCTCAGCGATGATGTTTATGGGAATGTGCACAGGTTAGTGCCCATTATCCCTCAGTACACTCAATGCTTTGTCTAAATCAGCTCATGGAACTAACTCCCGAATAGGAAACATCATTGGTCCTCTCCTGTATAACACAAAGGACGCACCTCTGTACCGCCCCGGCCTTATTGCTAACCTCGCCATGTTTGTCACTGTTGGTATCCTCGGACTGTACGTAACTATCTCCTCCCACGGTCTTGCTTATAGCCACATGGTACCTGGGTAAACTAACAAGCCACTGCAGGCTTATTCCCATGTATCTCATGGTCCTAAACAAATGGCACGCCAAGAAGCGGGAAGAACTCGGGAAGCAAGCCAATATCGTCGACGAGTCTATGGTTAGAAGAAAGGACATGCAGGAAAGCAAAGCCGTTGAACTCGAGCAGAACGAGCAGGCAGCAAGAAATATCGAAGATGATAACGGCCTGAACGACCTTCCAGATCTGATGAATGAGGACTTCATCTACGTATACTAGCCGTACTACATAGATTGGTCGCACCTTAACAACGATCCGAGTATAATTGAAATACTTTTCAAAATAACTTATGTAACTCTTACTACTTCGACAAGTGTTTTGGTATATTGTTCATCGCGAATGATGAAGTTTGCGACCAAGTGTGTTTTACAGACGGCCCGGTCAAGCTCCCGATCCAACAAGACTAACACTTACTATGTACTGTGACAGATGAGTTACAATACGTGGGAAGAGAGTAGTAGATGCAGACGCTCACTCCAAGCAATAACAATCGGCTACGCTCACTAAGGCTGCCTTTGTCTGTTAGGATAAAGTCAGAGATACTCTAAAGAAGCCTTCATTCAAAGCCGACATTGTAAGTTATTTATAGGGAGGTGAGCTCATGAGGCTTTGTTTAAGGGAAATAATTTTATTGTACCCGTGGCATGCCACCCTTTGCTAGAACAGGATCAAACACTAAAAGACAAAGGCACTCGGACAGAATAAGAGGAATTGGCGCCCAGTTCACCCCCCCTGATGTCACATCTATTGTCAATTTCTGGCCTTTCCCGACCCACGCTCTTTACCATAAGTTAATCGAACACAGCGGACCGCGTGGCAGGCACCACAACTCGCAATAACATTACTAAATTCTTAAGCATTTGTCAACCCAGGCCTAACTATAGAGTACTTAGGCCTTCGAGCATATACGGAACTATCAGGATAGATTCAGTAGATGTACACATAGTGAGAGCAGGATATCTGACAGAGAGAAATAAACCAACAGGGGCAGGATGTGCCGATACTGGCTAGTAAGCCGATTCTGCTGCGGGCACGAGCAGGTCGCGGCGGACAGCGAGCCGAGCTCGTTCTGCCTGTTCCAGCAGACGGGGGGCATATGCGGGCGGGAGCTGGGGCGGTTCCGCGTCTTCGAGGTGTTCTTGAACGAGTACTGCGACCGGTGCTCCAGCACGCTGGCCGCCATCGAAAGGAACAACAGCTACAAGAGCAAGTTCTCGCTGGACAGTGCGAGCAGTGTGTGCGCCAGCTCCATCGAGATCGACACGCAAAACGCCGCCCGCGCCCGCCTCAAGAGTACGTCGGGCATGCCCCGCCGCCCGGCCGTGAAGCGCCTACGCCAGCTCAACAACATCGCCAGGGAAAACCTACAAGAGTACCTCAAGCGTGACGACGCCTACGCGACGCCCATGTTCGCGTGGGTCTTAAGGTACATCGCCTCTCTACCTCTCTGGCTCGATCGGCGGGGCCTCGTCAACGAGCTGGAACCGTGGTTCGGCCCGCTACTCGACGAGGACCAGCAGATATGCCTGCGGCCGGCGCTTCGGTCGATGGACTGCGAGGACACTCTTAACGATATTATGGTTTGGAGGCGAGATGAATGATTTTAATGGTTGCATATCTACTAGCAGGTTAGGTCTGGTCTGGTCTGGTCGGGTCTGGTATAGTCAAGTATATATATATTGGTAATAAGGCTCTTCATGGTTGAATACCTAGTACGAGGGGATAGCGTGGAAGGTATTTGAATAATGCATTTGTTTTATTTTCAATTTATGCTCAGGGGCGTGATCATACTCCGTGACAGAGTCGATATAATTCATGACTAGGTATCATGTATATAATTCACACCCTTCCGGCCAGGCATGCTCACTGAGCCTGGGAGTATATTTACATTGGCGGACTGGCAGCTCTTAAACTTGGTTTTAGTCTTGTTGGCTTTGTCCATCCGGATTACGCGGTGGCGTGGAATGTAGAGGGCACTTCAAGGCTGAAACCCTTTGCAGAAAGTCCTTATCCCAATTCGCCTGGAGCCCTGCCCCAGGTCAATTGCCTTGCATTGTCGATATTTCACTGTCTGAGAGAATAAAGCGAAGCCTTCACAATAATCGAAGAAATCTTTGGGGTTGAGAGCCGCATGCTTAGACGGGAAACATAACGTTTTATGGGGTGAATAGGAGCCGAAAGCATCCTTTTGATGGGACAATGAGGCACAAAGAGCGGCTCTCGAACAATTTCTTAGGGTACTCTTAGTCGCACGCATTCAGCATGCCAACAACAGCTTGAGCTACATCGAGCTCCGAGACAAAGGATATATGAGATTTAAGCACCATCACGAACGCGTCGATGTAAACACGATTGAGCTCAGCTTACAACATACACCGATCACTTAGAAGTTACACACCAACTCTCCTCTAGGTTGTCAATTCATTCGCAACAAATGGCTTCGAGAAGAGCGGCAGCAGCGAGAAAAGGGGCACTAGCGAAAAAAAATGCACCAGAGAACCCGTTCCTTGATCTCCCTCGTACAAACGTCATAGAAGTCCAGCCTAAAGTGGGCAGAATATCATGTTCTAATCGTTGGATGGCGAAGAACCAAGATGGGATGCTACATGAGGATTGGAGAAATGATGTTAATGTGATCAAAGCGTTCGATGCGCTCAACATCCTCCGTGAGTATATTTTCCTAGATAAGGGCTCCGATCAGTATTCCTAAATCCATTTGTGGAATCTACACTGAATGCGAACCGAACCCCCTCTTCTCCCCTCTCCTTGTGGAAGTTTGGCTGCTAATATACCTGTTTTACAGAGGCTTCGCGGACCCAGTGGCTGACGGCTGATTGTTTGGAGGTGTGTACCGAGTATATATACCAGAACCTGCCGCAAGTTGTGTCGGACGATATCACCTTAATGGCACCGGGGGCGCAAGAAATCTTTGGTTGTTCCGATGACGATTTTGATAACTATATGCGAGACATGAGAGCACGGAATACTTGGAACGACATCCCGGCAGCAATAAGAGGAATTTGCACCAAGCCCTACGTTATATGGCCGATAGATTGCGCTGATACTGGTAGGCCCTCCTGGGCCACCATCGTTATTCACCTTTTGCAACCTGAAGACCTGGAAAACACGGTAGAGGGCTATCCCTATGTACAAATCGAGAGTATCGACGTCCTCGAACCCGACTATAATGTGGGTAGGCGAAACTTGATCTGCTACAGGGTCTTTGAGGTCCTCAGAGAACTCAACCTTTACAATGGGGCCGGAGACCTGCTAAGTATGGAAGATCTCGTGTTGAGAAACATGTGGATCCCGCCGTCGAACACCATCCAGTTTCGTGGCTTCGAGCCTGAGGACAATTTCAGCTCCGGCCTGCGCAGCTTTCACCTAATTAAACAACTCTTCGACCGCCTGGTGGAAATATACTGCGTCCGGCCCGGCGCACACGACGCGCCAATGTTCTGGGCGCCCACTAGCGGCTGGTTCAACCCGGACGCGGTGCGGGGCGAGATGATCGGGTACGCCGCCATGCAGGTTAACCATCACATGCGTTACAGAACCAGAATAGCGATAGAGCCCATGAGGAACCTTCAGTTCGGAAACATAGAGTTAGAACTCACTTCCTTGGCCCCTAATAATTTACACACCAGGATGTACCAGATCGGCCGGTTCGATGTTAGTGGAGTACCTGTCGCATGGGAGAATGGATTATCCGCTGGCGCAGCCAGCCCCCCTGATAGTAGCGTCGCGTCGGATGAAGTATTTGGACCCTCTGGCAAGAACGGAGACAACGACAACGGAGACAACGACAACGGAGACGACGGCAACGGCGGCGGCGACAACAGGGGCGGCGACAATAGTGGCGGCGACAATAGTGGCGGCGGCGACAACGGCGGAGGCGGCGGCAGCAACAATGCAGGCGGCAACCAGAGCGAAGAGGAAAGCCTAGAATCGGAAATCTCAGGAGAAGAGGCTTACTACGCCGGGCTGGCAGGACGAGCGATGTTGTCGACTGAATCTTGGGGGAGGAAGGCAGAGCACAACAAGACAGAAGGAGATGACAATGTGATAGAAAGAGAGCGCAACGAGAGAAAGAGAGAATACGAACTGCGGGAAAAGGAGCGCAACAGGAGACAGAGAGAGCGGCAACTAGAAAGAGAGCGCAAGACAAAAGAGAAAGAGTCTGGGAAGGAGAGAAAATCGAAGCCGCCGAGAAAGGAGGAGACGAAGGGGGAACCAATCCTGGATGAAAAGAGCTCACTAAAGAGACAATGGAATTTAATTTATAGGGATGCCGATTCCGAAGAGGAGGGCTGGAGGTACCCCCGCAGGAGAATACTAGAATACGTAGTTTGAGCGTTTCCTAAAGTAGATTCCAACCCAGGAGTAAGCGGTTGTTTACCTGTTTATTAGCTTCCCTTTGTAAGTACATAGTTGGTATGTTTTTAGTCGTACATATCCTGCCCCAAGAACATGATAGATACATTAATTATTTAGTACTTAGTTACATATAAGCCTTATCCAACATATAGTGACAAACAGAAGCTGATTGGTATTGTCTATAATTCCTAACCTTGGGCATATTTGATCCTTTCAAGAATGGTATGGAAGTCATACGGCTAGTGTGTGACTCGGTCAAGTTGATAGGCTTCCATGTCAGAGAGCTTCGATATGTACCCCTATTATCATGTCACACTCAGCATCTGCCTAGGGGTAACTCTTGGGTAGGTAGTAAGCGTCAGTACATACTATGGGCTCTTTGGTTGGAAGTTTGAACCTTGGAAGTGTTTCTCTCTTCACTCTACATTATTGGTAGCGACGCTTGAGCCTGTGTGCTGCCATTTAAGGTCTAGTCTTACGAGATTACTAGATACAGGTGTTCCGTCTCCTTGATGGTATAATCGCTCAGTCACACATGTATGGAGTAGGAGTAGGTGCGATGGTTAGGTATACGTACCTTATTTGCTCATATGGAGACTTAGTATGTCGGACGTCGCTGCTAGATCCCTGAGAATGCAAAGTCTTTCTAAGATTAGGTCTAGGTACATACAATGTTGGAATAATCTTCCATTCTCGTCATCTTCATTCCGCATCTTTTTCGGATTTACCTTTGATTCAACTCCTCAAAGATTCTTAGAAACTGACCAGGCATATATCCCTCAACAATCCTCCCATCACACTCGAAGAATCATTCTCAATCAGGTGCCATACCATACAATTGTTACCATGAAGGCCATTCTCTCTCTTATTGTCGGGGCTGTCGCTGCTAGCGTGAAGGCAACGGTAATAAATCAGACTGTCGATGTAGATGGCTAAGGCTGACCTCTTCAAGGACACACCTAGTGCTCCGGACAATTCCACGATCCTGCCTAATGGATACACTCTCATCCCCTTCTACATGAAGGGAGCCATTGAACCAGGTGGCGAGGAGATGATGTTTAATGGCACAGTCACGGTGAGCGAAGCTTACATAGTGGCCTCGGGTCGAGCCTAGCCCTAACATGCCGCAGGACATTTTCGACCAGATTCAGAGCATCAAGCCCGACTTTAAGTGGGATGACTTCCAATCCTCCCAAGGACCGACTGGAGGACATCACTTGAAGCGTTCCAAGGTAAGTACCTCTTGAGGCTCCGCTGGAAGGAATACGTATTAAGCACTATAATAGCAAAGGATATCCTGCATCGTCCCTGGTTACGAGGCGTCTTTCAGAGTCGGACATCTGATGGGCTATGACTACTTGAAAACAATAAACCAGCCTTGTTATATTGATGGAGGTCCTCGAAAATGCGCCGTGATCTTCTGTCATTATGGTCAAACCATTTGGATGTGCAACGACAACACAGATAGCATCGTTCGAGACTGCGGCTTCATCGCCTCGTATGTCCTAGACCTCATTGGTGAGGAAGAATGTGTCAGCCCTGGAAGCATGGGCCCCGGAACCTGGTTGCTAGGTCAAGAATTCGACACGGAAGGCTTCAATGTCATTGCTGGAGGGCAAGATGGCTGCTAGTCGTGTCATTTTTACTAGTATATGGTCGTTACTGTATTTGATCATATGTTGTTGTTCTCTTTGCGCTGAGTCTCTAGCTTTAGTTGGGTGAGTAGAGCTATCGGAGGAGATATTTTATGCACGTTGTAATACTGTATCTGCCTATGGGCTGCAGGCTCATTCGCGCTCAAAATATTGCAGATCATAATTAATCAAGATTTCCTTGGAATAACATATTGTCTTCTGTGAGCGGCATGTTAAACTAAAGTAAAAAAGCGTCAAGAAGTGCTCCCTTCTACCACGTTTGGTTTCAATACTCCATGTGGATCCAAATCGCAGAGTTGTTGGTGCAGTTGCAGAGATTCCTACATATATATAGTGACATCAGTGATAAACAGAACGCAGTTAATCGATCAATAAAACTTGCAGCTTGACTCATTCTAGAATCTCTACTTGTTAAATCTATGGAAACTACATGCGCTGCTAGGTCGGTCGCCGGCTAGGGCACATGCCGTGACAGCTTCAATAATTAGATGAGACGTATATGCAACAATGTGACTCGCTGCGAGATCAACTACAGAGAAGATGATGTCACGGTTGTATTATGTCTCTCATATCCTTAATGGGAATAAGGCAGCTCCTTCCGGGAGGCTATGAAGAGCCAGTCCAGACGATATACTGCTAGGTTGGTGCATAACCCCTACTTGGAACACCGATTATACATCGGTTGATACGCGACGGACGATCTCGTAGACTCTGAGCCTCATGTCGTAGACTGTAGTCGAATGAGTACCCTGCAAGGCCAATTGGGCGTCAGCAAGCTGGGTAGCGTGACTGGACAAGCATGCGTGTCCAAGTAGTACAACAAAGACATGGTGATGGGCAGGTAGGGGGCGAAATAGCACACGGAACAGGCTTGGCGTATATCTACTACTTTAGATGATAGGTATCAGAGACGCGTCTAGGAAGCTATAGGACAACTATTTCTCTGCAACAGCCAGCGGAACAACGGAGATAATCTAACGACAGCTCGTAGCCCGCATGTGGGATGCGCGGGTTCATCCACGCTAGCGCGGTGAGACAGTGCAGCGTGCAGGTAGCCTCCGCGGATGGGCAGCGACCGAAGACGCGGCTCGGTGCGTCGCGGCGGTGCGACACTAGGGTAATATGCGACGGCAGCGAGGCGCAGCGACGTAACGTTCCAGAAGGCTTCCACCATGCACGTCCAACTCGGCAGACCCCTCGGGCAGCCGACTTCCTCACAGGTCGGGCCCGTCTGGTGGACGGGTCTTGTGAACTAGGATACGGACAGGTCAAATGTAACCAGCGAGCCTACGACGCCCTGTTTACGCCCGTAAGTAGATAGCTCTGGAGAGTCTAGATTGGCCCGGATGATCATCATCAACGTAAGGCAAGAAATGGGGTGAGGAGGACAAAGGACGGAGTTGTACTGGTTCGCCCGGGTCGCAGTTGAAGAGTTGAAGAGTTGAAGAGTTGAAGAATCTTAGACTAATTCCAAATTAAAAGTCAGAGCCGCAGATTACATAATAAGGCAGAGCACGGTTGCCTGAATGCACGTGACTGTACTGTGTGATTATTAGGCAACTACGGGTGGCACTGTACGCGTCTCGCCTCGTCTCATCATCAGCTTCATTCAACCTTCATCGCCAATGCCAATATTTTCATCATACCACATTTTCCTTTCAGTTCCACGGTTTTAAGTCCTCCGATTCTGTGTAATATAGGTACCTAGGTACTCAAAGTACATATTTAATTTTCCACACGGTATTCAACCTGAAGTCGCTTCTCGGATATGGCGTCCGCCTCAAAATGGCATCCGTTGCCGGCATTTCCAGACTTACCGGCCCTCATGATTTCACCGCAATTTGCCTCTGCGTCGTACACGCTTCATGTCACCGATCTTGCCAGCGTATGGGTGGAGAACCTTGACAGAAGAGGTATACTCTTGCGAAGTCTGCAGGAGATTACAAGCATCGATCTGAGCGACAGCGATCCTAATCAGTGGGCTGTTTTTCTCTCAAAGCTCAACGCCGCCTTCGATCCCACGTCACCAGACCACCACAGTACCAGTCTCAGCATATCCGCCGCATCGTCGGATGGGACAACTGAAGGAGGTCTGGTCCTCCACGTCACCTGTGTGTTACCCAAGCCATTGAAGCCGCTCAAATGGCCTGTCTATTTGACGAAATGCCCGCCAGTTGGGCTAGCCTCAGAGCTTGTCTTACCTCTGATCCAAGCACAGCATGTGCGATCCTTGGAGATTGGAGATCTGGTGGCGAGACTGAAGGAGAAGGACGCTGTCATCACTAAGCTGGTTGACAAGCTAGAGGCATTGGGAACGGGACTGGAAAACGTCTTCAATTCGCTGTCTACCAAGCGCAAACCTTCCCGGGCGGTGGCCGAGGACAAGGTCAAAGGTCTTGCAGTATTCAACGAGAGCGACTGGAGGTCGACATCGGTTGCGAATGCGGAGCTCCCTCAGGATGTGTCGTCTCTGATACATGAAGTATTCGCGGAGTCGGGATTACAGCGCGATGTAGACTCAGAGATCAGCGCTTCTAGTCTACTCAATGACTGGTGGACTAAGATCGGTTCTAGCCCCAAAGCTGCCGTCAAACCTCAGGTGGAAACACTGAAGAAGCCCCAAGATACCCGTCCGCGAGATACCGAGACAGCTGGCGAGAGAGATGATGATGACTTCCAGGTGCAAGCCACTCCGCCCAATTTGCAGTCCCACACGCGAACCTTGGGTCACTCCAAGGCCGCTGATGACACCGCAGATGATGATGGCCCGGAGGAGATTCCTGATAGTCACCCCGCTCCATCGCAAGTGAAATCTCGTTCTAGAATTGGTGGGCTTGGTGGGAAGAAAGCTGACAAAGACACCCCAGCGAGCCAATCTTCTCGTACTATTCCTGCTGATGAAGACGAAACCACATCGGAATCCGACACAGAGCCAGTGCAGCTCAGGTCTCAAAAGAGACCAAATTCTCGGTTAGGCAATATTAATAAATCCAAGAACTCTTCACCTCCGCGACCGAAGTCGTCCCCTCCTGCACCGCCACCCCCTAAGAATGATAACGACGAGACAGCATCCGATTCCGATTCCGATTCCGAAGATGATAATGGCAAACCATCTAAAGCTGGGTCCTCTTCACCGCCACCTGCCACCACTCAGCAAATGAAAACAGGGCTGGGCCGGATAGGTGGCAAATCCAAATCCAAAGCAATACCAGAGCTCCCCGAAGAATCAAAGGTAATAGCCCCCGAAGTAGAACGACCTAAGGACGTTGCGAGTCCAGTCAAGCCTTCTGGACGAAAACTTGGAACAATCGGGAAGAAACTCGGTACCGACGGAAAGCGCCAGCGATCAGAATCTCCAGCAGAGCCAGAGACAACTGAACACGAGACAGAGGAACAGAGGACTGAGCGCAAGCGCATCGAGCTAGCGAAGGAGCTAGAACGCAAGGCTACAGCGCCGACGAAGAAGAAGAGGAGATTTTGAATTGAGGCTTGACATAACATCTACTGTTGTTGGAAATAGATACCCCTGATCACCCTCGGAATTGAATATACGAGATTTCATCTTTCAGCGTTTGAAGCTATTTTACATTATTTCTGTTTGTCTGACGCCAACATGCGCCACCCGCGACAGCGACCTCGTGTACCTGCCCTTCGCTGTCAATTCTTATCGTAGTTCATGTCTGTTGTCATCTTATAGCTAGTAATTGATTCACCAGAAACCATCGCGAATTCCTTATCTAGGACAAAGCACGGCTCAGCCATTTGCGCCGTAGAGTACGTCTGGAAGCTACAGAAAAGTCCACAATAGTTCGTCACGATCAACATTCTATCAAGGAGCAGTTTCCAATGAGGTAGGACAGCGATCTACGGCGACTCAAACCTGTGTGGAGGTTGTGTCTATTTTGCTATGTAAGGGGATAATTATCCCACGATATTCCAAGGCAAAGCGATTTCTCCTTTCCCGAAGGATCTACCCATTCAATGGGATTCAGCCGAGGATGGATCCTTCATTTCCGCTGGTGTCGTCGCGCCCTAGACAGCCAATCACAAACTCACCTTGCCCTGCGCGTCATTCGGCGTCGCAGAGCTCGCACATCAGCGTGCCTCTACGCCATACTAGGTAGCGCAGCTTCAGGGATAGGTAAGGCAAGATAGGTTGCATCACGTTATACGGCATAATCACAGTGACCACAGTGCTGCCACGGTTAGCCACGAAGGATGTTCCCTTCACGATCTCGAAAAGACCCGACGTCAAATACCGCCCGGCCAACCGTAGAGGAGGAATAGGGTCAAAAAGCTGGTGCTGCCTGTCTGCGAAACCACTTACTGACGCCGTGTAACCATTCTGGCCCTCTCACGGACTGCAGGTGCTAACGCACAGCAACGAACAGTCTGCCCAAGTGAGTAATTCGTTGCGGTCATCCTGTCAACTCGATGCAGACTCCGAACCACGCAGCTGGTCCTTCGCACCAACACACGGCGGGTTCATCTGCATCCCTCTTGGCTTTCCGGTAAGAAGCGACATAGGCAAGGTATGAGGGAAATTGGGGAGTCTCTAGAACTAACAGCATCCCGGCAGTGTTACGCAGCTAGTCCTCTGGACAGCGGCGCCCGTACGTATCTCTGTGGCCCGTGAAGGCGTCGATCAGAGCTATGTCGTACAGGGCACTGCCCCTGACCGCTGGAATTCGCTCCGCTCCCGTCCTTCCTACGCCCCGAAACGTGGAGAGCCTCCATACTCTTCTATCTTTTTCTAGTCTATGTCTTCCTAAGAGCTAACTACGATGCACAAAAGACACATAGTACGTATAGATCTACGGCAGATAGCATTGTGTCAGGAGGTATGGCCAGAGGTGCCTCGGAACTTTTCGGTGGCCAGCTACGCGGATAGTGTACCTCACTCGCTCAGGCGGCATCGTCGTAGTACTTAGGAGGCGTTATATGTGTATGGCTTGTGCGACGAATGACCCACCCTCTTCCCCGGCTGCTCTCCGCCTATTAACGTTCATGCAGCTGGGGGAGACGGAGGGGCGTGATATACAGATGCTGCGAGCTGTCGAAATCGCGCACGGGCTAGAACACAGATGGATGCCAGGCCCCGTGAGCAGAGAACCCGCCATACCTTGCCTTGCGCACCCCCGGCCGGTTCCAGTTCCCTCCTCCTCCTCCTCCTCCTCCTCCTCCTCCTCCTCCTTCTCCTTCTCCTTCTCCTTCTCCCAAGGCGAAATTATCTTGCGTTTTAAAAGCCGAGACCGCAACCAACACCAACGGGCCTCACCCACCACTGCCACCTCCGACCGCCTGGTTGGCCCGCGGGCTGTCCTGTCTATCGGTGGACGGACAATGTAGGTAACATTGGGCACTAGCTTGGCTCTTGAATTTATGCGGGCATTAACAAAAAACTTCTTAGCCCTGGGCTACCCTAGGCATGATAGCTTAACCGTCAACTAGGGCCTCCTGTTCGCTATTCTCCTGGTGGGTCGGTATCTTTGCCGACGGTACACAAGGATGCCCTGGAGCTAACGCTCTAGCCCTACTAGGTATTCCAGGCTGTTAGAAGAAATATGATCCCCCCCTTCATCCCCCTTTCGCTGCCCCTGAGCTAGGCCGTGGGAATTTTGGGGGGATCATGTTGCGATACGTGCGTACATTGTGGATAAACAACGCTGTTAATACAACTATTCCTCAGGACTTCTAATCTATATCACGGCGGTTTCAAATCCTACAGCACTCTTGGGAAGGTGTGACGAGCAACGCCACGTGGTGCCTTTGACAACAGCATGACAGTAGCAAGTTTTGTTACTACAGAGTAGAAGGGATTCGTAGTACTACTCGCCTTGAGTGTGTTATCGCTACACTAAGTTTCTCAGAATATAGTGTCGTCGGTTAAGTCGGGCACTGGGCCACTAGAGTCTCGAGGACGAGGCATGGGGTACCTTACTCAATCCCCAGAGTTGGTAGACTTGGCCCTCATAGACCGCTGTACCATGTCCGCTACACTACTTAACCGCTGGGAAAAGTCTAGAAGAACCTCCCCAAAAGATGATGCATATGTAACTAGCTCTTTACGGACTTTCTCAGTAGGGAGTTCAATATGGAAATCATCCCACGCTGCCGTCCCCTCTTCTCTCTCCCAAGTTACATAATTCTTAGCGCAACCGGACGACGTGAGATTGGATAGGGAGCCAATAAAAGATACAAAGCTTCTACCAAATGACTCTCAAGGCACGTGTAACCGAGGCAATGCATGCTATAAATACCCACCGTTGCCATTTACGTAGTTACACTGCAGGCTTTGCAGAAGATTAAACTACAAAAGGGGAGAAGAACCTCCGTTACTATTGTCTATAGAACGTACGCGGTATGTGAAGACAGAAGGGTGGAATGAGGGGGGTTTAGCTGAGCGGGTAGAAAACAAGGGAGCGTTCGCTATTTCTTAGTGACGGGTATTGCGTCAACCGCACACTACGCCAGATGTCAGGAATATTAGCGCGTACTATAGCGTAGAGATATGCAAGAAAACACTCATATAAGAGGAAAATGCTGTCTCATCTAGAGGACTAAGGAGTGGGGGTTGGAGGCTCTGGGAATACATATAATTACCTACCTATCTAGGTACCTATCGATGTAAAGTATTAGAAGAGGTGTACATCAGTTGGTTCCATCCTTCTGGTTAGGTACTTTCGTCATCTACTTACTTGCAAGTTTCTAGGCTTTAACATAGTAGATAGACGACTCGATCACCAATATAGAGGTTGGACAGACTTAAATTGATACACCGTACCGAATAAAGGACCGGAGACACATACCGACTGTAGATTAAAACGTAATACACTGCGTGTCCTCCATACACACGCTAGAGCAGTGGCCAAGCTGTAGGGTTCGTCTGGAGGCATGGCCCCTGAACGAGTTAGGTGGGGAAGACAGAAAGTCCCTTAACAGGCCCAGCCCCGTGGGAGATGCTCCGCAACAGCCAGCTAAATCTACATTTACCAAGAGGGTTTCCTGGACAATTTCGCTTAGTATTCCGTCTATTTGCTTAGGTACCTACTTAAGAGAAAGAGCTCAGCTGGTACTTAGGCACCGATCAATTTTGACATTACTATGTAGAGCTAGGTTAATGAAGATATCCCAGACGAGTACTCAAGTCCGGTCTAATGTCAGCTCGGGTTCGGATGTATTCACGATACGTAGGTCAACCTTCTATTGCAGCTGCTGCCAACTTACGGACGTAGCATCAAGACATCATATTAACGATATCAACTATTCTGTCATTGTCACAGCATGTGAACACCGAGAATACAGTATCTTGATTAATTTACAAATATAATTTACATAAACTGTCGCGTAGACAGCGATAACGCGGTGCCTTTCACATCCTGGAGTCACTCAGCATCGCCTTAAGCTGACAGGAGCCACTTTCCTGCTTAACTGCCTGAAAACTGTTAACCACCAAGTTTTTACAAATGTCATCTTTACCTGTCCATTGGTTTACTCTTATACTTCCACAATTGAGTCTCAGCCCTTCGCGTGTCCCTAGCTGCCGCGCGGATGAGCAAACAAACCCTAGGCGCACTCGTCAATGTCCGGGACACCACTTCTGAGCTACGGTGTCTCATTTCTCACCTACAGCCGGGAAGGGTCTTGCCGCTGCAGAAGAGGACTTGGGGAAATCAAAACCATCACTGCATATCTGCATATGCGGCACTAGAGTCACCGGACCGATTCGAATCTTGCAAGGGCGTCAAATTGCCTCTGGATACCAGCTATAGGTAGGCATCTTTTAAGTCACTGGCATTAGCGTCGACCATTTAGACGGGTATGTAGACCACCGACAGTCGAAGCTTGCGATATGTTATGCCTATGTACTAATTAGGCACTTATTACTTTACATGAAGCTGTCTAATACTACGATTCTCAACCACGAGAGAGTTAATATATCAAACTTGAAAACAATGACATCAAGTGAAATGATGTCCTAGGTTGGATGATTGTTAATCGACTCTATTCTCAATAACAGGAGGTAGGTACCAAGTTACAATGATAGAAAGGATATAGTTATGAAAACTGCCTAGTTCATGTGCTACTAAAATCCATCGTCGCCTTTGTGGATGTCAGCAATTGAAATCCGGAATCAGAAATCGCAGCGAGCCAAAAGGAAGAACGTTAAACAACTTCACATTTGTCTCACGTCAAGCGGGACACAACATATGTCATCGAAAGTCAAGGTTACATTAGCGATGATAGGTAGTATTCGCATGCTTGAGGAGGCTCTGCGATGATAAGACCGTGGGAATATAACACATATGAGTGTCTCTATGCTGCTGTGTGTTCTAGCATTGCTGAATGTAGGCAGGGATAGGATTGAGACACTGGACGTTTGTGGCTCGCCAGCCCAAAAACAGAGAAGGTCGCCTATTGTACCTCTTAGATCGTCTACCGTTCTAGGCCTCTTCTTGAACCACAATCCACCCATTCGGTTTGGGGAGTCAATTTACAATATTCTCAAAAACACACTCGCACCATTGCAACGCAACTGCGTGTATGTGAACTATCAGATTATCAAAGGTCCTACGCATATCGTACTCCCCGAACTGCGCCGGCCTATCGCATTTATGTTTGAGTGACCCGAGACCTGAGCCGCGTCGCTACGCGGCCGGGGAAAACGGGAAGACATGAATTAACGGGTCCTAACAGAGAGTAGAGATATTTATAGGAAGTTAGAAATATGAGA
The DNA here is from genome assembly GCA_022578875.1 of Hypoxylon crocopeplum. Classification (NCBI taxonomy): domain Eukaryota; kingdom Fungi; phylum Ascomycota; class Sordariomycetes; order Xylariales; family Hypoxylaceae; genus Hypoxylon; species Hypoxylon crocopeplum. The sequence goes on along the minus strand of MU399600.1, from coordinate 24,404 downwards.
AATCACAATTGCCACGGATGCTTCAAACTTGCCTGTTAGCGAAGAGCCAAGATAGGATATGAGACAGCGACAGTTAGGAGGCCGTATCACTGCTGATAATGTCAAGTAAGAATAAATGTAAATACACCAAGCAGATCATCCCAGCTACCCGGTTCCAAAAAGCCACCCACGACACAACTATCACCAATGTCACGGATGCACAGATTTATCAATCGGTCAATTATCACTTACCCCAATCGAGATACTCTCATCTGATCAAGATAACGCAAGCGACTATGGCCAGCGGAACATTACCGACTCGATTACTTGGGAACGAAGGAAGGCTAATCAAGCATCAGGGACTTCTCCTTGCAGGAGAGTGATAGCCAACCAAAGCCTCTAGAGGGCCCTTCTCGAGTCGACGTGAAATGCGTATAGAATATGATAGACTCCCTCCGACACGACGAGAACAGAACGTACGATTTTCCTCAAACTTATAACATATCACATGAGCAAGTTCTCCGGGTCGAAGCCCCGAATAGACACTACGGTCCAGCGGCTCGTAAACTCAGGCATACAAGACATACGAGCGGACAAGGTGACGGATCGCCTCCAAGTGGCGTGAGTGGCTTCTCGTACCTAATGTATGCAAGTGAGACTAGACCGGAACGAAGCTCCAACACCGCCGGCGCTCTTCATTACGTACAGGCATATATACCATGCTTACCTACCTATCCGATGCGTTCGTCGGCTATGCGCACGCTCGGAGCCGGTGTGAGTATTACGTCCCGCCGACATCACTCGCAGGCAGACCTAGGTGGGTAGACAGACAGGGCCGGCCAACAATACCTCGTAATGGGCCCTCGGGATGCATTAGGGAGATGGCCCAAGGCGCGCGATGTAATGCTATGAGCAATGAATGACATTACCTTACTCTACTCGGATATGGAGCAAGAAATCCTAGTTGTGTCTATCGTTCATTTATGTATATTGCCGTATTGTCGGCGACCCCCCTCTAGCGCGCCCCGGTGCAACATCCGTCGCCCCTTTGTTTATTTATCAAGGGGAATAGAAGTATTTCCGTTCGGGACGTACGTAACTTTCCTTGTTGGCCCTGCCTCACCTCTCTGGTCACCGGTAGGGAGGTAGGTTAGGGTAGGTTGTGGTACAAGTTGGCGATAGGTGCTCGCCGTATGTCAGTCCCTGGACAGCTGGAAGCAATGAAGGGGTAATGAAGGGAGTATCTCGGGATTTGATGCACGACCGAGACCAGATCCCACGTCGTCGTTGAACGAACGAACATGTGTGTGTGTGTGGATGTGTATGTGTGCGCGTGCGCGTCGAATAAGCTTCTTCATCACCCGCGCGCAGACGGCTCCCAGCCACACCCTGTCCCACGATGACCACGTACCGTGCCTAGGAGGAAGAATAAACAGGGACGCAGAGGTTAGGATATGGCTGTATGAGAGCAATATGGATGCTTATTCTCTAACATGGTGGCGGTAGCTAATGTAAATAATAATGATAAGGCGTAATTTTTTCTTTTTTTCTCTCGCCTCACTACCCGTTCAGCAGTACCCTGGCTCCCGCCTGCTGGTGTATGGTTATGGGGGAGAGTCGAAAGCCCACCCTGGGGAAGTATTACAGTGCCAGTGGTCTTTGCGAAGGGGGCCGTGTGAGGCAACGGCCATATGTACAGTGGAGCCCGAGAGGGCTTTCGCAACCTCTTCCTCTCTCTATTCTTCAAGGAAAACCGTCTACTGCCAGGGGTTAAGCCGGTACTGGGCCAATTGAGACAGCAGGGATGGGGAAGATGATGAAGATGAAGAAAAGATGGGTGACCCCTGAATCCAAGGTGGCATGTGTGCATACAGAGTGCGGCCTACACACCAACCCAACCTATTACCAGCTTCTCTTCTCAGCCTAGCAGGCAGTGCGCTGGGTAGCTCCAGCTCTCTTGCCTTAAGCACGTACCGTAGCACGGCAGAGCTTCACGGATAAACTGTTCGGGTCCTCGGTGTCAAGGAGGATTCGCGACCAGTATTAAAGGACGCCGGCAGGAGGCGAATGAACGAGGCGGACTGGCAAAGACGAGACGAGGCGAGACGAAGGCGCATGCTCTAACGTGTCACACACACCTACCACGCAGTATATTCCCGCGTAGACAGTACCTCCTACCTCTATGTATGTAAGTATGTAAAAAATGAAAAGAAATGAAGGGTTCCACCACGCTCCGCAGGATGCACATGTCAACGGCCAGAACAACTTTCGTGCGTAGCCTAGCCATATCGATAACCCTACAGACTTGTTCGTCGTGCTCCTCTTTTCCCCCATACTGGGTCTTTTGCGTTCGTTGTCTTTTCTCCACCGAAGCAGCCCACATGGGAAAGGATATGAACGACGACATGATCAACGAAGAAGTGGGCGGCGCGGCACTGGTTTGAGGCATTTTAGGCATTTTCTCCCCCTCCTCTCCCATCCCCGTCCAGTGACAATGACAGTGCTCCTGTCTAGACTCTGTCATCTGCCTTACAGGGGGGCCTTCTTTCTCCCGTTCCTGGCTCCAATGCCCTCGAAAAGCTTTGATCATGTTGACCCTCTTTTCACGTCATTCCTGCGAGGATGAGGGATCATGGATGGGACCGAAAGCTTGGGTTTGTGCCATTGGTGCTTTGCGTTGGGGAGCGGGTGGTCTGAGTACAAAATGAGCACCGTGCTACGGCCAGCGTCAGGCAGGGAAAAGACACTAGCTGCGTTGTAGTCTCTTGAGCCCTATACCGGTGTGGGGAGAGTCATCGGCAAAGACAGGTACACGAATGATACATCACTTACCATTGGGCTGTATTGGGGCATCTTAGTGTTATGTGGTATGTACGTAGGTGGCTAGCAGCTTAGAAGGTAGCTAGGTATGTGGTAGCTGGTATGAGCCGGTAAATACCTCGCAGAGCTAGGAGCTCCTATGTTGACTTTGTGCAAGTGACCTACGTCTTGCTCCTCACTCGGTTGTACGATACATCTGAACTCGATGAGGCCAGACCCTATGATACGATTATGACTCGCTCAGAGCCCTGCGCGAAACCTCCAGTATAAGTGGAGAATTTACACTATTACAGCAAATAAGGTGGTCGAAAAGTGCCTCGCGGGATATGAGCAAGGAGGGAATCTCCCTGAATTTGCTCGTAAGGTCCATCTTATCTTACTACCCGTGAAGGGGCCCGTGACTATGGTACCACCGATGAGCTAAACTGTTCTGCTAAATTTGTAGTATATATTTGGTAAATTGTAAATTGTAACCAGCTCAAAATAGAGGAACCTAACAAATTCAGAAATAGAAGCACTGTCCCAAGAATGAAATAAATACATAAATAAATAGAGAGTCACTTATGAGACAATTAGAAACATAGCCGGCCCCCGTCAAGGCACTCGTACCTATTCTAGGTACACACAGTCTCGACGTAAGGCACGAACAGGCACGAGGGTGGAGGCCAAGACCACGCGAGTCTAAGTCCATGAAGAAAAAATAAGACCAGGTCCGTTGAGCCCTAGGTCAGCACTAGCAGCCCTGTGATAGAAGCTAGGTTGTCTCAGGCTACTCCTACGCGTTTTCCGGGGATCTGTCGAGATGGGAACGGGAAAAAGCTCTAATTTTATTATTAAACCCATCCCGGCCTATGAAGTGGCCGGCAGTCTCCCTATTTACATCGCCGTTTCGTTTCATGACGCGCGACTAGCGCGATCTCCTACGGCACTGGTCCAGTTTGGTACTGTCGGTTCCGAAGACGATGGGACAATACGAGAAAATATTCGAGACTAAGAACTGCCCTGACATATCGAAACAAAGTGAGTCTCGAGAGGCGCAAATCTAGATGTCGTCACAAAAATTGAATCTACCAGTCACAGTAATATAAGGTCGTTCTCATAATAGACCCCTGAGTCAACAGCGTTGCAATGGCATGTACCCAAGTACATATAAATATATAAATATACCGTAGAGCCTTACCCCACAAATCCCGTCCCATGTCATGTCATGGATGTCAGAACCTAGAAAGAACAGACAATGCAGTTCATTCCATTGTTCGCACTGGGGACTAGTTCCAGTCTAGTCCCCCCGGTGCCGAAGGAGCCACGCCATAACCATGACTATACCTACCCCCTACCCGGTTCGCAACAAGGAAAGAAGAAAAAAAATGGCTCGAAGGCCGTGCGCTCGCTCTCCCCTCTCCGTCCAAAATCCAGAAAAGACCGGCTCAGATCATCTCTCCCCTCCCCGACCCACCCCCGTAAAAATCCACCATCCAAAACGAAACGAACCATGCCCGACTAGGTAAGGTGGGCAGTCCCGAAATGGCTAACGCCTGTATGTAATGCACAATACGGTCTGCAGTTGCAGTGCAGAAAAAAAAAGGACCCTTGCAACCAACCCTCTCACCAACAACGCCCCGCCGATCTGGGGACCCGACAGTCTGGGTAAGGGAGGAGCCCCTTAACTTAATCTGGGCGAAGCCCACTCGGCCACCAGCCAATAGGGGGGCTTAGAGCCACTTACACATACATCGGTACATAATGTACCTTGCGCAGCTAACATGCAATGCAAGTATGAAGCACGAAACCTTGGAAGTAGGTAGGTACTGTAGAAAGAAAGGAACCGGGGGGGAGGGGGGGAGGAGGACGACGCACACAGACCAAAAATAAGAGAGAGGCACGCGTCAAAATAGAAACGCAGAAAGTGGCTTCGCATTTGTTTTTGTGTACCTACTGTAATGCACGCGTACCGTAGCAGGCACTGTACTATACGTAAGGTGATGTAATACAACGATACCGAAGAACGGGCGCACCGCCTCGTGCCTTCGTGTCATCCATCCATCCATCCATCCATCGCCCTCCTTCCTCAGCAGGGTCGGTGAAGCGTCCCCCTACTCGGTGCCCTGCCTATCCTACCGCACGACACAGGAAGTAGTAGTAGAAGTAGGAGGAGGAATTACCCTCTCCTCCCATCCATAGGCCCATGATGGAAGACACACAGAACAGAAACGCAGTAAAAGAGAAAGAACGAAGAAAGAAAAAAAAATACAAAGTTGTGGTATTCGCGCTCTAGTAATCGTTCAGTTCAGTCAGCCTGCCCTCCCCAACACCACGCGCCCCTTTCCAGCCCGCAAACCCATTTTTGTTGTAGAATTTAGATCGATCGCTTTCCGCCCAGATTTTGTTGTATGTGTTCCCTGTTCATGCCTTCATGCGCAGTCGATAAAATTCGTTATGAAGAAGAGTGGAAAAAAAACGCAACGCAGTGAATCACAAAGTGCGATGTAAAAAGTCATGGGAAGAAGGCAACGTAGTAGATAGATAGAACAGGGACGAGAAGAAAGTTATAGAAAAAAAACATGTCGCAAAGTATGCCTGTTAATCGACGGTATCTAGTGAATCGGAGGGAGATAAGAAGAGAGAGAGGAGGAGGAGGAGGAGGAGGAGGAGGAATATGACGGTTTGGCGTGAATTATTCCATAAACACTTTCTTCGCTTAGAAAAAAAACAAGGAAGATGGAATCTCGAGAAAGCGTGAAGACATTGCGCACGTTGAAAAAAAATCAAAGGGGTATTTTTATTAAATTCCGAGTATAACAAGAGGCATCTCCGGCCTCCCCCGATCTCGTTTCGCCGTTAGCTCAAAGCGCATCAGCGGAACCACGTTGGCTTCGTCAGGAGAAACGGTCAGACGATGACTTCGGGTCTATGCAAGTCTGCCGCTCTAGGTATCTCGGTCTCGTTTCGTTAGCAACGGAAAAAACGAACTTGTCGTCTGCCCCGTTTAGCTCCTATGATAAGAGTCTAGCCGCTTTCTTAGCGCACTCTGTATTCCCTTCTGGCGCCGTCGATTGTGCCATAACACCTCGTTGTTCCGCCGTCTTCCTCGCTCCCATTTGCGCGGCATCTCTCTCTCTCTCTTCTTGCGTTGTATAGCAGGCAGCGCGAGAGAATCTTAGAGTCACGAAGACGGCAGCACGACTCCAAGATTGCTTTTCTCGGGCGACGCAAGTGTCGACCTATCCCCGGTAGCAATTTTTTTTTCTTTTCTTTTTCTAACCAGTTTCCCGTGCCCACGAGAAAATCGGAGTAGAGCCCTAATCTTCACCCGTGGATCCTCGGCACGTCACGTATCTATGGTTGATACGGGACAGAGGTTGCCGGTCCGAAATATGGAAGGGAAAACCTGTCGTTCTGACTTTCTCCCGGATGCTCGAACAGACCATTCAGGCCCGAGTTCATTGCCGACGCTTGTACCTGGCCTCCTTGTTCGGGGATGGGCATGTGAGATCCTTGGTATATCCCCGTGACTTGCTCCAGGGTGTAAATCGACTCGCCCGTGTGATATTCGTGGTGCTGATTTGGCTGGCCATATGCTGCCATGTTAGGAGCGTACGAGAATTCGTGGCTTGGGTCGGGCGCCTGTAAGACTGCTGCTTGCATGGGATTCGCGGACAACATCATGTTGCTAGGACCGGGGTCCGGGGCATTGATCGGCTCACCTCTGAGGTGGGATGCCATGTGGTGGTACTGATATCCTGCGCGCTGGTCGTAGGCAATACGTCGCATATCGCCGCGCAAGTTACTACTAGCGAATGTCTGAACGTGGTTGTGCCGACTTGACCTCGCCTTCTTCGTGGCTTCTGATCTAGCCTTGCTAGTGCTGAGGCCTCCCTTGCGACCGGAATTCGCTCGCCCTGACAGGTTGGCGCGCGGTTTCTTTTGGATTCCCGGCCCGCGACGGCTAGAAGTCCCCTTGCTGCGGTACCGTGTCGTGCTCTGCACACCATTGATGGCCCAGTCCTCGAGAAACCATTCTGTTGCCCTCTTTGCGCTGCCGGGGTCATCAGGGTTCGGTTTGCGTTCACGCTTAGAAAATGCCTTTTTGTCGGAACGAATTAGTGATTTTGCCTGAGAGGATTTTTAAACAAACTTGGAGTGTGCAAGAGAAATAAGCAAACCAGTCGAAGATAAACTCACCTGGTTCATGCTGAGGTTGTGGCGAATACTATTTTGCCAACCTTTAGCAGCCGTGGTGGGGTCACACTTCGCATCCTTGTCTGTATTCTCGCGGAACCACTGGTAAAGTTCTTGAAGCGACATCGCATGGTTCTCACGGCTTAGGAACGCCTTATGAATAAGCTGTGCGTAAGGCTCGTCTGCCTTGCCGCCATCTTCGTTAGTTTCCTGTGTCAGCTGTCGGGAACCTTCGCCAGCAACACGAGACTCATGATCGACATTGCTGGATTCTAGTCGGGGGCTAGGAGACTCGTATAGTACTATAGCCGGGTCTGGTTCAGCCACACTTGCCATAATCTGCGTTCCGTTCTGTTGCGCCATCGTCTCTTCGCCCAATGCCGCAGGGGAATAGTTGTGATCCTCATAAGGGGACGACATGTGAGACTGCTGCTCATACTGCAACGGAAGGTTCTGCTGGAAGTTGTATGCCGACATAGGGTCCGACTCTTTCGCAAAAGGTTGCTGGAAATTCATAGGATGTGGACCCGTAGGTGACCAGCTTGCCGGGCTGGTCTCGGGGGAGTGTGCAGGAAACGAAGGAACGGACTGTCCACCGCAGGTAGCGCTGGTGGGAGAGCCGTGGTATGAATAACCATCAAAGTCTTCCCCCTCACAGGTGGTAGAAGGTGGGGTTGGGAATATGCTCTGCGAGGAAGAGCTTGATGAGCGGATCTGAGGGTACTGATACGCTGGGATAGATGTGTTGATGGTACCGGGATAGAAGTTGGACGACTGCGGCTGCGACAGCGGCTGCGAGTGCTGGCCGGTTTCAATGACTTGCAAGGTTGGCGACGATATATGGCAGTGGGCAATGTTGGGCAGGTCCATCGACGCGCCCGTTGATTGTGTTGCGCAGTTTCGTCTGTTGTCCGGGGCTATGTGGCCAGGGGCTGCGCAGTTGACGGGCAAGCCGTCATAGAAGTTCTGGCGCATGCCGAAGGGGGTCAGAGTTGCTATACCAGAGAGTAGAGTCAGATGTAGGTGCCGCGATGAATCAAGAAACCGGCTCACACGGCGGGAGCGGCTCGCAAATAGTAGGAAACAAATCAAGGCAGACGAGGCGAGAGATAGAGACGGCGCATAAGTTGTGAGTGTGCCGAAGTGCGCCTGGAAATAATACAAACTGCGGAGTATGCAGTAGGGACGACGACAACGACAACGAGTAGTCGATGAAGATGTCAGAAGAAGTGTTGTGGTTGAGGATGAAAAGTTTGGGTTCGTGAATTTTGTATGTAAGTGTGAATGGTAAGAGTGTGTGTAAGTGGGCTAGTTAGGATTCTGGCGGGTAGGAAAGGTGAAGAATGGTAGAGGTAGAAGAAATAAGTATGAAGTATGAGGTATGAGGATCAAGTATGGAGTAATATGGAGTTGCGGTACATGTATGTAGTGGGAGTAGGAGACTTGGGTGCTTCCGACTTAGAGAAATAAGTACGTACCTTCCGTGAGGTGATCCTAGGTCCTGAGACTCGTGCTATCATCAACCTGAGATTTGAGAATAATGGAGACCGATCTGGACCCCGGTAGCTACAGATAATCTGGTCGAGCGTTCGGGGGCGGCACCTGGTTGGCTGCTGTTAGGTAGGTATCCAGGTACTCCTGTACGTAGGTACCTGCAATATTTTGGTTATGGTTATGGTTACCTGATTGGGAGTGGTGGGAAGAGATCAGAAGTCCGCCCTAGTTTGGAAAGAAAGGTACGTACTCGCCGGTAGACAGGGAAGGTGCGAGCTCATAAGACGCCTAGTCGCAACTGTCTACTAGCTAGTCAGTGCGGAAGGCACTGGCATGGGTGGGGCCCAACGGTGCAAACCGTGTCGTCTAATGTCTAGCGTCCAGAGTCTAGTGTCGAAGTGGGAACCTTAATGGACAGTAGGCACGGTACGGTACGGTACGGCACGGTATTGGGCGGCTAGCACTAGTTGGGTAGGTACGGTATGTGCGGTAGGTAGGTACGATGGGTCTAGGTACGATAGGTACGGCAGGCACGTAGCAGACCGGGAGCAGGGCGCAGTTCAAGGTCCTCCTTCTCCTTCGCCTTTGCCTTCTCCCCCTTCTCCTCTTCCTCCTCCTCGCACGTGCACAACAACACAGACCTATGTAGGTGGACGACGGCAACAAGACTGACTACTTTCCTCGCCGACTTGTAACCTGCCAACGCATTGGTTGCCTTCTTGACTAGCGAACTGCTTTAGGAATTTTCTCTTTTCCTCCTTTTTTCGTCCGATTCAACTACGTCCGTCTAACCTGATGAGGGAGTCAAGCTTTGTGGCATGCGAGTGCTATGCTATCCGCATGTATTCCATGTAGTTCTTTACATTGTAAAGGTACAATCTTGCATGTGTATCTATTATGTCTGTGTGTGTGTATTATATATGCGTGTGTGTATGCGTCAGCGCATGTATGTGTGTGCGTCCTATGTATGTGTGCGTGCTTCCTGTACATGTAGCTGCATGCACTTATATGCATGCTGCGTGTTTCTCCTTGTGCAAACGGAATCGCGTTTCGTGTGGCTAGAGCAGGTGTCATCCACGGCATGGCTATCGGGGATTTGTTGCTTGTAAGAGGGATTGGTATAGGTAGGGAGACTGCGACGGCGCATCTTGAGGGAGTTCGATGTCATATTCTACAATTTACAATAACACAACCATAGGATGCTGTAACAGGGGCAAAGTAATGGTTATCACAGGCGAAGAATTTGGTCACAACTTGAACTGCGAAACATTCAAAGGCTAATCGACTCTTTTTTTCTTCAACAAGCCTATTGTTTAGCGATGCAAGCCACCATCAAGGCACGGTGCGCGGCATAGGGGCGGGTTAGGGCTCTCTTCCCGCGTCCGGTTGCTTGCATCGTGAGTGGGATTTTGGCAGATTCGCCAAATGCAACCAATCATTTGTGAGATATCATAGTCTCTGGCGGGACTATCCTTTGCAGCCTTACTAGAACGGACCTGAAACCATCCCGAACGAGCGCCCCTGACCATTTCCATCGCATGCGGGTCGTCGCAGCGTCTTCTAGAATCTCGATCGAAGCCTCACAGATGCAAGATTCCTAGATTCTGTCCGTTAAGCTGAGTATATTTCGTGTGATAAGAGCGGTGACGACCTTGAAAAACACAGCACTCAAGTGAGCATTTCTCCTGCTCTCCAGAATCATGGAACAGATGAAATATACGTAGATATCAGGCTGGTGTGATGAGCCAGGGCCGGCAAACTAGTCATCGATGCTCAAGAGCTGCCGTTCAGTTGACAGACCAAGAACGTAAATTAAACAACGCCAACCATATCTCTCGTTAGTCCCTCGATTAGCGGTGTCGTAGGATATCTCTCCTGCTAATTCTAGTCTATCAAAAGGTGATGAGACGTCACATCTAGGCAGACAAGGGTAGCAAGGCAGCTCTCCGGGCTTGTATCACCGAGGCCAAGGTGAATCTTCATTCGACGCTATCCTTTCACTGAACCATATAAGCGTCACCCATGTATTTCTAGTACTCTAACGAACTGATGTCTCCGACTTCACCAAATCAAGCAGCCACGGGGACTCCGTAATGCATGTAGTCTAGAAAGTATCAAGGCATATTCGGATTTGTTTGCCATTGATAACGAAATACCCAGCGACTGACAGCCTAGTGCTCGTTCCCTTTACTTTCGGTAGTATATCTATACGTGACATGTCAGCGCTCAAAACCATGTTATCGGCAGTGGGATTTGAACTTACCTTTTTGAACTGAAAGTGGAGTTGAAGAATTCCCTGTAGATGCGGCAGATTAGCGAAGGTGTGTTCAGGGGTACTCAGGAACAGGAGGGGAATAAAGTGCGATATCCCAGAAGAGGAAATTTCCGGCCTGCGCGTCGGGCGGCAATAACGGACGGGTATGGCTTGCGATCAACGTCTTAGAGGTCATCGAATAAAATTCGACGGTCAATGCCATCAAGGTTTGCCATGCCCGAACCCCGGCTTTTCACGGTCGGGTGTCCCGTAGCCACGTGCAACAGGCACGACAAACGGCAAGCTCTAAATCAGAGATGAGCAACATACCTTGTCAAAGCTACTCCTGAAGCCACGATCCTTCTTCGCGCTGTAATCCCATTCCCGGTCAACAATCCGAAAGGCAATATCTTCGTACGGTGGTCCAGCGATGAAGCGAATTAGACACGTATCTTCCTCTCCCGCGGGCGCAAAGGACTCGCCCTTTCTTCGTCCGTGCTCGCGAATGATTTTAAAAGTAGGCGCCTTTGTCTTGTCGATGAGATCGGGGTAGAAGATGTTGAATTTGTAGCCCTGAACTACTTTTGGCGGTGGGTTATCGTGATCATAGTGCGTCTGGTTGTACTTGTTCCATTCGTAGCCCATCTGCACTCGATTGAAATATCGAGGTTTCCGAGGTCGATACTTGTCCGCCCACTGCGGCTTTGCGGAGCTCGGCACAGTTTCTTCGGCAGCAAAAATTTCCTCATTCTCGCCAATTCCTCGCGCAACCTCCCGCTCGTACAGAGCCTTTGTAGCTTGAGAGAAATCTTCATTGCCACCCGTAGCAAATCTGGCAGTGCCAGGAGGAGGCGCGCTGGCCTGATTGCTGGCCGAGGGGGCGACCGCAACATTATTTTGTGACTTTGAAATAGAAGTTGCGAGCTTGTCCTTCGGTTCGGCACGGACGGTACCCCCAACCGAGTCGGACTCTACAAGCGCTTTCGCCTTTTCCGGATCTCGCTCTCTTAGAAGCTTGATTCTACTCTCTTTGATTGCCTCGTAGATGCTCTTGAGATTAGCCTTGGCTTTGAAAATCTGTAAACTCTTAAGCAGCTGTTCCCAGTAATCCGTGTCGACGACCTCATCTGAGCGTAGCTTGGCTTGTATCTGGCCCTCCAGTTTCTCCAGCTGCTCGAGATTCTTGGGACCCATTATCTTATCCACGTCCGCGATGACTGAACTGACTGCGCGCTCTTCGGGACCCATGGGCTTGAGCCGCTGCCTCCTGTCGGCGCAGAGTGTCTGCAGGGATTTCCAATAATCCTTATTCCTCGTGTTCGTCTCAAGCGTGTGGTACGACGTGATGTCGGAGCCGAGTTCGTCGAGTTCCGATTCCTTGAGGCCGTCTATGACAGCGTTGGGTGGGGGCACATCGATGTCAGCATCGGCATCATCATCATCGAAGACGTCGTGTTCGGTATCAACGTATCGCAAGTTGAACGCTAGAAGATCGATGGGTTTCGCTCGCCCTTCCCTCACGCGAATGTCCGCCTTTTTCTTGGATTGTTTCAGAACGAACTTGTCTTCGTCGGCAACGAACTGTCGAGACTGGTCATCCTGGCTGACCCAGTTCTGTGGGCCGGGATTCGTCGGCTTGTTCTGGGTCGGTCGCGACGGTTTCGTGATTCTGGTGTTGTGATCTCGTCTAGGAGATACTATATCACGGCGAGGGGGTGACTTACGGCCATAGATCATCGCACGTCGGCCAGGATCCATCTTGTTCCCTTGTCTTTTTGAATTGAACACGCGCCGTACGCTGTTCCTAGTGTATGGAGGAGGGATGAATAAGAAATGGAAGTTGGGTCTTTAAAGTTTCTTGTTCAAGCACAAAACGTATTTCATCAATCACAAATCAGCACCTGCCTTGGAGTTAAGCCCATTTTATCCACCCCACTACGAAAGGCCCACTTTTAGACACCGACGCTCACCGACCTTCACCGCTCCCACCAATCACAACCGAACCTACGAACCTACCTTAGGTACCTAGGTACTTAATACAAGATAGCTATCAGATATCCCGAATGAACTATGTACCTAGTTAGATCAATATCTGACCGGAAGGCTATCCAGATGATTGCAGATGGTTGCAGATAGTAATAGGTGCATGCTATAGAGGAAATTGGTGCATTACCTGCATAATTAGCTATATGTCACGTGATCTCTTACAAGAGAGAAATCACTTTAGAGATCATTTAAGAACCTTAAAGAGATAGGGGTATGATAGACCTGATAACCAGTACCTACCTGGTACATTAGCACATTCCTTCAGTAAAGATTGGTCGTCATTTATTGATCATTCGTTCCTACGATAGTTGGCCATACCAGAACTATACAATATCTCGAACCGAGACTTGAAAGAGGACAATTACCTACCTAAGGTATTGGAAACGCAAATTGAAGCTTAAGATCAAGTTGCATAGGTTATTACCTGGTGGAACAGTCTTAGGTTACGAGCTCGAATTACTTAACTCGCCTGACTAAGAACAACTGATTCTTATAATAGAAGCGCAAAACTACGACATCTCTAACAGAATTAGATCCCGCACAAACTTACCTATACGAAATTCATTGCTAACTGATAGCTAAAATACTTCCCACCTGGTAGCTCTTGTAGGTAAAATCAATCTTTTGGTTTGATAGATATCCATCATGGCAGTATTAACCGTGACTATGGCACATCCTCCGAACACCGATAATTATTGAGACTATGGTGGGCGGAAACCTTCCTCCGCAACAGTTTCCAGTACATGAATCAGTGATCCTGCCTCATTAGACTGTTATCAACACTAAGAGAATAGCCAGGACAATGATGGCAATGGCAAGGAAGAAGCCCTAAAATACATTAGTATATATGGATAAACATGATGGGACCCGGACCTATTACGACTCACCGCAAGATGTGTCTCTCTCCACTCGCTCCGTATCTCGGTCTATCCGACGCTGCTGCATCCCACGCAGCTCGACCGCACGCATTGGATGTCAACAGCTTCTCGACGCTGCAACTCGAACCGATATTCAGAGTATTCCTTGAGTTCGCCCAATGCAACACAGATCGCCTCGTTCGTTTCATCTACAGCTCATTTGGTGGCTTCAGCTCTGTTGCGGCATATCCTGATATCTCTTCGCATCTAACTGATGTCGTTGATGAGAGACTAGCTGCCGAGAAGGAGCTGCTAGGGCTACTTGGCTGTTATTTGATGGATTCGTTTGGTTTTGAGGGGCGGGCACAGGCAGGTTCTCATCACAGATTTCATCGAACGAGGCCCCTTCTGAGGCGTCGGAATTATGATCGTGGGAATGCTGCGTCGATACCTAAAAGTAGATGAATCAACTGAGTAAGCCGACTTTGAGATCCTAGAAGCTCGATCGAGTCTTAAGTCTTTTGTACAGTACCCCGTTAAGCAATGCAATCGGCCAAGATAATAAACCCAGCTGGGGAATCTAAGTCCCCATCCTCGTGTTAGGAATAACTCGCTAAGACGCTTCCAAAGCCATCATAGGTAGCAATCCACAAGCAGCCATCACTCTGGGGTAGGATGGAGCTGGGCTGCACTTCCCGTTCGGTAGCTAAGACTATTCCCTAAGATCCAACCTGGTCGCAATCAAAACCTACTGTGGTTTTGAAGGACGAGGATAGCCGACAATACATCTATCCCGTAAGGGTTACTGGTGAAATAAACTGAAGAGCAGCTGCCCCCAACCAATGTTGGCGGGTTGACCTGGTGTGATCGGCAGTCGCACATACCCCAGCGCCGACCAGTCCAAGGGGCTCCTTCTTTGTCAAGGGTGTTTTTGAAAAATCTCGGGGCGATGGCGTAGGTAGCGAAAAGAAACCAAAGTTTGGTAAGAACTCACTACATGTCGCGCCGGGACCGGGATCGTCAGACCGGGAATATCCGGGTGAGGGCGACTTTGACGGTCCATTTTCTGCTGTTACAATTAGTCAAGGCTCCGTTGACTATTGATAAAACATACCTAGGCAGAAGAGGGAGCAGAACTTACGACTATGATGAGAATTGTTTCATAGTGATAGATAGTAAGCAAGGAGTAGGCTTGATGATGAGTAGATTGATACCTAGGATTTCAAGGTGAATGGGAGATCTAAGGAAAGGGGGTTTAGGAATGTTACCTCCAGTCAGGAGATAATTTAATGATGAAGGTTCAAAAGAGGTGTAAAAATATAAAAAGCAGGAAAAAAGATTACAAAAAAAGACGGCCGGGGGTTCGAAGCCGGTCATGGAGTGGCCCCCACCGCAAAAAACCACGCCCAGATGACCCAGGGTACTCTACTATATAAGCTTATGTCTGGTTGCTTACCTAGGCAGTATGGAGCCATTATCCTCATCCTCGTCGCTAAGTCGAAGCTGCCACGAGGCGGACCATATAGGGGGGTATGAACTATGTTGTTCCGCGAGGGACTACAACCTGTCTGGGGGAGACCCCGGGTATACATATAAGAACCTCTTTGTCTTCCTGCCCAAGTCCCATCCTGACAGAAGCATCGTTTTTCAAAGACATAAAGCTCCAACTAATTTCCGCCTCCCTCCACCCATTTACTTTCCTCACAACCACAACGAGGTCCAACCTAGACCTAGGGAATACCTAGGTACACATTCTTCTAAATCTTAGTAATATCAGTACTTAGTTACTTACTTACCTAGGTAGGTACGTAATCACTTGGGCATACTTGTAAATCCCTAATCAATAAAGGGCTCTCAACGTTACTTAGGAAGCTTGGTACTCTGAGAATATTTCTAAGGCGTACTCCCTTCCTTCTCAGCAGGATACTAGGATCGGCTAAGACTATGTTTTATTTAAGTCTCCTACCCGCTAAGATCTTCATCCACAAAGGATTCCTTTGGAGAAATATCACATTCGTGGATCCATAGTCCCGGTAGAAATCGCTGCTCAAAACCTACATCGCATAGACAGAGGTGCCACTACAGCGAAAATGGCAACGCTTCTAGTTCTGGATGTTATACAACAAGACGATTGATTTGACTAATACGAGGCTACACATATTTGTCATTCCTGATATAATTGTTTGAGGTTAGATGTCAGGGAAGCGATTTCTATAATTTAATACGGTGTAGAGATCTTAGTGATAACAAAATCTCTTCTAAATTGTTGCTGTCTAAATTTCTAGCTAGGCAGACCGGAATACAATTCCCTGTATCCGAAAGGGACAAGCCTAAGTGGCTTTGTTATGGTGGTATAGTGAGGCGGGTGAGCTCACACAAACACAACAGAAACGACCGCCCGGGCAAGGTTACACTAGAGAAGATATTGAAGTACGACTGGGGTACCAATATGCTATGATCGGATGGAAGGCAGGCCACTGAATCGAATGACGTACAATGTAGAGATTCTTAATAAGTAGACTGGATATTGTCCGAATAACATAAATTCTCCTACGGGACCAACGAGCCCCTCGAAGCACCACATTGAAATGCATTCTCTGTTGATATTCAGAGAACGACGGAAAGACAGCCAAACCATCTTTACTACTTCCAAAACACCACGAACCTTACAGCAATCCCAATGGGAATCGCTCTACCCAAACCCCAGCCTCCGACCCCAGAAACCACACGTCTTACTCAATACCGCTTCCTCTCCTTACCGCGAAGAGTCTCCCTCCAGAGACATATAACGCTCTTAGACTCGCACCACTTCTTGACGTCAGCAGGCGAGACCTCGCCATCGTAGCCAGTCTTAGCCAAGCCCTCAGCGCCGTTGAGCCAAGCGGCAAGGTCCTCCAGCACGATGGGGTCATAGAGCAGCATCTTCTCGTGCCAGGACGGGCGGGCCGGGTCGCGGGAGCGCGGCGCCGACGTCACGGCCCGCGTGATGTTCTTGAACAAGTCGGCCTGCCGGTCCGTCGGCGACAACGTCAGCGACATGTCGGCGTCGTCGGCGAGGGAGAGGTCGACCGCCGGCGGGGACGAGAAGATCCTGTCCCTTTCCAGGGACGACGCCCTCGACGACGATGCTATGGACTCGTCCAGGTCGGAATCTGCGATCTCTACTACTTTTGCAACTTCTTTTCTCGGACGCCCGCGAGCTCTCTTGGGACTAGCTTCTTTTGGAGCTAGTGTTTTTGTTGTAGACGGTGCCTCCGCAGCTGCATTCTTCCTCGGACGACCGCGTCGCTTTGGAATATTTTCCGGCTCTATGGCTATGGTCTGCTGCTTCCTCTTTGGCGCGCCCATATTGGCTGAAGTGGACATGGAGTTCGATTGGGCCGTTGAAGCTCCTGGGTTCTTACTAGTCCAACATTGGTCAAGGAGCGCGATCATGGCTTGACGCTTTTTCACTGGTTTGAATCCGTAAGATGCAATTTGCACAGCAAGCTGCGAATCATTGAGCAAGTCATAATCTGGCCGCGAATTTGCTGTCTTGGCCGCAGGTCGAGATTCTGTAGGTTCTTGTTCATCAGGTTTGGGAGGTTGCGCGCTGGAGACAGCTTGGGACTGAAAGAAGTGAGAATTCTGTTGTGGGGCTCTTGCTGACTCATCAACTTCCGATGACTTCAAGATGTCGTTGATGTCGACGAATTCTTCGTGAGGGTGCTGCGATTGGCTCCGAAACCGCGGCAACGAAGGCAAATCATCGACGACTTCAATCTCATCCAAATTCACCAAATCGCCATCAATATCTCTTGCACCAGCCCGCCACAGCCCTTGACTATCGGATTCGGCAAATGGATCTGAATCAACCTGGTTTGAAGCCTGTATTGCCATTTGGAGATCTCGGAGTGTAGTGGGAGACTCTTCCCGAATTAACTGACTTGAAGTCCCAAAAACAAAGTCCTGGTTTGAAGATTGCTTTAGCGCGGAATTTGGGGACAGAAGAATCGGATTGTCCACTGTGCCAGACTTCTTTTTGCGCTTCGGCTTCACGGCTTTCGATTCTTTAGCCTTGCCCTTCTTTTGAGACATTACAGCTGTCTGGTGTTCGACGAGGGCTTTTACGGCACCGTCCGAATCGAAATAATTCAGTAAAGAGTCCTTAGTCGCCGGCCCTCCGAGATCTAGCTCTGGCTCAATTGGTAATACGTAGGGAGCGGTTGCTAATTCTGTGATCGTCCTCGTCTTCTTTTTCATCTTAACCACTTTAACCGAAGATGGCTCTCTTGAATGCTGCTCGACTTCCCTGCTAGTGGAGACGAGTTCAATCAATTTTCGTTTCTTCACAATGTCCGTCTGTTGCGGCTGTACTGCTGTGGTAGATGACGTGGCGTCCTGCCAACCGTATTGATCTTGAAGAGTTTCAAATATGTCCTTGGATTTCATCCCTCCATGGATAGACGAAAGCAATTCCCGGTTATCCGATTCGGATCCAAGTAGGATCGGGCTCTTGGTTGGCGGCGGTGTCCAATCAATCCGCCGTCTCATTGCATGTTCCGAATAGGATGGCCCGCTTGCAGATATATCCTCTTCTTTGCCTATTGGCTCGCCCGTATTTGATCTTTCTTCCACCTGCTTCGTGGTATTTTTCGCGCTTACAAAGTGTCTTGAAACAGCCCCAGTCGTCTCCTTGGACCTGCTCTTGGTATTTGGTTTGGTCACCCGACATTTAGGTATGGTTGACTGTTCATCTTGTTGTGCCCGTTTCTTGCCTTTATACTTTTGCCACGGCTTGTCTTTTGGTGATGACTCGATTAGGATAGCAGTCTCCACGGGCGCGGTTGTGGGTTTTGGTGTTGGGCCGTTCTTCCGACCTCTGCTGCGACGAGGTTTCGGTGATGGAGATTTGGTGATTTGCTCCGTTTCTATATCAATCTCGGGCACTTCCCGTAGGAGAGTTGCCGCACTCGTGAACATCGTTCGCGCATCGTTGGGTACCGGCGCAGCGTGACCTCCTGTTCGCAATAGTGGCTTCTTGGAGCCTTTGGGACTCTTCGCAAATATATCGTTCAAACAAGGTAGATTTGGCGAGGATGACATGTCGTAAGGGCCGAATCTCGCGGGACCCGGCGGAGACGACATGAAAACATCGACGGTAGACATGGCGAGCCGAAGTCGCAGGGAAATCGGTATGCGCCAGGCGCAACCTAAGGAATTGCCAATCGACAGTGTGGTAAATGGCTAAAAATCGTTTCTATTTCTATTTCTCTTTCGCATCAAAGGATCATGTCGGGAACTACGTATGGGAGGAATTTATCTCGAACAGAATTGGGGATGTTGTTTATCTTTGGATGGTTAGTCGCGATAATTGACACTAACGAAAATAGAGGGGCCATGCGCTAAGGACCGCACCCCTGAACAGCGATTGCCACGAAACTAACTCGAAAGCAGCTGACTTTGTTCACGTGACTCTTACCCGCACCTGTACCCGAGCTAAAGCCCCACTCCCACCAAACCACAATTTTCTCTTTTCGAGGGGTCAAAATTTCTGGACCAATTCAATTTTCTTCAACCACGACAACATCCAACTCCAATCCCTTGCGGCAATCACGACTACCACCTTCACCACCACAAAGCAAATACCGAACTTTGCACTCTACAAGTTGCAAAGATGGAGAACGACAAGGGAGAGATTGTGGACCTGTGAGCATTCCCTACACTTACGCAGCCTGTCTCGAATTTCGCTAACACCGATTGCCTCGTCCAGTTACGTCCCCCGAAAGTGCAGTGCCACCAACCGCATCATCAAGGCCAAAGACCACGCTTCCGTCCAGATCTCCATCGCCAAGGTTGACGAGAACGGCCGACAAATCCAGGGGGAGAACCACGTCTACGCCCTTTGCGGTTTCGTGCGCGCGATGGGCGAGAGCGACGATGCTCTGAACAGACTAGCTCAGCGCGACGGCCTCCTCAAGGGCGTCTGGAGCGCCGTGCGATAAACTCTGTCATCATGGTCGGGTGGTGAGTCATCCGCTCCATCCTCCACTCTATCCTTCGTCTCACACATTCGCAGGTATTGGTGTTCAGGAGGGATTCATGACAGTACGGACGGCATGGGGTTGCTTTTGATATTGCATCTAGCCGGTTAGAGAACCGCCGCATCCGCGTTTCGGAACGAAATACACACGATTCCCTTTCTGCACTATAGGCTTCCCAGCCTCAATGATGTGTTATTGACCCGTTCCCGGCTGGCGAAGTCTTCTCGCGTCCACCTCCGAGTGACTCTATGGCCGAGGATTCTGAGGCTACCACGATAGCCTCCGTGCCGAAGATTGACAATGGCCTTGAAAAAGCTGTGATGCTCGAGATGTTCATCATGGCACAGATACGGGCCAAACATGTTTCGTTCCTCGTGATTGACGTGAACGCTTGCGATGCATCTGAATCCGTCTCCGTCATTCCTCCAAGCCGCATCTTCTCACATTTCCCGATGAGGGATTGGCTCCAATGTTCCCCGAACTTCGTCCCGTCCTAGAATGCCTTATTCTCTAGCCATGGGAACTATTCCTTCCCTGCTCCGGAGTTTCAGCAGAAGATTCAAGGCGCGTTTACCTTTTAGAGGATTTCCCATTATATGTAGCAGTAAAGCCGCGACATATGCGCCACTCGATTTAGCTATGAGGGCACGCTATCACACAGCCCTATCTCTTAAAATCCAAAGCCCGCCTATAACCTAGGTACCTACCTGCCTATATACATCATCAAACACCTTTTGAAAAGTGTTATCGACTCTCGCGGTTTCCAGCTTGTATTCCCCATTTAATAAAAATATAGGTTCCGAAAGAAGGTACAATTTCATCAATTCCCAATTTAACTAGTCGTGCTTAAGGTTACGGAATGAGAGCATTTTAGGGTGATTGAGGGGTGACATCACTACCGTACTCCGGGCTATCAATATTAAAGAAGCCGTAGTTGGCCAGTGCCAACTGTGGAGTAGTTGTGGGAATTGGGGAACTTCAACCCGGACCGCCGATCAGTGTAATGGGGCCGGGCGCCGCTTTGTAAAACCATGAGGTCCGATACAATTGCCTAATTAGGAAGCTTCTTAGTCATCATACCAACGAAAACGAACCTTAAGCTACACTCCTAGAGAACGCAAAGTAATTTTGTTCCCACTCGCAGGTATTCTTCAAGGGCCCTTTGAGAGGAGCTGCCACTTATTTTTTACTAATACAGGGCAACTTGATCTAGCATAGCCGAAGTGATCAATATGCATGGTACCCATGGATTTAGATGTCCGCGAGATTGAATAACATAGGGCAACAATAGAGATGGCAACAATAAAGATAAGAAGCCATGATACTAATTATTCAACCTAGAGGAATTCCTTCTATTTTATTCATATCTGACTTTCGTAAAGTGGTGATATATAGCATTAATTTGGCCCGGATTCATGGGGCAGGTGCTGAAGGACCACCGGGACTATCCACATTTTTAAGTTAACCCCGGGTGGAAGAGCAGGAGTTGCTAAAGCTGGCATACACAAAGAATCACGTGATCAATCCAACGCATCGCCGTGGATAAATTCCCCCCGTATAAGTCTAGGATCAGCAAGATCCGGTTTCATTAGGATCATCTCGATTTAAGTCTAATATTACGAGACGATAAATAGGTAGTAGAGGGTTGGCTAGAGAGACGTTGGGGCAACATAGGTACCTACACAGGGACATTCACGATTCAAATCAAGACTTAGCACAGGTAAACGTTCGGCACGCGCGTGATTAGGAAAGGAAATCAAATTCGCATTACGACCACAGGTCTATCATCGGGGGAGAGAAAAAAAAAAAACCAACTCCTGACTGGACTCAACAGACGGGAAGCCCAAGTCCTCCTCCCTATTCTCTTCCCCCTTCCCCTTTCCGTCATCCTTCTCCTCCTCCCCTACTCGATATATCCCTCCTGATCATCGATGTCCATCTTGTCCACGCCCTCGGTGATCTCGTCAGCAAGCGTGTCCTCCTCCAGCGCCGCCGCGAGGTCGCCCATTTCGATGTCGGTCTCAGCTTGATCGGCGTTGAAGGAGGGCATGGCGGACGGACCCGCAGTAGTATCTCCCATCTCCTCGTCTTCACTCTCCTCGCCGACCTCGTCGTTGTCATCCGAGAAGCCACCAGCCAAGTCGTATACCGAGAAGTATGCGTCGTTCCACTTCTTACCGACAACTTCGAGGAGTTCGTCGATGGCGCGAGCGGTAGCCGAGTGTTCGTCTATGGCGAAGGGCAGGCGGGGGCTGGCGTGCCAGGCCTTGCGAGCGTTGGCCAGGAGTCGGCAGAGGCTGATGAAGGTAGCCTCGCCGATCAGCTTGGCCCAAGGGATGGTCTTTCGGGCGGCGAGGAGATAGGAGATGAAGTCCTTGCCTGCCTTGAGGCGGGAGACGAGGACGGGGTTGAGGGCGGCGGCGAACACGCCAGCGAGGGCCTGGTCGGTGTTTCTCTTGGATTGGCGCTGGGAGATGCCGCCGGGCTTGACGCTGATGATTCCGGCGGCGGCGAGGGCGGTGATGACTTTCTCATCTCGGTACTGGCGGCCGAGAAGGTCGCGCTGGGCTAGGTAAACCATGCCCGAAAGGGGCATGTAGGCCTTGAGGTAGATCATCTTCGCGACCCCCCTTTTTTTTTGGATACCAGCAGTGCTGATGGTAGTGATGACGGTGATAGTAATGATGGTGTTTGTGATGATAATAGCGGTGGTGGCGATGATATTGATGATATTGGTGATGATGAAGATGGTAGTGGTTTGGTAGTGTTTTTGTGAGTGTACTGAAAGAGATGAAAAAAAGGTGCTATGGTTGGTCAGGTAGAAAGTAGGATAAGTAGGAGAAATTCAAAGGTCTGTGGGTCCATCCGATCTAGTTCGGGGATCGAAGAGGAAGGAAGGAAGGAACTACTGGCAAACCGGATGAAATTCAACGGCCCGGTGGACGTACTCGACAGGCACATCCAGTCCTATCTGTTTAGGTAGATAACGGATATTATCAAGAGATTAATACCGGCTGGGAAGTATGCTAGGTGGCATACACATTACATGCTCCCATAACGAAATCAGGTGAAACTATTTTCCACTTTCGTGACCATTTACACAATTTAGTAGAGGCCACGATTAGCGTAACTTGATTCGGCATACATTAATTCCGAAAGAGTCATATTAAGTCTCGAAGTTCAACATAAGATAGCAGTCTGCTGGTCAAGAAAAGACTAGGTAAGGCATGTCGGCTTAGTCATAATGGGATATATAGAAATTCGCAGATATCCTAAATCAAGATAAGCCGTACTTGTGCCTCTTGACTGGCGATCTACTTGCGTCCTTATGAATAATGCCATATTACGATCAGAAAAGCTTTAATGATACATTGATATCTAGGTACCTAGGTAAGTATATGGGTAATTGATAGTGTGATAGAATAGCCTATGGGGTATAACGATTATCTCACAATGAGGCATAAATGACAAGGTGCCAGGCTTTCTCTGTTATTAAGAGGGTCACTGGGAGGCGTAAGGTACTTAGGTACCTAAGCGTGGATATTTAGGGGCAAACGTTTCCTGCACTGGGTACCAGGTCGCATTGGTAATCAGGTGATCAGGGTTATGTGCAAACGTGACATATAAGGTTAATTTGCTTTCCACCTGTCAAGTTCCTCGAGGAGCAGCTTGGTCAAGTGGTATGACTTGCAACCTACTGGAGCTCGAGCTCCGGGGTTCGAACCCCCACCTGTGCGTTACTCCCGATTTTGGGAGCTGTCGATTGTCGCTGAACACCGCTATTTGAGGCGGCGGGAATACGTTCCCGTAAAATTCTGGCACGTTTATCCGATCAATCTGAGGGATCTGGGGGTATAGTAGGTTGCAATTTTTTTTCACTCCCTCCTTTCATATTTCCCCAATTTGCCTCCTTTTCCCTCATATATCTTGTATGCTAACTCATGGATCGGCACCTATAGCCTATGGTAAGGACCTGGCGTAGGTCGACGGGGTTTTGGTACCATACAAATTTGTAAGGAATTCTATTCTGATAAAGCCATATTCAGATTCTCTAGTAAACGATCTACCGGTTTATGTAACTTAATAACTGCTTACCTACCAGGTATACCTGGTAGTGATAGCTATGAATAATAGTAAAGAAATCCTTAGTAACATTAAGCGATAATTAATTATACGGGAGAAAAGTTCTGATAATATATAAATAAGCGAAATAGTTCGATATTATAAATATGTAATGTAGAAGGTTTGCGATATGAATGTAGTTTTAAAATACAGTCGTGATCCGGGGGGGAGGTACCTAAGGGGTATGAAGAACGCGAAAAAGAGATCACCAAAGGGGTGGTACGGTGGCCCGTTATTGACTCTGTGCCAAAATCGAAAAATCATAATTGACTTGCCCCAAAACGTGAAAGCGTAGAATAGCCACCCACTAGCCACACTTAGATCGGTACATATATAGCTATTCTTTATACGAATAATTAAATAAACGAATAAAATATTTTTATATAAAATATATAATAAAAAATTATATATTAAAATTAATTATATTAATATATATATATAATATTATTTATAAATGATTTATTATTTTAATTAATTTATTATTATTTTAATTTATTTTAATTATTATATAATTAAATTAATTATAATAATTTAGAAAAAATATTTACGTAATAAAAAAACTTTTATTTTTAAAAAAAATATTAATAAATAAAATTTAATTTAATATTATAATTAAGTAATTTATATTAA
>MU399599.1:0-273837 GCA_022578875.1 Hypoxylon crocopeplum | reverse complement strand
ACTGTACTGAGACCGAACTCCTTCCTAGCTGGCAGTTCTATTAGCAGGGCTCGTCGAAACCGCCGTGGCGGCTCGAACGCACCTGCTGAGCCCACCAGACGTAAGTTATACCCCTATTGCCTCAGACTGGCCTTAACACAGTCTAGGGAGCGAGCGTATTAGGACCCGTCGCTAGGGCTATCTTAGGCTATCCTCATAGCCTACGGCGCGACGTTTTCGGAGTCTCTGACTGAGCTCGGTGTGGTTCGGGTGTGGTCTCGGTACGTCTTTGGGTGGTTTTCTTTTTTACGAGCGACGAATCTATGATACCAAGGTCTAGGCAGCGGGAAATTGTTATTACGAACTAATCAATCAATTGAATTTGACTAAATTGCTGAAAAACTAGGAGGTGATCTGATCTGATTAGTTCGAGGTGATTTCAGTAGTACCTGGAGGTGGTTTGACCTAGGAGCTCACGTTTTACCACATCATTTGGTAAAAAGTTCTTGACCATGTGGATCTATGTGGGCTTTTAAGCTTTTGACATCATGCACAACTTGCAGGGTCTTTACCGTAAGAGGTAGCCAAGACGCAACTTGTGCATTTGATGGGTCCGACTAGGAATATCTCGACTTCGACTGGACCAATCAGGTCTCTTTGAATAGTCCCTGGTATTCCCGTTTATGATCTTACTCACAAGTACAATTGCATAATTCGAATAAGACTCCCCAATGCAGTAGCCAAGAGTCACTTCTTGCATCTCTCACTGACTGCAGGCAATTTTGTTGTAGTCATACAAATACAATCATCACTTTGGATTTGTGGAAAGACTCTTAGCAGTTGTTATATAAATTCTCACAATGTCAATATTAGAACGTACTTCCTTTAGACTAGGTCACCAGTCGCCCCTTTTTTCTGCCTCTGTGTTCTCGTTCAAGCGATACAAAGCGCTATTGTTGCGCATTGTAAAACGTCATGGCTCAGCCAATGGAGGCTAACAATAGAATCATTGATGAATCCGGTCCCGAGACCCTTGAACGCGGGAACACAGATATACTAGGTGCAGCCGAAATCGAGCGGCTTGGTCGTCAGCGACCAGATGCACTCGCAAACTGGGCTGCCGAGGTTGGCTTCGTCTTCGCTGTGGTCGCCTCACTATGCATGAGCGAATACTTCATTAGCGGGTTCAACATTGTCTTACCAGACGTCGCTGAGGCGTTACAAATCCCAGAGTCACAACGAACCTGGCCGGCCGGTGTCATAAACTTGACTACCGCTGCCTTACTTCTTCCATTTGCCCGTCTCTGTTCCCGGTATGGTGGTCGAATTGTGTTTCTCGGGGGTCACATCTGGCTCCTGGTTTGGTCAATCGTCTGCGGGTTTAGCCGGAGTCCGATCATGCTTATAGTCTGCCGTGCGATGCAGGGGATAGGGGCAGCCGCATTTCTTCCCGCTGGCCTCGCTCTCTTGAGCCAGACATACCGCCCGGGGCCACGCAAGAACCTCGTCTTCAGCTTCTACGGTGCAGCTGCTTGTGTGGGGTTCTATTTCGGTATCATCATGGGTGCTCTTACCGGGCAGTTGGCTGACTGGACCGTATACTTTTGGGTCGGCTCCGCATTCGTCTTCCTCGTCACTGTCACCGGCTTCTTCACTATCCCCCGACATCTTGAGCATGATGGCTCTGATACGCGCATGGATTGGTGGGGTGTATGTACCATCGTGCCCGGCCTATCCCTCGTTGTATACGCCCTCACAGACGGAGGTAATGCCCCGGATGGCTGGCAAACCCCTTATATCTACGTCACGTTTATAATTGGCGGCCTCTTTATTTGCGCTGCGGTCTATGTGCAAGGATGGGTGTCAGCTCAACCATTACTACCAGCTGACTTGTTCCGTGCGAAATACATGAAACGCGTCTCTGCGTTCTTGTTCTGTGGATTTGGTGTCTTTTCGATATTTTTATTCTACGCCAGCTTTTAGTAAGTAAATCTCTCTCAACCGTTCTACACGCATACTCATGATTGCAATTAGCATCCAAGAGGTTTTGAGCGCAACGCCTCTTCAAGCCGCTGTATGGTTCATTCCCCTAGCTCTTGGCGGATTCATACTTGCAATCACGGGAGGATTTGTCCTGCATATCCTCTCGGGTCAGATCTTGTTAATTGTGTCTGGATTGGGTTACATTTTTTGCGTGCTGCTATTTCCCCTGATACCAGCCGAAGCCGAATCTAGTGGACAATCGACCGATCATATCTATTGGAAGTATATATTTCCAGCAATGATTTGCGGCACCATAGGTATCGATATCACATACAACGTGACAAATGTTTTCGTCACAACGGCAATGCCTCGACGTCTTCAAGCTACGGCTGCCGGGCTGATAGTCAGTCTCGGATACCTGGGTATGGCATTCTGGCTTGGGGTGGCCGAGCTAGCTGTCTCAACGTGGGCTCGCTCTCATACAGAAGAGAATCCTAGCCTTCGTGAGAAATATCAGGTTGGATTCTGGACTGGCGTAGGGTTAGCTGGCTTCACGCTGTGTTGCGCTTCAACGGCACGGATTGGCCAGGCATCGGCTCAATTGACCGCTGACGAGAAACATGAATTGGAACAGAGTGAAGCACAGTAGCAGTGCCATTACACTTATGATTGTACATACGATGATACTAAATTAATAAGTCGCGTTATACTAGAAGATATTAGACTTATAGATGTAGAACGAAATTTAAGGCAGTTGACTAGATAATTACAACGTCTTGGAGGACAGCCATGGTCAAGGGCACAATGTACGGAGTGATAAGTTTGACATTATTCCACCAAGTACCAATCAAAAAAGTATATATCTAATATAAAGGCTTCGAGCCCTCCGCCTCTACTAGTTCAACTAGTAATGTTCATCTAAAGGTGCCGTTTACTCAGGTTCGAAATAATATTTAATATCATAATGCTGAGGACGATTTCAGCAACACAGCAGCAGGCTTATCTCTTATGCTTACCGCCATGTGGTGGACTCACTAAGATTTGATTAGCGCTTCACCTCCCTGTCTCGTAGCACCTGCTGGCCGCGTGTAGTAGCTGGAGGAGTGTTATTTTGCAATTACCTCACACATTCTTTTCCTTTTCTTAAGCTTCATCTTACGTGTTGCTTTCTCCGGAGGTGCACTCTCTTCCGCGGGATAAACAATTTCATTACGAAGAGGGCTTGGATTCTTAGGCTTAAATCTATTTAGTTTCTCGAGAATCGAGGCTGAAAGAAACGTTAAGTCATGAATCTTTGAGCCATCATTGGAAGAAGAGATGTGATGTTTGTCATTGTCAGACATTACTGAAAAGTGGACCGTAGTGCTCAGTGTGAATGTATTGATAAGGACGCCGAATATGTTTGTGAATGGAGGAATGTAGCTAGTTATATGCACATTACACGCCATAGTGTGCGTATAACTGTTTCGTTATAGAAGAAGTGATGATAGGATTTGGAAAACACCATCTTTGATGCCTTCGTCGGCAGAACAAAGAGTCGCTTTTCTCTCACCTGGCTGGCAAGAAACGAATTTATTATTAACTAATAAGCATGCGTACCTTCCATTGCATGCTGGGTACGATCCAATTATAAAAATTTAATTATTAACGACTTGAGTTTTGTCGCGAGTCACTTCGTATCTGTCAGGACACCTGACCTGTTAGGACAAGGCCTAGAGTCTATGGACCTGACATTTCTAGAGGGCAATTGTATCTTGACCAACGGAGTTAGTTCATATATAACTGACCTAAATTTATCATTTGTTGTCAATTCAACGATAGCTGCTGGATGCTGAGGGATGGAAGGAAGGAAATTGCGGTAGAGAGGGGTTTACTCTGAGCGTAGGGGCACAGGATATAAGAACTGTGGCCCCCCCTTTTAAGGAGACAGTCTAAATAATTCAAATCAGCTTCTTTAAGGCCCGTTGGTAGTTTCTTTGACCTGGCGCTACACTACTAACATGCAATCTCAACTCCTTGTCTCCACAGCCTTATTCGTAGCCGCTCAAGGGGCCCCTCCGATACCTGACGGACGGATAGAGGTGTCAAGACATCTAAATGGCTGAGCATGTAAGCTTGGCATAACGTTGGATACCTAAGGAGAAGAAGTTCCACCATGCCCAAACGATTGGCTGAAAGACTATCCCAGGAGGTTCTTTACTGTTCTGTAAGTTTTTCTTGTAATAAGAGGCTAAGTTGTGGTCAATGAGTTAAATACACCTCGATTTAGTACCCCTTGAGTTCGACGCCTCATTTTTATCCTTCCTTTCAATCGCTCGTAACAGAAGTGAAGGTGTTAGGCGAAGTTTGAAAAAATTTTGCCGTTTAGGAACCTATCCCTAGTCATGTTTGTCTTTAGGAAACCTTGAAGTTTAGGAGCTGTCTTCAATTTGAAGAAGGTATTGGACATAGGTGAGAGGACACGATGTATGTCAATCGTAGTTCTCCGCGGGATTGAATATTGTTTCTTATATGAATATTGACATATATATATATTCAATTAAACCAACTACAGTGCCTGCTTAACCTCAATTTCGGTAAACTCGATATCTCTTATCACGCTGACACCGATCCCCCACATTGATCCGCGTGACGCCAGACTCGCTGTCCGCAACAACTACATGCCATCCGTATCATCAACCCGTCTCGCAATATGGATGCTATGCGCGACGATGTAGACGCTCCTATACGGGCGGCGCGTCGCCGGCCGCACCCGAAGCTAGCGATACTAGCACTCCTGGCTTTGCTGCTATTGGTCAACTTAGCGACGAGCCTCTACCAGCTACCGCTGAACCGAGTCATCGAGCGGCGCCTTTGCCGGGAATACTATGGCACCCATGACCCGTCTGTCATCGATCCCGATGGGAATGTCGACGAGAAGCTTTGCAAGAAGATCGGGTCTATTCAGCAGAGCTTGGCGTGGACCATAGGGATCATGGACACCTTATGGATTGTCGGCGGTGAGTCAAGGCCCTGGTGACCTTTGCCATTTAACCCGTTCACGGGAGGCTGACATGACCCGAGATTTCGTTATGACGATTCCGATAGGGTTCATAGCTGAGAAATACGGGCGAAGGACTGTCCTCTGGCTCAACCTTGTCCCGAGATTATTTATGATTTCTTGGACCGTTGTGGTGGCTTATTTTGAGAAGAGCCTGCCTTTGAAAGCCGTCGTTGCTGGTCCAAGCCTTTCTGTCCTCGGCGGTGACTGCGTTTTCAACTCCATCATTTACGCGCTGGCTGCTAGTTTGACGGATGATAACGTCGTGAGGTGAGGATTCCATGCTGACGTGTTTCGTTTATTGGCTGATCTAGGCATCGCAGAGCAACGTATTTCAGCTGGATAAATGCTGTGTCATATGTGGTGACCTTTGTTGGACCAGGCCTTGCCGGTGCAACCATGACTTTGAACCTGCTGCTTCCATTTTGGATTGGTATCTGCCTCCTGCTTTTGGCCATTCCTATAGTATCTCTGCTCATAGATCCCGCGCATGTGCCGCCAGTGTCAGAAGATGAACAGCGACAGCCTCTCATTTCATCGCCTACCTTGAAGGCGCAATCGTCTAGGGCGTCCATATTGACACCTGTTATCGAGCGTGTTCGTACTCTTCACTCTATCGTCAAGAGCCATCCCAGGAACCTCACTCTTCTACTCATCAGCTTCTTCATTACGTCCCTCGCAAGCTCCGACACCAAACTCCTAGCCCAGTACATATCGAAGAGATATCATTGGGAATTCGCCTCAGCTGGTTACCTTCTATCTGCGAAGGCTATTGTAAACTTCACACTCCTCACTCTTGTGGTCCCTGGCATTCTCAATTCGAGGCGCTCACCTGATCAACCCCAGTCTCAGAGCCTTTCCGACCGCGACAATGTTCGCTACGCTCGAATCTGTTTGATCTTCTCTGTCTTGGGTGCGTTGGCCATAGCCTCTGCGGTCACCGTCTTACTCTTATTTCCATCTCTCCTCCTATATTCCCTCGGTGCTGCTCTCCCCGTGTTTACTCTGGGTCTGTTGAAATCGCCGTCGGTGTCGCCGAAGGATACAGATCAGGCGGCCACATCAGCTGAACCGGAAACCCACATCTTTTCAATTGTCATGATGGTCAAAACGCTCGGTTCTCTTGTGGGAGCGCCGTTGATGGCGACGCTTTGGGTTCGAGGCATCGCGACAGAAACTCTAGGCGTGCCTTACTTAGTGAGCGCGGCTCTGTATCTAAGCGCCATCGCTGTATTCGCTGGAATTAAAGTACGGTGAAGTCGGGAACACAACGGGTTACGACAGACTGCAACATCGTTTGGTTACATCCTCTGAAATGAGATTCATCGCAATCTTCACTCATCGAGAGATTTAACTTTATGTGACAGACCAGGTCCTACGTGCGAATTATTTTATTTATTCCATCAATGATTGCTGCAGTATGACTATTACTGACCTCTAAGGCTCTATGCCTCATTTGGGCAACTAACAGTAAGACACTGTCGCAGACTTGCTTTACCGTTACGCATGTCTTAAGTCTCTCGTCTGTTTGTGGGACGACGGTGACGCCATTGACTTGAGGAGCCGCCAATGAACGATTTGACAGAGTCGAACTTGAAAAGAAACGGAAAGGCCTGGATTTCATTAGCTTTAAACTGTCGCATCCACGGATATCGGCAGCTCAAAGCACAGACTAGTAGCTGCCGGCATCTTGGTAGTGCCAAAATGAGCTTCAGAAGCTTTTTGCTAGTGCGCCTATGATGTCAATTCCGCCTTTACGGTGACAATACCAGCCAATCTTAAGATCTTCATTCCACAACAACATCTCTTTGTCCCATTTCATCAGAACGCCAACAACACCATTATCGTCGGATCTCTACCGGCCAGCTCTCTCGTGCTGGATAGCCAGCCTATATCATTGCAAATTAGTAGGTAGGCTACATCAGCATCATCACGCACTAGAGCTACGTTATATGATGGCGAATTACCAACCGCAAGGCGAGGCCGGCTCCTACTACAATACGCAGCAGACACCTAATCAATACGGACAACCACAATATGGGCAACCTCAATACCAACAGCCCGACCCTCAAGTCCCAGCTCCAAACTATACAAACGGGTACGGTAGCGAGAAGCCCATGTTCAATCAGACTTTCAAGATCGAACGTCCCAAGTACAATGACCTCTGGGCAGGAATTCTGGTGGGTTGCATCGTTAGTCTCTCATATAGGCCAGCTGCTCATAATTCTAGTTCCTAATCGTCTTCGCCGGTTATGTCGCTGTCTCTGGCATCTCGATCAACGGTTATGGTCAGTGCAACCGTCATTCACCTGCTTTCTACTCGGACTGACCAATCACAGCCTCCAACAAAGGTTTCCAAGGAGGTGGCATCTATGATTCGGCGTCGACTGTCGGACTCAACACGAATACCCTCATTCTATTCGTCTTCTGCCTATGTGTCGCTATTGTCTTTAGCTACGTCTACGTATTGCTGGCTCGCCAATTTCCAAAGCAGTTCATCTGGATAACGTTAGTCCCTATCTGGAATCCTCTTCTCCAGGAGTTAGGATTAATTCTAACTATTCAACTACAGTGGTATCCTTAATATCATTTTCGGCCTCGTCACAGCAATCTATATGCTCTCGCGACATTATTACTCAGGCGGCATCGTCTTCTTGATCTTCGTAGTCTTCCTCATGTTTGCTTTCTACGTGAGTTTATTCATCCCCCCGATGTTTGCATCTCCTTTTACTCACGACTCGCTAGTCTTGGATCCCACGGATTCCATTCAGTGCTCTTATGCTGAAGACAGCTGTCGATGTTTCCAAGAGCTATGGTCACGTTTATCTCGTTAGTGCACTCGGTGGCCTTTGTGCAACTGCTCTCGCTGCATGGTACTCAGTCACCTTCGTCGCCGTATATGCAAAGTATTCCCCGGGGCAAAACCCGGCCTGTGCAAATGGAGCCGGCGGTTGTAGTAGTGCCACAGTTACCGGTCTACTGGTGTTTATCACCTTCGCGATGTACTGGATTTCGGAATGGTTGAAAAACACCATTCACACCACCATCTCAGGGGTCTACGGGTCTTGGTATTTTCACCCGCACAATCTACCAAAGGGTGCTACCCGAGGCAGTCTCCGAAGGGCCCTTACATACAGCTTCGGCTCTATATCTCTCGGCTCCCTGCTTGTGGCCATCATCAATTTTCTGAGACAGATGTGCTCCGTGGCCCGACAGAGTGAGGCCGCGCAGGGCAACATAGTTGGAACTATCATGTTCTGGATTCTAGGGTGCATCATTGGGCTCTTGGACTGGGCAGTGCAGTTCCTCAATCGTTACGCCTTCTCGTACATCGCGCTATACGGCAAATCTTACTTCGCTGCTGCTAAAGATACGTGGAACATGATTAAGCAGCGCGGTATCGATGCTCTTATCAACGAATGCCTCATCGGTCCAGTCCTTTCCATGGGAGCAACATTTGTTGGCTACGCAACGAGTTTGCTAGCCTACTTATATCTTGTAAGTTCTCGTTCATTTCAATAACTTGGATAATAGGCTTGCTCACACGGCGTTATAGGTCTTCACTCATCCGTCATACAATGCCGACGGTTCCTACACTCCCGGTAAGTTTCCGAGATTCCCACAGCACCCTATCGCGGGGCTTCTCTATATGGTCTTGACGTCATGCGGTTAACTAACATGAGGTGCAATAGTCGTGGTAGCTTTCGCGTTCCTCATTGGCTTGCAGATCTGCAACGTCTTCACAACACCGATCAGCAGCGGCATCGACACCATTTTTGTGGCGACCGCATGGGAGCCGCAGGCGTTGATGCAAAACCATCCCGACTTGTACGATGCTATGGTCAGGGTCTATCCGCAAGTCCAAGTAGCCATCCATGCTTGAACATTGGGAAGGCCACGTTTGAGGAGTAGGTTAGGGCTATAATCCTCAAATTTCGACGCGTCGAGAGAATCGTGTTCCGTGGGTTAGCGTGACGGGAGTTTCGTGGCGTTTCGACGTTTTGCAAATTCATGAGGGCTCATTGATACCAAGGAGACGAGGACGTTACGGACCTCGGTAGTTATTATTATTGTAATCTCAATCCTGAAGGCACTTGTTTGAGGTCTGTTGGTGTGATGAGACATTCTGTGTTCTGTGGTCAAGCCTAAAGTGATAGACCATTTTCAATTGGGCGCGTGACCGCGATTTAATTGAAAGACTTTGACTGAACTTATCTACCTAGATCTTTATGCGCTTGATTCTACCAAGCATCAGGATGTCCGCGATGTTAGGTTAACTTATATATCTTATTCAACCAGATCCTTGAAGGCCGATATGGAGGAAGATCGTTGCACGGCTGCGGAATAGTAACTACCACATATAGGTAGCTTCGTTGGCTGCTAGTTGACGATTCAGTAGGCAGAAATGGCGATAACGTTGCCCAAGTTAGCATATTTTATCGAACAAACAGGGGCCCTGCGCATTGAGCCAACATCAAGTCCCCTGCGCCGCCGAGACGCCGGGTCGCCTCCAAGCGAGATTGATCGACACTAAATCTAGGCTGCACACCAGGACAGGTTAGCGGGCGGCGTAGGCGCAGATACGATCATTGAACTTCTCCCAGTCAATGAGACCACTGCTGGTCGCTACACAGCAGGCAATGGTGACTGCTGCCTCAAGATGTGACTACAATTCCGAGAGTATATCTACATACCTAGGGTATGACGTGAATAGTCTCTGGTGCTGAGAATGATACTGGCACGAAGGTACTCGCGATTTGTAATTCGCTTAGCATCAAGCCACCGAATTTTGTGTCTCCTAGACGAGACTACGCAGAGACGCATCATGTCTGGCAGCAACCCCTTCTCGACGCTGTTTAATCAGCAGAATCCGACGGCTAAGCTGGCTATCCTGAAACCAGCTGCCGACCGTAATGCTCCTATCGAGCTTGACCTCACAGATGCGCCTCTGAAGGAGACTTCGTACGAATGCATCTCGTACGACCGCTCGGCAAAGACGTCTGCCGCCGACGACAACACGGTGATTATCTCTGTTGACGGCGAGGACCAGACCATCCCCAAAGCGCTCGCGAGCGCGCTGCGCACGTTCCGCCGTAAGGAACGGCCGCGCACGCTCTGGGCCGACCTGCTGGTAGGCCGCACGGTCGAGGAGCGCAGCGCGCAGGCAAGCCACCAGCGCCACGTGCTCGAGAACGCCGAGCGCACGCTGTGCTGGCTGGGCCTCGACAAGGGGGAGTCCACAGCCAAGGCGTTCGAGACTATTCACGAGATGGGGCGGCGCTGGGACGAGGCTAGCCGCGAAGTCGGCATGGACCCCGACGCGAACCTGACCCGAACTACCATGCAGCAGATCGCAGGGCTGAGGGAGAAGCTCTCTAGCTGTCCGTACAACGACCTGAACTCTTTTGACTTCGCGCACTGGCGTGAGATCTACGACATCTTCGGCTCGTCGTACTGGATGTCCGTGCAGTGTGTCTCCGACGTCGTGCTGGCCAAGGCGCCGATCGTGGTATGCGGCCGGAGCAACATCCGCTGGCACTCGTATATCGCGGCTTCGCGGGCCATGCCGCTCTATCAGGCCAAGTTCTTCCAGGTCCCGCTGCTGCCGCACGTCTTCAAGGGCTTCGAGATCGCCAACTCGATCGAGCTCGCGGAGCGCAGGAGGCGGCTTGGCGAGACCATTGAGCTACTGCCCATGATCCAGACGGCGCGGGACTGCGGCGCCGCTGACCCTAGGGAAAACGTGTTTTCCATGATGCTCATCTCGACGCCGTCTGCACGCCTTAAGTTCCATAAAGCCGGCCCGCAATCCCTGCCGGCTATCGACTACGCGAAGACCACCCAGCAGGTCTTTACCGAAGCCGCGCGGTATGTCATTCTAGAGCGGCAGGACCTACTACTGTGGAATAATGAGCGCCCGCCTTGCGCCCGCCGCGTACCGGGGATGCCGAGCTGGGTCCCGGACTTCAGCGCCGTACCGCCCAAGGTCCCGGCGCGGCTCAACCCGAACAGCGGCATGCGCGTTTGGTGGGATAACATCAGCCCCGCCTCCGCTGTGAAGCCGATCACTGCGTCTGAGGATGGAAATGCGCTGCACATACAGGTGCGGCCGCTCGACCGTATCGTGCACGTCTCGGACATCTTCAACGCGGGCAACTGCCGACCGCTATGCCTGTCCGAGTTCCAAGGAATTGTCTCCAGCACAACCTCCTCATTCGCGAACGAAACTTTCGAGCAGAAGAACGAGCGCTTCTGGCGCACGCTGATCCTAAATTCCGGCGGGGTCCGGGACGCCTCTGCAACTCTCCGCGACAACGCACCACCGCCAGCGGAGATGCGCGTAAACTTCGAGAGCCTTATTGCGGAGGAGACGATCCTCGCCGCACTAGGCTGCACCCCGCACGACCTGCAGAGGCCGGCGAACGCAGCACGCATACAGGCAAGTCCCGAGCTAACGGCACTAGTGCCGCGATGCGGCCAGGCCCAGCCCTACGAGGCGCTGCTCGCCAAGGCCGCGGCCGGCCGGCGCTTCTTCCGCACCGCGGGGGGCCGTTTCGGCATGACGGCCATCGAGGACGTCGTGTGCGCCGACAGCAACCTGCGCGGCGAGCAGCCGCGCGAACCGGCCGGGAACCTGAGGGCCGCCGCGGCGGATATGAGCCGCCTCATGAGCGACCCCCTCACCGCCGGCGCGCTGCAGGGCTTCCAGCAGTACCTCTTCGAGCGCGACCCGCAGACCGCGCGTGTGGCAGCACGGGCTTTCCGCGGCCAGGTTGATGGGCTGCCTGGGGGCGAGGGCGAGGAGCCGCGTACGGATGGTGGCGTCATGGAGGGGGATTTGGTGGTGGCGTGTGTGGGCGGGTTTGTGCCTTATGTGCTTCGACCCCAGAAACGGGAGGAGGCTGGAGAAGATGGGAACTCTACTGGATCTACAGCCGAGGGCTCAGAGGACTCGTCGACATATGAGTTCGTCGGCGAATGCTACCTGCACGGGGCCATGGAGGCCGAGGATTTCCAAGCTACCGGCTTCCTGGGGCGGAGGTATTTCAATGTTGATGTTTCGAAACTTGTTGATGTTACGATTGTGTAAGAGAACGAAAGAAAGAAAGAAAGAAAGAGAGGAAGAGAAGGTGAACTGATCGCAGGGGGTTTGGTTGTAAGGATGGATGGATGAGAGAGAAGGAAAGAAAGTACGATGGCGTTAAGGTTAGGGGGCGATTCGCCATGAACATTTACAAAGATGGCAAGTACATACATAATAGACAACAACGCTATATAATATCATTCAACCCGCCTAGCTCAATGGTTAGAGCGTGGGACTTTTAAGACGCGTTCTACACGCGCAAACACAATCCCAAGGTTGCGAGTTCGAGTCTCGCGGTGGGTGGCTTGTTTTTCTTTTTTTACACGCTCCACATCTCCCTACATACGCATGTTTGGGTTCTGTTGTGGCTTCAAACTTCACGATTGTGGTGAGACCCTCTCCTTTGTGACTTATAGCGTGGGATTAGATACGTGGGTTGGGTCACAAACTCAAGTAGTGAAAACAACCAGCCTGTGAGGGTCGGACCGAAGGTAATCAAGACTAAGCTCGAATCAATCGTATTCGTGAAGAGACTATTCTAAGATACAGAGAAAAGGAGGAAAGAATAAGAACAATGGTTCGCATCTCTAGAATCAAATAGGTGGGAGCAACGCTCGGACCACCAGCTCGTCTCCCAGGAGCCTCCCCCGGCAACCCCCCATATCCGGGGAACCCAGCCCTAAGGCCTCAGGCACCCAGGCACGCCACCAGCCCCAAGGTTCCTAGCCCTTGGGGCTCCAGCCACATGCGGGTTGTGACACGGCCTCGTCAAGTCTACTATAATATAACTGACAACTATGAGTAAAACAGGCTGACTTTGATCTGTATTTATTAGGTGTGATACATAGCCGAGGGTTACTTACTATATGGTGGTTTTGATACATTTCATTTCGGTGGCGTTGCTACCCCTTTTCGAGTCTATGTAGCTCAGTGCCACTCTGCAAACGTCTTGTGGTATGGCAAGCAACGCGTTTATCGCAAGTGTTAATTCAGTTAATCAGTCGTTAAATACTTACTCCCGCCAGGAAAGTCGAGTACAATCACATCTATAGCCTTCTTAGTGACACTTCACAATGCCGTGTACGCGATACGCAGCACGCCGTCAAACAACAGCAGATCATAAACAAGCGCAAAAGCGACTTATAATAATATTGAAAGCAAACCGAGGGGTGATGTAACCACGAGCACGAGTACTCGGATAAACATATAGTTAGGCCTAATCAACGGGCGCCTAGTCCTGATCCTGATCCCAATCCCTTCCTCGGATCAAACACACAAACATCCTAAGTAAAAGCACGCCCTCTCTTCCTTGACCGTCGTCGTTGGTCGGCCAGTAAAGACAGTTGAGCCGCCTTCCACCGTCTCAGTGGTTTTGTGTCCGCGAACGCCGATAGAACTCCGCAGCAGTACTAGAATCGTAGAAAACACCGAGTATCATGGCCTCCTCTGTGAACTGCCTGTCCACAGTATCCACCCGTGATTAGGGCCCTACTTCTTTTCTTCAAAGTAGAATTTGCCCAGCTTATCGCCGTCTTTCGAGTTACCCAAGACTGGCGCACGACCGCCTTCGCCACCATCAAGGCGCTCTCGCACGATGCGTTCCGCTGCCTCTCGTGAGGCTGGGCCACCTACGCCTTCTCTCATAGCACTCGTTCGTGGTTGACCGGGTTGGACAGGTACGGGTCCTCGGGTGGTGGTATCGACGAAGACATCGTCGTCTGAGGTACCCACGTGGCCGCCGCCATCCACAGCTACACCGTCGACGTATCTCGCCTGTCGCGTCTCGGCAGCGGCAGAGGAGCTGACGGGTGTGTCGCTACCAACGTCGCGCATCTCACGGTTTCGTATGGTGGCCTCCTGGCTCAAGCCGGAGCTGCTGCGCTCTAGAGCCCAAACACCCGTGGCGCCGACAGTGCCGGGGAGGGGTCGGCGGTGGTAAATTGGGCCACTGACAGTGGAGTTGGCGCCCTCACCGAAGCCGACAAGGCTGGCAGTGCCATCGTCGCTCATGCGATCGCGATCTTCGAAGCCGCCGACGGAACGGTTGGCCATCATGTCATCGTCCATCATGGGATCGCCAGACGTTGAGTCAACGTCCATGGTGCGATAGTTAGTGTCCATACTCATGCTCATACGGTCGTCCTCGTCTACCTCGGTCAGGTCGGCGTCCATCTCTCCGAACTGCTCGCCCGCCTCGCCCGTTGTCCGCGCACCGACGCTACCCGTCGCGGATGCCGTGCCCACCGTGCTCATCTTGGTCATGGCCGTCGGCTGTCCGTTGGAGTCGAAGTAGGCGGGCGTCAGGGCCTGCTGGGCCTGGGTGGTAGATGTTGGGGTGGTCTGCGGCGAGGCTGCGCCGCCGTGCTGCTGTTGGTTGTGGGCGCGCAGGGTGGACACGCGCTCTAGGCCGGCCAGACGGCTGATTCGGTCAGCGCGCTCTGCCTCGAGGCTGTTAGCGGACGATTGGTGCTGGTGGCCTCGGGGACCTCCGAGACCATGGTATGCGTGACCTCGATGACCATCTTTAATAGCGGTGGTAGAGAGTGCAGACAGGGACGTGGTGGTGCTAGTAGGAGTGCCACTGTTTGATATTCAGAAGTGGTTAGTCCTCGACGCGAACAGAGAAGAAATGGGAGGAAAGGTTCCTAGTACTTACGGGACGTCGCTTGGGGTGTCCGGATTGGATGGCGAGGGAGGGATGTTGATAAGCATCGGTGCTGTCTGTTGCTGCGACATCTTTGCTTCTTGTGTCGTCAAACAGGAGATTATTAACGGTGGATGTGAGTGTTGTGTCGCGTGGCGGTAGTTGACGCGTCTAGGCTGAGGTTCACGATGTTGAGAATGAAGAATGGGAAAGATGGGCTGATGGTGGTGGGGGTTTGACAGGAGCCTGATGCGTTTGTTGATCACGGCGTAAAGGAGTCGCCTCCTAATTCTCGTATTGACGGAATGTAGACGTATATCGATCGGAGATTATGGTCGACGATTCTTTGTTGATATCAATCAATACACGAAGAGAAAAACCGAGATTTGGTATTGGATAGGTTTGAGTGGTTCTTGTTGCTGCGTGTTTGCTTCGCTTTGCCTAATGCTAAGTATTAGGTGCAGCTAAGGTGGGGGATGACGTAGGGCTGTAATTAATCCTAATTGGTTCTAGCGGCGATGATCTCCACTCTTCAGCGACTTACCGTCCCCCATCATGTATAAGGTATCTAAGGTACCTAGGTACGTAGACGTGAATTACTGCTCTTCTGCCTAGAAATTGTGCAATCCCACGTAGAAGTGAATGGCATGACGACTTCAAATATTTATTTCTTGGACAGCGGTTGAATTTTATTTATATTAAACTGTTGGGACTTGGGAATTATAATCTTCTTTGTCAACAGACACGAAGACTGTCCCGATCAAACGACGTCATTGCATTTCTCCCCAATTTCCCCAACTCTCTGATTAAAGAGTCTCAAAATGCTCCAGGTGTAAAGTCGACAACCTGGACTTTCTCGATTATGTCTTTAATACTCGCACCAAACTCGAGGTGCGCCGGGTCCTTCTCGAGATAATATTTCCTATCCTCCTCGTTCTCAAACTGAAGAATGAATGCATATGTCATGTCATTCTGTTATTACTAAGTGGTGAGCTTCAATACAACCTGACGACGTGATGTCGAGAGAGACTATATGGAATGAGGCCTTACCTGGAGTGCTTCGGGGCTGTTATCTCTTCCCCCTCCGATTACTTTCAAGTATGTCTTTTGCGTTGTGGGGTGAATGCAGTTTGTCTCTAGAGCAAGCATCCGATTGCAAGCCTAATACACAGTCAGCCTGCATGTGTCTGTAGATATTCATAACTAAACTACTTACAGCCTTGTCTTCCTCCTGCGGTACAAGGTCTTTGAACTTGAGCAAGACGATATGGTAGATGGTCATGATGAAGATATTTAGATCGTCACAATTAAATCAAGACGTGGGGATCAAGCTTGTTCTTATGAATGTCAAGTGTTGTGGTCAAGTGACCAGTGATGGTCCCAAGTCTGCTGATTGGCACTTGATTGTCCACTCCGCATTCCGTCTTAGTCAAAGCCTCGAGATCAGCACAAACTCGAAATACTTCATTCTTGTTAGTTTCGATTTATTCATTGGTATAATATATTCACTCACTTATCATCTGTAGTGAGGGACTACAACCAAGGAGGTCCTTTAGGTATAAGCATGGATGTATTATACATGGTAACAGAAATGTCGTCGTAGATGTACATTGAGCCTTGACTTCCACCTACATGTACCTGGTACCTACTAGGTAGATAAGAGTATGCGCTTATAGATTATGCAACTACCCGTCTGAAGATCTGCCGCTAGTGGCAATAACATCCCTTAGGGATCGTAACTCCGAATAACTTCCTCCTTCTGCCTCCATTCACAATAGATCAACTTCCTCGACACAAATTTACGATTTTCGGATCACTTCAAACCATCAAATTCTCAGCATGAGGAAGGTTGATGGCTCCGATGATGAAGAACTAGGGGAGTTAGAGGATAAGACCGAGGCGCTCACCCTCTGCTCGAAACGCACTGAAAGAGCACGGAAGAAGCAGGCAAAGAAGACCAAAAAGAGCGGTAGCCAGTCGCGAGACCTCTTTAGTCTACCTTATGAGCTCTTTCTAGAGATCTTGACTCTTCTACGTCCTAGCGATATCTTCAACCTTCAGCGGGTCAACAGGGCTTTCCATGGGTTCATCGTGCAGGAGGAGCACCGGATCGCGCGGGTTATCACGAGTTGGCGTTATGTCTGCCTCGAGAAATGTTTTAGGTTACCGGTACTAATGGAGGATGTCGACCCAAGCATTCACACCCACGTTCAGAGCCCCGAACGACAGGAGCTTCTAGTGATACATAAGAAACCATATCAGCATGTGCAGGCTCCGGACCCGGCGGAGATATGCACGTGCTTGACTTGCTTGCTGCGATGGTCGGCCCTATGCCTAATCGTCGACTTCGCTCATTGGCAGCATAATCTGGACATTGGCGAGCCGATTCCCATGATCCCGCGGGGCAAACACCCGGAATGGAACCAGATTCTAATAGCTTCGAACGCGGCCATCGTACGCAAGGCCCTGCGCAGCCCACTTTGGCACGCTCGACTACTCGAGGCTCATCTGAGTTCGACGACAAGGTCCATACGCCGTCATGCTGCGAATAAGGGCAACAAGAGGCGGCGTTTCCGCATGTCGAAAGAAGAGATGGAGTCAGGTTCAGACCTGTTCCTAGAGAGGAGCGGTCCGCCGAGTTTTGACTTCCCGTTCCACAGGGACAACTATTACATGCTGGAAGCTTACTTGCCGAATAGAGGATGGAGTGCTAAATTTGAGAAGTGGATGTACGTGCCAGCTGAGCAGCACGATATGGATATTCAGTATATCGTCCGATGGGCTGAGAGGCGGCGCGAAGCAGCTACCGAAGCAGGAGAGCAAGCGAATGGAAGCCAAAGGACTTGAATGAGTCCTTCTTTTATATCGCTCTTGAATAATCCCCTTCAAGTCCTCATACCGCTAGATTCATCCACATTCGTGATCTGCTAAAACCGTCGATCCTAGGTTATCAACCAGGCTACAATATTCATAGGAAGGCCGATAGTATAATACATTAGGAGTTATCTGACTACCCTCAATGCCTCTTATGATATACAACCCATCCCACTAGCGACACCCCGAGGACCGATTATCTCGAATTCCAAACGACCCCTGAATTTCAATTCGTGCACCATTACGTCGGCTCTCCTCGAACTCCTTAAACCCAAAGATGCCCCTGGACACATGGCCCAGATCAAAGCATCACACAACGCGCGCACCCGTGCTTTGACTTATGCGCTTCCGTGTAGCTCTTGCAGTCGGCTTCTAGATTCCCATTCTCCTTGCTGAAGTACCTGCCCGGTATCTTGTCTCGGAGCGGCTTCGGAGGGATCCGCGGACAGGGGGACTGAACGCTGGTCTGGTACATGATCTCGTTCTGCGAATTGTGGTACATCTCCGTGGCGGCTTGGTGGTTGTTAGGCGGATCGGGGATGTTGTGCTTGGGCGGCCTGCGCATATCCGGGCTCGCAGGCGGTAGTCGCGACGCCCTCTCCGGGACTGCAGTGCGGCGGCGGGACACACTGCGGCGGCGAGACACGCTTCGCCTGGCGTCTTGGACCTTCCGCCGTATGTTGTCGAGGTCGATCAGCCGCGGCTTGGCTGCGTAGCGCTGGCCTCTCTGCGCCGTGCCCTCCTCGATCGTGGCTTCGAAGGTGGAGCCCGAGGAGTACGCGACGCTCTCCCGGATAACGACGGATCCCCGATTCGAGCTCGGCGCGTAGTCAGAGTAAGCTTCTTTGCCGAACCCCCATTTTCGCGGGCTGGCGCTGACCCGCGGGTCTCGAAAACCGGCAGTAGTGGTGGTGGTATGGGTGCTATTCGACTCGGCAATACTCGTGTGACGATTATCCATGGCGTCCGGCTAGGCAGCGTTGGGTTTCCTGCTCGTTCTAAATGTCGCGATCGCGAATTGCCGATGGTCCTCGTTAGTTTTCTTGTCCGCTTAAAAGCACGAATAGATCTTCAAGTTTCCACTGGGGCTCCAAGCCGTTTAAAACATCCTCATTGGTAGCACATGGTAGTGAGTGAATCACTGTCGTCAACGTGTTCAGCTGTTACTTACGTGGCATAGCTATGCTATTAATCCATTCCGTCGCTCCATTCACTATCTCGTGGCCATGGGTTGGTTGGGGTGTCGACCCAATGTAATTGAAGTCCCCCTGAATAGCTCACGGACTTCGTTGGATTGCTGCAGCATCAACTCTACACTCCATTAGCTCTGACGTATGGCCAGTAACACAAATATCCCTCAACTTGAAATGACGAGTGAGTGTGGAATGAGTTATCTAATTCACTTGCCCCTATTGGTGGTCCGTGGTGATTGTTATGTCCTGAGTAACTCTATCAAGTCGATATCGAATCAGCTTCTCCTAAGAACATTGTCATCGCATCTTTACCCAATCTCCCAATGCAAACATCGTAGTCCTCTGCGACCCGCCAGCTTAGATTGCATCTCGACCCAGACGAGAAAAGCAGTATACTAACGGACAAGGTGATTATCATGTTTGTGTATCAAACCGACCTCATACTATCAGTAGGGGCCTTAATCTCTCCCTCTTCAATATCGTCTCAGCCTCTACATTAACATGACTTACTACTAGAAGCGACACGATGCCGAGGATATGCGTTGCATCATGGTATGCTCATACATAAGGTAAGCTCAGATTAATAAATCTGAAGCGCCGGTGCCAGCTCGTTTCGGCGCTGGGAAGGAATCCGATTCTTCATATTGTCTCCACGAATGCATAACGCTTAGCACATTCTCAATGTGGGATATGTTCAACGGCTTCTCTT
The DNA here is from genome assembly GCA_022578875.1 of Hypoxylon crocopeplum. Lineage (NCBI taxonomy): Eukaryota > Fungi > Ascomycota > Sordariomycetes > Xylariales > Hypoxylaceae > Hypoxylon > Hypoxylon crocopeplum. The sequence continues at coordinate 254,331 of MU399599.1, read as the reverse complement.
CCTCCTTCGCCAAGGCCAGAGCTCCGTTTACCACGTTCTTGATCTGTTGATACGGTTAGTATACCATAGTACATCATATGAGCTATATTCACGGAGGAAATATACTAACCTGTCGTCCATTGATCTCTCTAGCTGCAAGCACTTCTTTCTCTCCCTCGCTGATCGAAACTTGCATCCCCTTTGCGGACTTCCCTGCCCGAGCCAGGAACGTGCCCCATATGTCTCTCCTTGCCGCCTTATCGAGCTCGGGATATCTGATGCTGACGTGGATCCGGCTCTCGAAGGCGAGGTCGAATTGAGCAATGCGATTTGTCGTCAAGATGAGAATTCCCTGGTAGTACTCGATCTGCCGCAAGAAGATGCTGACGAGGGCGTTGCGTTTGATGTCGTTGCTGTCCCGCTTCTGGAGGAAGACGTCGGCTTCGTCTAGAAGTAGCACGGCATCCCAGGTACGGGCAAGTTCGAGTATCACGGTCAGCTTCTCGTCGACGTCGTAGACCTCAGTGCCTAGCTCGCCAGCGGAGACACTGTATAGGGGTCGCTGTGTCACTTCCGCGGCGGCTTCCGCAGTTAATGTTTTCCCACACCCGGGGGAGCCGCTCAAGAGGCATATGGTTCCTTTGCCCTTGCCCGCGACGATATCGTCGAAGTCGTCATGCTTAGACCGATGGTGCTTGATAAGTGAATGAATCAAGTCTTTCGACCGCTGTTCTAAGACTAGTTGCTTGAATGCTAAGGGATTCCATTCAATAGGCAGCAGCCGGGACATCGGGAGTCCCAACCATTGCTTGTTTCCAAAGCAGAAGCCTAGGGCAACAGGATTGGTAATCAACAGTTGTTCGTCGGTCAAGGACTCTCTTTCCAGAGTACGTGAAACGCTCGGGATGAACGTCACGTTCGGGTTGAAGGTGCGGAAGGCTGCAGGGTCCACCATGGCTCTGCCATAGGACCTAATCTTGAAGCGTCTCGTTTCGAAAAGGTCATTTCTCCTCTCTGTCATTGCAAACCCGAGTGTCTGGCAGAAGTAAGGATCTTTCATCTTTTGGAACAACCGTCCTCGTTCCAGAGCTTCCTCTTTGATCTTGTCTGCTTCTGGATTTATATCGAGAGGGTAGACAGGTAGGTCGGTGATCGTCCTGGTTCCTTGGAACTCCTCGATGTCGAGAGCAGCCGGCTCTCTCGCGAGACCAAACCGAGTGCCGTCATCCGCAATGATATCGCAATTCAGCTTCCAGTACGGCGGAGCACCGGACGGTGTGCACATTTTAATGGATCTAAATCTCAGAATTTGGTGTTGTTCAGTGAGCTCGTGGTAATGGTAGACTAGAGAGTTGGGCTTCATCAATGTCCATAGGAGAGACCAAGTAATCTCGCCTGCTGCTAGAAGGGATGAGCGATTCATGATTGTACTACCGTGATCCTCCTTCACGAAGTCGCAGGCTACTTTCAGATCGTCAATTAGCTCTTGGTTTGGCTCTGACGACACTTTCGCGCGCTGAAGGGCCTCTTGTAAGCCATCCCAGCTATGAAAGAAGAGCTCTGGATCAGCCTGCACATGTAAGAAATTACCGCTCCTCGAGCTCTGGGCGATTGTGACCATACTTCTGGAGGCGACTTATTGAGATTCAAGTCCTCGACATCCTTATTGATTTCAATCAATGCATCTGCCACAAACTTAGATCTTATATCGATCACTGTCTGAACATGCCTCCCCTTTTGGCTGATAATTCGACGGACAACCAATACGGGATTCCTTTTGCCGTATTTCCTCTCAAGCTTCTCGCGAGGCTTAATTGTTTTTTCAAGCTTAGTACTGCCTGATCGCCTATACCGCCTTTCGTCAGCATAATGACCTAAGGCGATGAGTTGCAATATGAGGCTTTGCGACGTACAGATCAAATCTAGACAGCTCGTTAGTTGTATGCCTATCACAGAATGCACTCAATCAGCACTCTTACATCTGGTCAAAGCGAAGTATCCTCGATCTCGGCCGTGACTGGTTGGCTGCGGAGCCGGCAGCATCGTCTCCTATAGCGCTTGTCGTTGGGCTAGCCATAGTGATTTATCTAAAGGCGTATAAGCAAATGTGAGTTAGACGCCCACTTTGTAGGAGAGCTTGACGTGAATATTCCAAGCTTAATGATTTTCTCTTCCTATTAGTATACTGCGGAGCCGATCTTATGAAGGACCGCAAGCAATGAGGCAACGCAGCCTGCATTTATGCCAAGATTACTTCGATAAGCGGCGTAGAGGATCATCAGTTGAAACACCAACGCCTCCATACTATTTGCTTACATGTTTGTGATCGGCGCGGGCACAGCCCTCAGCCTACAGTACGTTCCATTAATGACGCATGTATCTCGACATTGATTGGTGGCCTTATAGTTAAACTGACTTGTTGGTAGCTTTGACCTTCTATGCCTTACCATTATGACATCGATCGCGTATCTTATAGTATTACGTATCAGGTATAGGCGTCCGCGCGACATATCGGTCGGCTCCACAGATATACACATGCCACCGCTATAGAATCTACTCACTCTCTATCAAGACGGTTGGGCACAACCTTCACTTATGTGCTATGCCATGTCAATTTAAAACTTCGAAGCATTCATCATGGCGGATCCTATTAGCATCGTGGGCACCACTATTGCCGTTGTACAACTCTCAGACAGGTGTATCCAATTGCTGAGGTCTCAGATCGGGCCATCCAAGCGCAGCACAGGCGAGATTGAGTCTCTCCAATCCAAGCTGAATGGATTCGACCGGGCAATGAAACAATTTCAGAGATATGTTGAAGCTCGCCGTTCCGCTGACGATCAAGATGAGGGGCCGTTGAACGACTTAGACTACCTGAAGCCGGCTGTCAAGGATTGCGAAACCGCTCTCCATACCATCGAGGACTTTGTCGGCAAGAGCTCTCTTAAACAGAATATTCTGGGAGCCAAGTTCGACAAGAAGCTGGGTAGAGCGCTTTCCTCTTTGAGTGAAGCCAGGCAGTTATTTACAGACGTAGTCGTGTTGAATAACAAGTGAGTAACATGATTCGCTCCAGGCACTGAGCTCCACCACGAAGAAGCCGTAGGCGCAATACAGTCGATACTTTGGCCTACCACGATAGAACTAAGTAACTTATAACTTTGTTATCTCTAGTGCATCGTCTCTTCGCATCGAGCAGCATATGAGGAACCTATCAGCAGAGGTTCAAAAAATCCAGCAGTTTCCTGAAAACAGCGAAACTTTGAACTCTGAACTCCGTTATCGTGTGTCTCACAAGCAAGTTAATTGCGAATCTATGGTAGGACTTATAGCTGACGAATTTGCGAAGAATACCGAGATCGCGTTAGAAAATGGCTAGCACCCCATCAAGAAAGCAATGTCAACCAATACGAACAACTCGACCGCCACCTTCGAGCAAGAGCCCCAGGAAGCTGTTCCTGGCTACTCCAGCATGATCTATACCACCAATGGCTATATGACGATGAGGCGCCCCCTTTGCTTTGGGTAGAGGGGCAGCCCGGACTCGGAAAGTCAGTGCTTTGCTCAACAGCTGTAGAACACGCCATCAGTCTCGACAAATGTGCGACATTCTATTACTGCCGCTTCGACAGCCAGTGCACTGCAGTCCAGGCGGCGGGGTACCTCGTTGAGCAACTATTTGAGTACTTGTGGAGGAAAGACGAGCAGATTGTCCACGCAGCCATGGATATCTCCAAGAAAACATCGTATCCAACGACTGATGGGTTGCTAGCAATGGTGAGATACTTAATCCACGAGCTCCAAAGGATAGAAGTACTAGAATCGGGAGATACGCCGAAATTTCTGATGTTCCTTGACGGCTTAGACGAGGAGCCACAAGAAGAGGAAGCCCTCAAGCCTTTTGTTTTCAAGCTACTCGAGGAGTTCCCAACTGTTCTGAAGATATGGGTTAGCTCTCGCCCTTCACAGCGTATTCAGAGGCTCTTGAAACAATATCCAACGATACAAGTAAGAGAGCACACTGGTTACGATGTGCGGGTGTACCTAGAAGGGATTCTTGACGAGGTCAGTGAAGGGGGGCCTAACGAATATGATATTGGTAAGTTGCAGTGGTCTCTTCAACAAGTTCGAATGCTCATCGTTTCCAAGCTAGAGAATCCATACTTCCAAAACTTCTTCAGAGATGCCAAGGCAACTTTCTCTTCGCTAGGTTCTTAGCAGATTTTATAAGAGAAGGAAGCTTTAGGCCGGACGATCTACCGCAGAAAATCCAGGATGAGCTTCCAACCGATCTGCGCGACATCTATCGGCGCATATTGCAACAGTATAAGGATCGTAAGCTTGCTAGGTAAGTCCTCTAGATTTTCTACATGTTTATTTAGCTAATAAACACAGCGAATTGCTTTCTATTGTCGCGTTCGCACGCCGTCCACTGCGATTACGCGAACTTGAGGAAGCGATGGCTATGGTTGTGTCTAATGACACCGGTGAGAACTTGAACCATCGAAATAAACCCTGGAATATCGACAACATATTCTATCCCCTGATTGAGAAAATACCGAATCGTGACGAACCGGCAAATCCTTTTTGTCACATCACTCACTCTTCTGTCAAGGACTATTTGATCCAAAATCCAAGTGCACTCCAACAAGCCGACGGACGACAGCACCGGATCGGGGAACACCTCATAGCAGAGGCATGCTTGCGTTACCTGATGCAGAAGTGTTATTCGGAACCATTCAGGAGTACCTGGGCTATCAACGAGGCCATTGGAGGCCACCATCTCCTCACGTACGCGGCTAAATATTGGGATAAGCATCTAGACGCCGTAGAGAGCACACCGAGGCGTTCCGAGTTAACCTACGGATTTCTTTGCTCTCGAAATTTCCAAACTCTTCTCCAGGTACAAAGCATCGCGATCGAGTCCCATTTTGGGTTCTTTAGTAGAAAGCGCGACAACCAAATTCACTTCAGGAAAGTCTTCCCTCAGTCCCTCGATGGTAAAGGTGGCAGAATCGTAAGGGACTATCTCCACTTTGTCGGCGAGTGGAAATATCTCCTTGACTGCCATTGCGGCGATGAAGATGGATGCCCGGTTTACGAACATAGGGGTAACATTATACGCTGTCTTTCTGGACTCATGGGTCCCGACAGCTTTTTAAAGAATATGAAAGAGAAACACCCAAGTTTCATGCTGCATGAAGGAGATTACGACATCAAACACTTCCAGCCAGGGGTCGCTGATGGTTTCTCCGTGGATGGAAGCGAGACAGCCATCGTCATATCAAGGCCAGCGTAAGTACCAAGTATCGAAGCATTACAACGAATAACTTAGCTAAATCACACTCTAGGGGAGCTGAAGGCTTTCATTTGACCATAAACTTCTGGAACCAGCGCTACCCTAACTCGCCTATGCATTCTACAACGTCCCAATTGACGATTAATGAGAAACGTAGCAACTGGTTTCTATACGCTGGGAACTCGAGCAACGCAAGGAAAAGCCTAAGTCGCCCCGGGCCAATCTCCTTTAGCGAGGACTTTAGTTTGCTACGCATTGGAAGTCAGCTATTCCTCCGAGACGAAGAGAGCAGTTTCAAAGAAATCCCGAACTTTCAAAATCCGAGAATCGACCTCACCAGGTATTTCGAGGAATTTACAAGTAGAGATGGTATAGTCGTGCTCAGCAGAAGACAAAACCGACAGGAGCCCGATGTCCAGCCAGGGATATCTGATTCAGATCTAGGATTCATTATGAACATCATGCATGGATGGCACAACGAAAGCCCTTCGACAATCACTCGCAAAGACGCCGAACCAACACGCGAGCGATCATGCAGCTCTCTTGGCTCCAGTATCGGCTCACCCGATAGCGAATTAGAGGATGACTATAGCAGTAGAGAGGACGATATCTCTTCGTCCGAAGAGAGATTGAGCGAATCAGATGTTGGAAATTCCGCCGAGGAATCTTATAGTGAAGGATCGACTGAGCATGCTTCGGATCTCGATACGTCGCAGGACGAATATGACGGACTATCCGAGGCTGGCAGCTCCGACTCTGATAATTATAGCGACGATTCCAGAGCCGAAATAATCCTATCACACGAGCAGCTGCTTGGGGACCTCACAGGATATGTGAAAGACTCTTCAGACGACGAGGATGAAGAAAGAGGCCGATATGCTGGCACTCAAAGGTATCGGCCAAGCATGCCCACTTCACGCACAACGAAATCAAAGAACGAATGTGACCGCTTAGGATCTATTGCAGTTTTGGATCTGAGGGGCGCCGAACCTCGGCAGATCTTCCATTTTGACTACGAGCTCCCGGTTATGTTGTATCACTCGCCTCCAGTCATCCACCCATCTAAGCCGTTAGTTGTGTGGCCGTTATGCGGTGGTGACATTCTATTCGTCGACTACTTGCAAAAGACTTACTTCATCCGCCGGGTACTTGCGACAACCCGATTCAGTGAGTTTAAGAAATTGCTGTGTAATAACTTTTAGTGGACTGACCCCTATTACAGCTCGACACGTCTGCATGAAAGTGCACTTCTCGCATTGCGGCAGATACATGCACATCGCCACGATAGAGGCACAAAACAAGAGGAAAGCGAAAATGAAATCAAAGAAAGAAGAATCTCTGAAGGAGCTTTCAATAGCCGTTTTCGTTACGACGCATCGGTTATCGGAACGTAAAACGACTCGGAGTCCGCCGACCCTGGTTCATCGGGTGAAAGCAAGTCTAGGGGACTTTGTAGGCTTCACGGTCTCGAAACTTCCGTTTACTTTCACTTGGACCAAGGACCACGTCTATGTCACCCAAAGCTCATATAGACTCTCTGTTGTTCGCATAGATTTGTTCAAGAAGGACTTGAGGGCCTCGCCGTCTTCGCCCATGATTCCCCGCGAGATAGTCCTGCTCCCAGCATCAGCCCAGCAACGTGAAGTACGATACTTCCCACCGACGTCCACCGACAAACGCGGTGTAGTGCTCATCGGCAGCCACCGAAGCAATAGGTCTCCTACGGTGGAGATCATGCCTGCTCATATATCACATGTAGATATAGATGTGCGTGCCTCGCCGTATCGATATCCCAGTCCGCCCGTCGGTCTTTACGTCGATGAGGAAAAGGACCTCGGTGGATGGGTGCCAGCTGGCACAGGACAAAGGATCACAAACAGATATCGTGATGGGGTCTTGATTCGGAAGATTGAGCCGTTTGACGCGGAAGATGATTGCGAGCTCGAGGACTTTGTTTCTCCTGAAGATTTGAAGTAATGGGATGGTTGGTAGGGTCTACCCCCTATTCTTTTATCCCATCCCTTATCGACCGTCCCTTTGATTCGGAGACTGTCATATGAGAACGCGAAAGATTTCCATCGAACAGCAACCCTATAGTTCGGCAGGACGTTTTCCAAGTGCCATAAGGATATGCTCGATTGGTTATGTTGATTAAGTGGGTTGATCGGCGGTACCGTTAGTATCATCAGTCGCTCTAGCAGTGCGATTCAAAGTATGTAATGATAAAATCCATCTCATTTGTGACTTCTTGTGAAAGCCTAAGGGGACTTCGTCTCTTATTACGCTTGAAGAGATGTGGTAGGGTCATAGGTTGGCATAATCGATTCGGCGAAGGCGGTCGGTAATCGATAGCTCGCGGTCGAAGTTAACGTGCAAAACTGCAGTAAGAAAGACGAGAGCTATCAGAAGAAATATATTCTAATCAGTACAACGATCTGGGTGAATCTTGATCGATTAATTCAATTGGAAAAGTTGTGTGTACAAACGACTATGGTCTCTGATGTATGTAATTTGTGTCCCTAGAGGAGATCACATGACATCTAGCCATCTTGGCATATTATGTAATTTACCAGCTGTTGCCGGCTGCAACCAGCTGTTCTCAATCTACCTGACCCGTTCAGGTTACCTACATCTGACAGGTTTCTATTTAAACCTCAAATGTCGAGGCGACATGATCGCCCAAGGAGTTTTGTACGAATAGCCACTGATCGACCTGATACCTACAAAAACACAGTAACACGTGGCCATCATGAGTAATCTGCAGCAAAGCAAGACCATAGGTTCCAATAATTCGCTATGTAGGAAATGCGAGGATCTTATGATCGGATTAATAACCGCTCGCTTTGATCCTGAGAAAGAGGGGGAGTTGCCTAAACACGACCGAAGCCCTTCTTCTCCTAGTAACACATGCTATCTTTGTAATGCATATGCTTCTTCTTCTTATTACGGGAAGCCAGTCCCATACTGGCGGCGGAAGATGACTTTCAATGCTGACTACCACTGTTTCGCTGACTTTGGTTTCTCTATCTTCCTCCAACCATTCCTCTCCCAAGGTATGTAAAGGAGGATACCTCCATATTTGTGGAATATCTAGCTAAGAGAAGAGCGGCTATGGAACATGGCTTAATCCAGGGTGTAGTCGGCAGTGGATGGTCCCCAAGCAACCTTACACTCGCCAGGGGATGGCTTGATAAGTGCCTCAAGAGTCACGAGGCTTGTATCATGAATACCCAACCAGCCGATCCGCGTACCTTACCAACACGTTTGCTACACGTCGAAAGAAACCGCTCGGGTTTCTCTGCTCGACTAGTAGATACAAGCCAAGTTGGCGGTGATGTCCGATACCTTACATTAAGCCATTGTTGGGGAGTTGAACCCTTCATGACGCTTACATCGAGCAACATCGCTGAATTCAGAGTCAAGATTCCATGCGAGCACCCAACCTTCAACCAAGCATTCTGTGATGCTTTTCTAGTGACTCTCGATTTGGGCTACGATTACATTTGGATAGACTCGCTTTGCATAGTACAGAGCTCTCCCACCGGTTCTGACTGGGCAAAAGAGTGTCCGAAGGTTGGGCAGATCTACATGAACTCGGACTGTAACGTTTCAGCGACTGGTTACCGAAATGGATCAGACGGGTTTTTCAACCAAACTGCAAAGAGCGCTCCTGTCATCAAACTCAGTGTACCTAAGATCGGTATTGTCTATATATATCACGACATGGGTGAATGGAAGAGCCCAGAGAGCGAGCCTTTGATGAGGCGAGGGTGGGTCTTGCAAGAGTATTTCCTCGTAAGTCTATGTATCTCCCGAATTTTAGTATTTATCAACTCACGTAGCCCTACAGACACCAAGGATACTCCACTTTACACCCAGGGGTTTATTTTGGGAATGCTCTACATGTGTATCTTCAGAGACTTGGACCAGTTCAATGCCAGAAACGATTTTCAGATATGGAAGGCGTTCAGAGAAGCAGACCTTCTCAAGATCATTCCGATGTAATGATCGATATAACTCTTCTAGTCAATCCAGCAATGAAGATCTACTAGATACCTGGTATACCGTACTCATCAACCAATATATTGAAATGAGCCTTGGAGAGGCTACAGACAGGTTACCAGCACTATCTGGACTTGCGAAGATCTACGAATCGCGATTAAAATGTCGTTATCTGGCTGGCCACTGGGAAACTGGATTTCTCAAGTCTCTATGTTGGTCTGGAGCTAGGGAGAGTCAGCATACTATTCCTGAGTATATTGCTCCATCATGGTCCTGGGCAAGCACGCTAGGATATGTTGATACATCGCTGATGTCCAAAGACGTTTATACACGCGACTTGACGAAGGTTCTAGACGTATCCGACGTATCTATCGTACCGTCCAAGGCATATCCTACGGGAGAGTTCAGCAGTGGCCTCCTCAAGCTATATGGCCCAATGAAAGAGTTTGAAGTAGATCCGGAGCGAGGTTGGATCCCGTTGACCCGCCCTGTTGGGATTTCCTCTCCCGAAAACAGCATGTCTATTTTTTCAGGCATGACATGCCATTGCGATGCTTATCCCGATTCAAACTTCGTCCTAAGACCCGACCACGCACCCGAAAATTCTGAAGGGACAGACGTAGACCTTCACTGGGCCCGACGGATTTCTCTTCTCCCTCTCACGGTCTCTGTATCAAAACTGGATGATGTAACACACAATACACCAGGCTTACGGGGCATCATGCTCCAGAGAAAGGAGGAAACTAGCGATGTCTATGTGCGTGTAGGGAATTTCGAATGCAGTAGATTTGATAGGAGGTCTCCAGAGTTAGTGGACTGGGACTCTAAGAAGACAACCGGCGAAATGGAACCGTATTGGCAACATAGGTTGACCTTTGACGAGGTTTACGATTTGTATTCGAAGGAGCCGATGGTCGAGGTAACGGTTATATGATAGGCGGGATATATGGGTGGAGTAAGCTGGTTTTTGCCTGAAAGAATTGAGGGTTCTGTGTTGTTTCCTTACGTTTTTTCCTTCTTGGAACAGTGTTAGTGGGGCAGAAATCTGTTCCGGTGAAAGGATTGGTATAGCAGCTGGCCTACTAGCGATATACACGTTGAATATTCTAAAAGGAAAATTTAGGATGAATCTAACCAGGGATTTCCTGAGGCTTTATAGCTTGAGGTAGCCCTGTTCTAGGCCCGGTGAAACCGGGAAGGAAGGCTGTCCGACACTGTAGGCAAGCTCCAAGTTCTTCCTAATTCTGAGATATAATGTAGCCAAGGAATAGAGATTTTGAAATCCGTATAAGTCCCTAAAAAGGTACATGCGTACATCGGTCAATGTTTTGCAGATTCAAGCTACCCCTATCACTACTCGAGGGCGAGCAGATGCACAACATCTCAATACAACTTTTCCTATCCTGATACGTGATATTGTATTATTACAAGGAACTCTAGCTAATTGCCACAATTCTTTTCGGCGTTGGTGTGTGTCCACGCCAGCTCCTCCGATATGACCAATGAGAGTCGAGCAATTCCTCATGGTCGGGATGAGACCCGATGGCGACACATCGCGACATTCCAACTCCAATTGTCATCATCATATTTGTGCGAGGTTATTCTACATGCCCATCGAGAGGCTTTATCTCACTAGACATTGTTTCTTAAACGATAGGTGAATTTCTATTATTGTTGATGTGACCAATTTTATGAATAATAAATATCCTGTAGCTGCAGACCCCAGACGCTACTACCCAAAGACTTATATGCTAGTAAAGATGAAGATGCATGTAGTTACATGCCCACTCTCAGCCATGCGCGCCAATTCCTGCTTGCAAGTTAGAAATATTAGATCTTCATTGGCGGTTATGACGCCAGATATGGCGAGCTATCTCCGATGCCTCGAGGATTTATGTGGCGTCCCTATGGGTGCGTGGGATATTATCATTTCACATGTAGAAGAAGGGGCGAGAACCACAAGTAGGCTCATGTACATTATCTAGTCGAGTTTTTTGCAGCCATTGCCTAGACATGAGGAAGCGAGAAGACTCGTTCTGGACTCATTAGCTCGAAGCCCATCTGCTATCATGCTACAAGTCTCATTCAGCTACACTCTCAAGACCTGGTGATTTGACTGTGATGGAGATCTTCAAAGGAGACAGCCCTCCGATCCAGACCTAGGAGACCCCCACACCATTGACCCTAGGAGCCGGGTCTTTTGCCCAATGCATGTAACTAATTATCATTAACGATGATACCATACAGCCGGGATCGTGGTACCCTACTCTCAACCCAGTACTCTATATAAAGCCATGGGCCCGACATCCTGGATACGCATGGTTCAACAAGATCTACCACACTCTATTTCCGAGAAGGTGTAGATTCAAGATGGCGACAGTACTCGTCCATAACATTAGCGACAAGAATCCTGCCACTGAGTCCACCATTTCGCTCGATAGCGACAGCATCCTGCCGCTTGGTGTGCCGAAGGAGGAGAAACGCTTCTGGTTCCAACGTACCAAAGATTTCGACTCTAACGCAGTTGCAACACAGGTAACAGCCCCGCAATCTCAGAGCAATGAAGTTCGATAGGACACCACTGACATTAATTTTCCGTATAGCCAAGTGTCTTCGACGACCCCAAGACCGCGGAGCAATATAAACCTCGCGATGATTGGTATGTATTTCAATCCATGTCAAACGATCCGCAGGAATCTCACATGTCCGAATAGGGAGAACTTGCACCGTTTCGATCCAAAGGCTCGATGGACCTGGGCGGAAGAATACGCGGTAGTCCGGAAAATCGACTGGAGAATCATGATCTGGGCGTGTATCATGTTCATGGCGCTCGAATTAGACAGGGCAAATCTCACTCAGGCTTTAACCGACAACTTCCTGAACGATCTCAACCTTACCACGAACGGTGCGTCTATTGTTAGCCTATATGGATATCATACCACTCTAACATGTGAACTAGACTACAACCTCGGCAACACCGTGTTTAAGCTATCATTCTTGGTAGCGGAACTTCCATCCCAACTTGTTTCGAAGTGGATGGGACCGGATAGATGGATTCCCTCGCAGATGTGTCTTTGGAGTATTGTGGCGGGCGGTCAATTTTGGCTTTCAGGTCGAACATCCTTCTTGGCAACACGAGCTTTGCTGGGCGTGCTCCAAGGGGGCTTTATCCCTGATGTCAGTAGCCACATAAGCGATCGCATCTTGAAATCAACGACGTGCTAATTCTCTCGATCCAGGTTATTCTCTATCTATCATACTTCTACAAACACCACGAACTATCGATCCGTCTCGGGTTCTTTTGGACGATGATGAGCGTTGCAGACATTCTCTCCGCGCTTTTAGGTGCTGGCCTGTTACATATGCGCGGAGTGCTGGACTATTCTGGATGGCGCTGGCTATTCTTGCTTGAGGCCCTGGTAACCCTGATAGTTGGAATATTCTCGTTCGTTCTCATGCCAGCAGGCCCTTCCCATACAGCATCTTGGTTCCGAGGGAAGAACGGCTGGTTCACGTTTCGGGAAGAGACTATCATCGTCAACCGAGTACTTCGTGAAGATCCGAGTAAAAGCGGCATGCACAACCGCCAACCTATAACGCCGAGGTTGTTGTGGAAGTGTCTAAAGGACTACGATCTCTGGCCGCTATACATAATTGGGCTCACTTTCCAAATACCAGCGGTCCCAGAGCAGCAGTACCTGACCCTCTCGCTGCGGCAAATGAAATTTGATACGTTTACTTCCAATCTGCTGTCAATTCCGTGGACAGTCATTCACAGTAAGCAATGATTTGATGAATATCAGCAAGAGTCAACCCCACTAACAGCTCTGTGTAGTTTTCACGATGCTCGCAAACACATATGCAGCCGAGATATTCAGGGAGACCACCTTCGTTGCCATGATTGGGCAGTTCTGGATCCTACCTTTCCTGATCTACTTGAATGTTGCCAATACAGCCAGTGCTAGTAGGTGGGTTATTTGGGCCGTCACGACTCTCTTGCTAGGATATCCGAACGGTAGGTTCCCTTCCTTTCTCCCTTCCACCTCTCAATGAAATTACTAATGCTCAATCCCCAGCCCATCCCGTGCAAGTCGGTTGGAACTCACGGAACTCCAACACCGTGCGTTCTCGCACAGTCTCCGCAGCATGCTACAACATGTTCTGCCAAGCCGGCGGCATCATTGCATCGAACATATACCGCGCAGACGATGCACCGCTATACCGCAGAGGAAACAAGCAGCTTCTGGCCATCCTCATTATGAACATGGTTCTCTACTGTCTCACCAAGGTGTACTATGTCCTTAGGAATAGGTCCCGAGACCGGAAGTGGAATGCAATGACGGCAGAGGAGAAGCTTCACTACCTGGCTACGACTACTGACGAGGGGAACAAGCGTTTGGATTTTAGATTCCAACACTAAAGGGTGGGATATATAAAGGGGAATAAGGAGCTACTAGGCTATGTATGTAGAGAGCGGGTGTGGGTTGTGTAGAACCGGTGAATATACAGATTAAACATCTTATACATATCGAAGTTGACGAGCAAGCCCCTGAGCAGTTTCTCGGTGGCCTCTCGGCGGGCCACCGCCTTATTGGACTTGTGTGTTTACCTGAGATACCCTACTTTAGGTACCTACCTAGGTACCTAAGGTTATCAGATAATATTCACGATGGAATATTTGAATTGCGACGCTATGCATATTCCTCAACAGTAGGATATATCTAATATGTCTATTCGGTTAGATGTCTAAGTATTTTAATGCTACTCATTCCCGGTGATTACCAGGCCAGTATCTATCATGATCCATCTTAATAATAATCCAACTACCAGAAAAGCCATGCCACCTGTACGCCAAGAACATTCCTACAGACGGCCTTTCAGCGTTTAAGTGCCCCCGTTTCCTTCGCGACGTCCAGGATCTGATCAACCAACGGCTGCACATCCGACCCCTTGAGCGGCACCCTGTGTGCGCCGCTCCACTCGACCAGCCTGACCGTATCCGGGTCGCAGTACTCTTCGAACAGTTCCCGGTGCAGAGTCAGCCCGGGATCACTCAGGCCGTGGACGTGGATGGTCGGCAGCTTCAAGATGTGGTTGCCACTCATCATCTCCATCAGGTCCGGGCCGCCCAAGAGGCCGATCTGCGAGGGGTGGCTCAGCATCGACGACTTGAACACGCTGGGATCCAGGTTCACGATGGGGGCGCGGCCGGCCATGAGCACGGCGAACTTCCAATCGGAGCCCGCGCGCGCGCGCCCCAGCTTCGCGGTGCGGACCTGCTGCCTGAACAGCAGGCTGGCCGACATCTTGGCGCCCTGGCTGAACCCGAGCAGGGCGACCCAGGGGCCGGTGGCGCCCGAGCGGTCGTCGGCGTCCATGGCGTCTTTGAGGGCGGCGTCGATGTCCGCGATGGCGGAGTCGTCGTCCACCTCGGACTGGTCCGGCAGCCAGCGCAGCCAGCGCTTGAACGGGCCGTGCTCGGCGTACACGGACAGCACGTCCGGGCCGGCGGTGGAATCAAATGGACCTTCGGCGTAGACTAGCCGGAAGTAGGGCTCCAGCGTCCGCGATAGCACGCGGCACTGTGCTTTGAAGATGCGGGCGTTCGTACCACCGCCGTGCAAGCAGAGGATGCGCGGCAGGTGTAACGTCGAGTCGATGCCGTTGGCCGCCATGGCGCGCGTTTGACAGAGGTCCCAGAGATGTTGTACTGTGTCTTATCGACAGCAAGCAACTCCCTCTCCGGGGGCGGTCAGCGTTGCGCTTTGGTAATTGAGCGGTGGTAGATTGGATTACAGCTTAAGACGAGACTTCAGTTTCAGATTCGAGAACTATATAGCAGCAGTAGCAGTATGAAGTGGCAATACAGACAAATGAGGCTGCTTTCGAGACCCAATTGAGTTCGGGAAAGATGTCAGCGACGAGTTGTTCGGCCTCAATAGCAGAAACTCCGGAACCCGCAGCTCAGACATCATCTAAGCCAGGGAGGCAGGATTTCTCAACGAGGCCCATCGCTAACCAATCAAGATGGCTGGACCTGTCAACGCATGTCACCGCGTCGGACTTCACCAACTCTTGAAGTGTCAGCTTGAACCCCGATAATCCCGACGACGTTTGTCTCACTGGTAGTTGCTATTATTAGAAGCTCAAGCACAGCAGGATTTGAGCTGTGCCACATAAATCGGGAACGTGAGACTCCACTCAGCCACTGCTGGTAGTAAGCACACGCCAGAATAATAAGCTGTGGCTGGTGTCTAAGCAATGTATTCTGGAGGTTGTATTAGGTCAGCACCTCCTTAAGAAAGAGTCTCCTGATGACATGTCGAAGCTACGATACCCCTATGATTGGCTTTAACTTCTAAGTTCAATACTACTTGCAAGTACCTACCAGTTAATAAGAGGAAAGTCAAGTATCAAAACGCTCCTTAAGCCTTCCATGCTTCTTTAGGGTGGCAACCTCGAAAATGGTGCAATTGACGAGAGCCATTCTCTCGGGGAAGCATTGGTAGCTCGACTTTGTTCTAGCTTCATCTATTACCGTGGTGCAATAAATCAATCAATCCAATTCTACATTGATTAAAGTACATCGTCATGGCTCACCGTCTGCCAGCAGAATTATTATACATGATATTCACCGACACCAACATCTCGCGTGATGACATCAAGTCATTGAGGCTCGTCTGCAGCTGTTGGACCGGCGCTGCTACCAACCTCCTATTTCGGCGTGTTTGCCTGTCCCGATTGAAAATGGACCGTGATACATTCTTCAACATTGCATCGCGACCTCACTTGGCAAAAGCCGCTCGAGTGCTTGTGTGGTACGATCTCAGCTCTGACTTACCCGGTTTCTTTACTCCCAGCCACCATATGTGTAGCCGCCCTCTTGGGCAGCTCGATGAAGGTCCGAATCCAAACACCTTTTACTCGGAGCTGGGTTCACAGATAGTCGGTCTCTTCTGGTTCTCTGCACAGATTGCCTACTTCCTGGACCCATCTGATCAGTCTCTCAAGGACGAGATGGCTAAACTTGAGAGGTTCATGGTACGGTTCTAGGATGCCCTGAATTCCATGACCAGATTGCATACCTTTGTCAGTCAGCCAATGCTCCCACGCCGTCTACTCACCAAGTCTCCCACCACCTACCCCATCACGGCACAACTTCTACATGGCACGCCCAATCCCTCCGTATTCGAAGTTCACGGGATTCATGCTCTCTTGCACCGTGCTTTGTGGAAGTGCTGCAGAAATTCCACTTCTAACCACAGTTCCCTTACTCGCTTCTATTACGCCGACGCGGGCAGACACAGTGTTCTCTTTAATATCAAATTCGAGAGCCTTCGTCTCCTCTTTCCAACGCTGACGCACCTGGACCTGTGCATCGGCATCCTGTATCATCAGAGAGACTTCGAGAGACTGCGGAAATATATCACGACAGCAAAAGATCTTACTCACCTCCGGTTGTGTTTCGAGCAGGGACGCCAACTCTATCGCCCTCCCTTTCGCAGCGCTCATACCGTCTGCCGTCTCCTCCTATCCGACCCGGAATTATATTTTCCCAAATTACGTGTTTTACGGCTGTCAGACATGCGGACTTCGGCCGCGCTACTCTTAGACATAGTCAAGAGACACGCACGTTCGCTGAAATCGCTCAGGGTCGACGATGACTTACCTTCCATAATCCTCATAGACTTGGTACATGTGGCCAAGACAGAAAGGCTCGAGCTGGAAGAGCTGATCATCGTACCCTCGGATCCGGAAGGTTACAGCCCTTTGGTGTTTGAATACCCGGCAAAGGAATCACTCCTATTAGAGGTGGACAAAATACGGGAGCATGTTAGACGTTAGGAATTCGCGTATGTTTCTAATCGTAACGTTTGTTACGACATCGAACACTGGAGAGCAGGGGCAATTCTCGACAGCCGTGGGCCGGAGGCGGAGTGGATGGGTTATTCACATGAAGAGATCGCCATGCTAGACTCAGAACACGGAGACTTGAGAGATCCATATCACGGCGCCTATCGCGAGAGGTACGACAAGGACACCATACTCGAGTACAGTGGCGATGTCGAGTCGAACCCGGGGGATGAGAGAGTCAAGTATGCTCGCGAGCACGCGTCGCACCTTCGGCGTCAACGTATAGCGCCTTGGTGGGTGATGGATGTGGATGGCAACAGGGCGAAGTTCTACCGACTAGTTAATTCCAGGGACTCTAGAGTTCCTGAAGGAGTCGTACTGTTGGGCAGGTACCCAACTGAGATGTGGCGATTCCAGCATCGAAACGGGGAGGTGGCCTTCGGGAACGAACCACTCGAGTTTTGGGAGGATTGGGAAGGGAGCGAAGCGGGAGACTCGGCCGAGGCCACGCCGTTCGGATGGAGATGTCGAATGCCCGTCCTATTGGGATACCAAGACAATCGAGGAGGGCAATCTGAATCGGGAGAAGAATCCCCAGTAGACCGTGCAGGAGAGCCGTACGCGGAGGCGGTAGAGTACGACCAGGACACAGATCCCATGTTCCACCTTCGCTGGCGGAATTGGCTTCCCTTTTCCAGTGTTGCGGCAAGTGTCATCCCCACGATTGACCGCGACGCTGCCGAATGGGATCCATCAGATGGCCCAGAATCATCATAAGGGGGCAGATCGCCATCGGCTATACTGGGAGACACCAAAACAGCCGGTGCATTTCAATAGATTATGAAGAGAGTAGGGTAATAAAAGCTTTCTTATTAGTAATTCTCAATCAAAATACATTCAAATTCCAGAATTCGGCTCGACGAAGGCTCCAAATTAGGTACCTCTGGGCGTGTTTAAGGGATAGTATACAGAGCGACAGGAATCTGCTACAGTTGAAGATGACAGAGTTGAATACCTGGTACATATCATATCCATGAAGAAGATTGATAGTATAGTCTTGCCTGCAAGCAGTTATACTAACCCCATAGCAAACCAGGCTTCTTACCGATGATCGCTACCTAAGACACCTAACCTTTAGGACCCTTTTCTTTCGTCTTCCCTCCTCCATCAATGATTGCACGACAAGTTAAGGCACTGACGAGTGGTAGCGTAGGGGTCGGGGCAGGGGCCGTAATTCCTGACGTGATAAATCACCCCGTGACACCAGGGACACACTATCTCCGTCAAATCGGCCTGGCACATGTCGAAGTATTCGCAACCTTTATCCTATAGCCTCACAGGTAAGGTGACAACAGTCCTAGGGAGTGAGTACGCGCTGCTCGGCAGAGTCAATAGAAAGAGAATCGACGCACATGATGTTAAAACAATGCCGTCATCCATGTATTTCTTGCTAAGGACTCGTAGTTAATGGTCATTGTTCAATTATTTTGACATCGGGATTCGGTTCTCTCGAGCCCGTGCATGTCGCTTTGTCTAGTAACCAAGACATTGAGAACCGGCCGAGAATACCCTCATATTCTCCTGACCTGGGTTTTGGTGATTTGACGTGGAAATAGTTCTATCCTTTGCTATTCTTTGAGGTCCTCGATATGCCTTGATACAAGATAGACCCTGATTGGATAATGCTAATGCTAATGCAAATGCATGTTCGCGGCGATCTCGCGATATCAACATATATAGAACACAAGAGGGACCTCCTGTTCATGCATATGCGGACAGGCCTGGGAAATAGAAGCATTGACTTCTTCGATCGCATGCACGTTCGAGATATCGCCCGAATGCGTTCTAAGTTGTTGGTGGCGTTAGAACTAGCTACTGCTTTGAACCAACACGCTACACAACATGCCCGTATATGCACAAAAGCCTGCAGGGCTATGTATAGCAGCGACATTCAAGCCTATACCTAGATGTAAGTAATTAATTGCTTGCAAGGAAATCATGAGATTGTCCCATGCATCATAGTTGATGGCGCCCGTTCAAAAACATATTCAGCATTCCATGACCAGTGAAGCAGATTGAGTGTATCATATGGTAACGCAAGGAGATAGCATAAATAGAGAGTCACTTATGTAATCAGCGCCAATACTATGTACGTAGTTGGAGTCTAGACGAAGATCACCGTCTAGACTGGCAGACTGTTCGGACGGATATCTGTTCCGGTGATGAGTAGAGGCGATATGGAGGGTGATGCACGTATGACTACCGACTTATTGGATGAAACCTGGAGCTGACTAGATAGAATGAGACATCTAGGCATCCATAGCGATATCCGACGACTGTGATTGGTGCGCTGGCATCGCATAGTTCAGCCGCTCCCACTTTACGATCCTCCTCGCAGCCAATCACGTATGACCTATTGATGGTGAAGGAATCCTTCAAGGTCTCGAGGCGTTCGAGTAACTCCGACCCGTTAGGTATTACTATTCAGCCTTAGGGGGAGGGGTCCCGCATCGGTCGTGTTGCGTGAGTATCTATGACAATATCAGTGTTCTTTGTTCCTTCGAATATTTCTAGTGACAAAGAAAGGATAGGAATTGTTCCCCATCACTAGCTTTCGACAGGCCACTATGTCGAGCTCGGCACCGTACGAGGGTCAATTATGCTGTGCGATCTGCGGCGACGCTATCCTACCCCATACGGCAGAGCCCACAGAGGCCACAAGATGGCAGAGAGAAGCCGTGCTCCTTAGTGACCCAGCTCGGGAGTTTGAACAACTGGAGGAGCACTACCGGGGCGGGAAGAGACGGAACGCGCCACGGCTAGACCTCCAGACAACGCAGGAGATCCAAAAGGATCGTGCACACGTAATCGAAGGGGACCGACTCTGCATAATTACTGCCAACGAGGAGGACGGCTCAGAATCGGGTCTGGAACAAGAAGAGATCGTAGCTAACTTTTCGTACGGTCGTGGCGAGAACGGCGAATGGGCTTCGACACTGTACTCCATCGCAACCCACGAGTCTTGCCTCGAGGTAGCTGAGACTGTGATATGCTGCTCGCCCCACGAGATTGCCGTCCGCGACTTACGCACACTGTGGAAGGTTTTGCGTATGCGCTTCGAGGTCGACGATAACTACTACATGAGTACGGTAATAGGCGATGTCGTGCGGCCGCAACGGATCCAACTACCCCATGGCTATTACATGCCATTTCGGCCTTCCCAAATGATGCCTGAGTTCTCCCCGCATGGGAGTAGCAGCGCTGCTCCAGTCAGCACTGAAGGCCAGGTTGACCGCTGGGTACGTAAACAAGCCATGTTCCATCTCATGGCAGTGTCCTCTTCGCGGCTAACCGTGTCGGCAGGAAGCTGCTGATCCACTGCGAGTGCTAGACGTGACATCCGCGATCCTCGAGAACCTGAAGACCTTGCCGCCGGCAAGGAATGCGGCCCCACAGGCCGTCGCGTTCCAGAAGCAGTTCCTGGCGCTCCCGCCCGAATTACGAGATCACATATGCTCGCTCCTAGTGTCGCGTAACGGTATGCCAATTGTCTGTAACGGGTTATTGCCGCAGTGGGTGTGGCGCGAGGTGCTGCTAAGTGGCGAATGCCTCCCATTCATGCCGAAGCTCGAGGTGGCCATCGTAGAGAACTTCTGCATTCAGTGGGACCGAGAACATACGAATCAAGAGCCGAACTGGGAGCTTCTCGTCCGCAAGCTTAGCCAGGAGGCCTGGAGCGTGTGGGATGCGGAGAGCAGTTCACTGAAAGTCCCCAATGGTCTACGCAATCGCAGGCGTATTTGGCAGCTGGTTGAGGAGATGTACGTCGGTGATCTCGTGCCGATGAAGCGAACAACGCAGCTGGGCAACGACACTGTGGCTGTGCCGAGGTACTGGGATCAGGGTGGAAAGCCAGTTTATCCGGTTACGAGAGTGAATGCAGGTCCAATAGGTGGGCAGAGGTCTACGATGGTAGCGACGGACGATAGCAGATAAATAGTGGAATACAACAGTTTATTGATGGTGGTGAGAAGATTAATTTTTGGCCTCACTGATTTAATTTGAGGCTGGTCAAAGGTACAAAGGTACAAAGAGAGTGCCGTTTGAGCCACATAAGAGACCACGTGACTAAGAGTACAAGGATACATGTATCTAATCTACATAAGATAACGGAAAGGGGTAACCCCGACAACAAGCGCTTATTCAATGCGAGTAGACCTCGACGACAAACGTGGCAAAGGGATGAAAAGATGTCGGGCAGGATGCCGGTGCTCTTGAGGCTATGAGAAGCTCTCAGGTCACTGACAATGGCCCATTTCACTCAAGTTGTGCGTACAAGGCATAAACACATGAGTGTGTAGCCTGTATGCCAACTGGTAGATACGTTAGCATAGGGAGGGGAGTGGAGTGACGTTACCAAGTGAGCTGCATCGCCGGTGAGGAAGCAGGAGGCGAACTAGGCCTCGTCGTCGGCGGCACTAGGTAGTCTCAGTCGTCGCCGGATGATCGATCGTGTGTCCGGAGGGTGGGCCGTGTGTCCGAGAGTCGCGGGTCGGGAGGCGAACTGGGCTTCGTCGTCGGCAGCACCAGGCAGTCTCAATCGTCGCCAGAGGGTGGTGTCTGGGTCGCGGGTCGGGAGGCAGACTAGGTCTCGTCGTCGGCGGCACTAGGCGGTCTCCATCGTCGCCGGAGGGTGGTGTCCGGGGAAGGGAGGAGGGAGGCGGAGAGAAGGAGAGAGGAGAAGAGAGGAGAGGAGATGAGGAGGAGGGCGAAGGCGAAGGCGAAGGCGAGGAGAGGAAGAGAGGAGAGGAGGGAAGAGGGAGAGAAGAAGGAGGAGAGGAGAGGAGAAGGAAGAGAGAAAGGAGGAGGGCGGAAGAAGGCGAGGGCGAAGGCGAGGATGAGGAGGGAGAGGAGGAGAAGAAGAGATGATGGACGAGGGGCGAAGAGAAGAGGGAGAGGAGCGAAAAGAAGAAGAGGGATGAGGAGAGGAGAGGAAAGGAGGGATGAAGGATGAAGGATGAGGGATGAGGAAGGTGAAAAGAAAAGGATGGAAGAGAGGAGGCGGAGGTGAGAAAGAAGTTGGATGGATGGAGATGGGAGGTGAAGATGATGAAAGGAAGAGGGAGGAAGAAGAGATGAAAAGAGTGGGAGACAAGCCAGATATTTATAGGAAACGGAGGCCTGGCTGATTAGAATTGGGAGTTAATACTAGGCTCGAATCGGAAGTGTGACTCGATTGAAAATTGTCCACTAGAAATTTAAATATATTTTGTAGCGACGGCAGGTACGATCCTATTGATCTTGGGTGCGTAACCTAGGTAGGTAGGTATTGATTCTGATCTTGATCTTGATCTTGATATTGAGGCTCTGTTTAGTGGGTCTTGGTAGCGGCCCAGTAACGGTAGTGCAGCGGGATCAGCCGTGCTGTGAAACTAATGAGCCAATCATAGAGCCCTGCTAGCTCCCAAAACAGAATTATTTAGGTACGTACCTAACTATTTTTATCTTCAACCCACTACCAGTAGCAAGTACCGGGGTACTACCTACCCACATACATGTACACTAGGCCCCTGGGTACCTACCTGCCTAAGGCATACAATGCCCACTGGTCGCATACATGTACATCATGCAAGGGTAATCACTGTAAGTACCAAGGTACCTAGGTACCTACTAGACCTGCCATTTTTATTACTCCAAGCAGGGGCATCTTCTCTAATCAGCCCTACGCATACATGGTATAGGGAGGCAAATATCCACCTGGGCACCGACAAGAACAACTTCAACAGGATCAGGTAACCAACTGCTTTAGCTTAATCAATAAGATCAGAATCAGCCAGAGCTTATTCAACTGATCCTCCAACCCCATTGGACAGCCTCGATTAGGAATCGACCAAAAATCAGGGGAGCTACTGTGACTGATATCTTCAATGTATGCCTTCCCTTCCACAATAGGTTGGTACCTGCCCGAAAAACAAGATCAAGGCCCCTCGCAACCACTCGATATTCGAGAAAATAGGTCCATGCACATACGAGTCAAAACATCACCACAACCCAAAATATAAGACTGATTCGGCTAGGTAGGTGAGCCCAAACCAGGCAAGGCCTCCCCAAGATGATTATCTGAATTACTTAATGCTGATCCTACAGATCCACCTAAGGAGATAGTACGCCAGGAAATGATTCATCGCCTTTTCAACGTGTTGGGAAACGGCCCTCCTCCAATTTCCCTACTAGATCATAGTGTACACGTCTACTCCCATATCGTACAAGGATTCATGCTGTTATGGGGCTTAGACCTTAGATACCCTTCTTTGTTTGTAACAATCGAGCAAGGCCAGAGAGGACTCGAAGAGGCAATGAAATGAGCAAGGGCATAGGTATACTTAGCGGGCCAATATATGTATTACCAGCGAAAATCCAATACGTAGGTACATACGCGGTATTTTCAATATCCCACCATAGTTTGGCTCGCCGAGTTACGATGTAGCCTGGTAATAGGGGTACTAGGTCTACCGCTAGGCGGACCACAGAAGTATAGGAGTACAGATGAGGTTTAAAGGGTGCTCTTGAAGTACCTAGACAGGTAGGTAGACGAGCTTGATGAATAGGTGAGGATATATGTGTACTCGTTCAAAGAGAGCTCTAGTAAATACCCGTGGATCAATCAATTAGAGCAGCCTTATCTACGCGTGACTATCGGCTAGTAATTTCCCAAGTCGCCTAGGATATAGAATAAATGCGATCCGGAGTTCGCGCTCAGAGAGCTCCTAAGAGAAAGACTCGCGGGTATGAGAATACGTGGATTCTAGTTCAGCGAGCATAATCCTAGGTAGGTAGACGAGGTCGAGTTACCTAGGATACTCTAGTACTGTAGATGAGATCCGAGGTAGTACGTGTCTATATAGGTACCTAGGTAGCTCACCAGAAAAGGGCGATAAGATAGAGGGCACCGACAGGACTAATAGGTGTTGGACCTAAATCTCTATATATCTCCACTTCCAGCATCTTCACCTTCGTTTCCGTTAATCAAATGCGGTACTTAGCGACTCGTGCAATCAAAATAGAGGCAGATTAATTAGTCTATTCATCTAGACGTAGAATGTGACACAATGCGAACTACCTAGGTATATAAGGGTGTAATGAATTTGTTGTTCACCGAAGGACTGTCAACTTATCTGGGGGAAGACCCCAAGTGTACATACACTGGAGACAAAGTCTCCCGTTTTGTCTCTTTTCAGAGCCAACCCCCTGACGAAATGCCCAGGTACAGAGACAACTCTACTTGAGGATGATACACGGAGAGTCAACGTATCTCCAAACATGATAAGGAAATAGAAAAGACAAAGTGCTAAGCAACGCGTCCTCTACCACTATCCTATGCCACCTCAACATGCCTTGCAGCTTAGAAGACGCGATCCTCGTCGTCGTCACCATCCGAGGAACACGAGCCAACCACACTCCATCCGTTGTCCTTGGAGTCGAAGGCGTCGCCATCCTTTCGGGGGGGAGAGCTAAGATCGCCGTCGACGGAAGAGAACGATGAGCTTTCTTTCATTCCTCCTATGGCCAGGTCAGCCATGTCTAGCTTTTCCCATGCTAGATGGTCGAAAGTCTCCTTGCTAAAGCTAGACTCTTTCTTGCTGTCGTCGTTGCTCGATGAGGACGGTTGCGCCTGGTTCTTCTCGGCGTTGCTGGGCACGCTGCCGTTATCCTCACTAGAAGGAGCGCGACCGGCTGAGTACATGTATTCATATGACAGACCTCGTTCCTCGGGTTTTTGACTTGAGCTAGGAGGGCTGTCCTTGCTCGGCGCCGCGCCAGGGAGCGCACTGGCAACCAGACTTAGAATTTCCTTCGTGTGCGCGTCGAAGGCCTCCTTCATCTCCTCTCGCATGGCCTTAACGTTATGTTTATATTCGGTGTGCATATCCACAATAGTATGCTTGTACATGTCATGCATATCCTCAAAGATAACTTCGAAGGCATTCCACAAGTCATCAACGGAAGAGCTGTCCACAAAGGTCTTACCCTTGACCTCGCGGGTGAGTTGCGCCAATTCATCATTGATCTGCTCCATCACCGGGGTGATATGGGTAAGATATCTTGTGGAATTGGAAGCGTTACTGGCTTCGATATTGACGAGACAATCTAGATTGTTCATTTGTATCTCGTGGCGGTGTCTCCTTTCGTCTTTCATGTACTTTTTCATCTCATTGGCGAGACGTTTGATCTCGTCGACGATCTCCTGCGTCGGTCTCACTGGTGATGGTGCCGACTGCTTCGTTGCAGCGAATGTACGATCTACAGGCTGTACAGCTGAAGCATTCTTGGGCGTAGTGAGCGTAACTGTGTGCTGATGGGGTACCGTCGTAGGGGCATTTGAAGCTCTTGACGCAACTGTAGAGACTGTCGTGGGCCCTTGTTGGCTTCCTATTTTCTCAAGTTCATGTGCTCCATACTTCGGGCTAGAAGGCAAATCCTTGTCTTGGCGGGGAGCGGTCTTCATTACAACAGACTGTGCATGCTTAGAGCCTCCAGCTGTGGTCTTTGCGAGAGGCTGCGCCGCTGGGCCATGAGCGGAAGGAACCCCGGCTGGCTTGATACTCGGTGTGGCAGTTGAAGAGGACGTAGATGCGAATGAAGTCTGGCCTTTTGGCGCTTGGGGAGGTGTGTTTAATCCTTGGGTACGAGTTGTCACTGGCGACTCGTAATAGATTGGTAAACACTCTGGGTAGTATGAAGGGTACGGAGGATAGCAAAAGTATCTCTTTCGGATGTCATCACTACCCATTTCGTCCTTGGGTAGGGGCTTGTTGCCTCGCGATGGTTGCGACATTCTTCCGGTGACTGTTACGTCGGAGTAACTTGTGTAGAATGATCGGTCTTGTATGGAGGTGGTATTGGGAAGAGATTAGTTGAAGATGAAAAAATGTGTGGAGGACACCTGCTTTTATATTGACGTGTCGCAGATAGTACCTAGGTAGTTTTGGTTATTTTGTTGTGGCAGCAGAGTTGGGTTTCTTAAGGGCAGTGTAATATATATTCAGCGGAGTTTGGCTGTAAATAAGTACGTATTCGAACATTTGGTGGCGCTTGGAATCGAGCTAGCATGACGCCTCAATGAGATGCTATGGTTTTAGGCGTATCATATGTGGAAGAAATGGAGCCAATCCGAGATATAAATCCTCATGGGGAATCAACACGGCATAAATGCGTGTGAATTAGAGTTCCTTCATTGTATCTGTGCAATTAATAATTTCAAGTTCAGGGAGAGAAAAGCTACACATTTCTCAGGGCGGAATCGGATGGTTCAACTTGGTTTGTAGCGACGCGATCCTTCTATCCTTATACGTTCGCGGCTCGAGTAAGTAGGACGATAAGAATCGCCCGCCCATCGTTTCCGTCTATCAGAACTGTCACCTGCTGCTCTTCTCGGATATGTAGTGTCCTCTTGACTAACCCTTCCTTCGTCTTCGTCTTCCTCGCTTGGCCGCTTCATTGCCGATGGATACTGGACCTTGCGATCCCAAGCCTCCAATGACCAAGGGCTGCGAAGGAAGTTTTTGAGCTCGTGAAGGAGCAATCTAGTGTTATCGCGACCTAGAAAGTCCTTGAGCATTTCTTCCGCTTGGCCCTGACTCCCTTGAATATCCACAGTCTTTAATATCGCAACGATATACTCGAGCAGGAACTCAGCATTATTCGCACGTCTCCTCGTCATCGCATCGTCGCCAGATTGCGCGGTGGGCGAGGTACGAAGAAATTCGAATACTTGAAGTTCCCTCCTCAGCCATGTGCGCGCTCTCGATACCATCTCAGGGTCCGATTCGAACACCTGAGGAGCCAAGTCGCGGAACCCAGACCTCCGGTTAGATCCCACGTGCAGAGAGTAGAGCTGATTCCGATAGACATTCTGGCGACGGAGAATAGTCTCATCTACAGTCAGCCGTCTAGGAGGTGCCTCTTCGTATCGCCGACGGTGGGGTCTTGGGACGATATTTCGTTGTCGGTGGGGTTGAGTTTGCGACTGCGCATCTTGTCGCGATGGCTCCTTCGGGCGAGGGACTAGGTATACTCTACTCTTCGCGCCGGGTCTGTCATTCTCGAAGTCGTACCAGACCTCGTCGACATCACCTTTGCAAAGAGGACATTTTGTCTGTTGCTCTAGCCAGCTGAGGAGGCAAAGGTAGTCGAAATTGCGATGGCTGCAAGGCCGGGCTTCGCAGACCTCGGTGATGCTATCGAGGCAGATAACGCAACATGCTTCATTCGGGTTGTCAGTCGCTGCTTGGCTTCTTGACGAGGCTACTTCGGCAAGGGTGTTCCGTAAGACTTTGGATTGTACGTCGTTCGTATCTGAGTCTATGTCCATATAGAAAGGTCGGCATAGACTACCTCCTAGGGTAAGAGTCGCGGGATTTCGTAGTTGGGAAATCTAGGTGGAATTGGAGGCAACAAAAGACAAGAAAAGCAGGTGGAATGGCAAGGTACGAAGGTACATCTTAGGTAGATATGGGGATGTGGAGTGCGCTGACGTAATAGCAACCTTGTCCGAGTCTAAGTTGCCTTGAATTGCCCCACCATTATGCCCCCACGTCGCGTCTCTAGTTAAAGCTTGTCGCGGTCACCGACGCGAATTTCTATTTCCTGTCCATCCACTTACACTCTGCCAATTCCCAAAAGTCAATTATCCAGCAGTGTCCTTTCATAATTCACGCCAAAGACGGGCTACATATTGCATGAATATCATATAAAAATGGATGAGCATGAAAGACAAAAATATGAGGCAACGTCTAAGCAACTACGTGCCGACCTCAAGCACTTCGAAGCCGACTGGGCGAGTCGCAATGGCGGTGCAAAGCCACGTCGCGAGGACATCAAACAAAACGCAGACATAGGTACGGTTTTTAACTGTGATAGCAATTTCAATATAGTAGCTAACAATCCTGTTTTCCAGCTCGCAAGTACAAAAAGTACAACCAAGTTCGAGACATCCTTGCTGGGAAGCTCCCTGCCCCGAAGACCAACGAGCCGCCTATCTCCCAGAAGCGCAAACTAGACGAGGCCGTTACGCGGACACCCTCTAAGCGATCAAAGCTAATCGAGACGCCCTCAAAAACACGACAGCAGATCATAGACCCTGAGTTATTCGAGACACCGTCGTCTCGGAAACTCTTCAGCCCCGCTATGCCCACTTCAATTGGGCCTACTCCCCAGAGAGATGGTCGGATCTTGGGCTTATTCGATATGCTTGAGGAAAACGAGGAGAACACGCCATCAAAGTGCAGGCATGGAAATACTCTGGACAACATCAAGATCCAGGCGACACCCAGTAAAAATAAAACTAGCGAGATGGACGATGGCGATGCAGCTAGACTAGGCAGAACGCCTACATCTATGAGCAAACGAGCGCTTTTTGTTACTCCCTCAAAGCGAAGAGACAACAACTCGGCTCTAGGCAGGACGCCAACTTCAGTCAGCAAACTACAACTGTCTACGCCATCCTTCCTCAGAAGAGTTCCTCTTGCAACTGTGGACGAGAACTGCAATTACATCTCCCCAGCTCTACGCCTTCCGCCCAAACCTCTAGGTCGGAGTCTGAGCAGTGTGGTGGCCAGTCTACGGAAGCTAGAGGAGGAAGCCCTTGACGACGACCTTGATGCCTTGCACGAAATGGAGAATGACGAGAATCCATCAAATGCCGCGAAGCCTCGGAAGTCTACGAAACAGAAGACATATATCCTGGAACCTGATAGCCAAGCACAGCATCTTCTTGGCGGATTCGACGACGAGGCACTTTACGATAGCCTGCCTGAAGATCAATTAGGCCGTGATGGACAGCCGCTAAGGGTCTACAAGAAGAAGGGACAAAAGCGCACCACGCGACGAGTGAACATGAAGCCGACTAAGAGCAAGCGGCCGCAGCAGGCTATGGAGAAACGGTCTGGGGGTGACATTGAAGCAGATATCGTGCCCGAGACTCAAATCGATGCTACGAAAGCTAGCGATGAGCTACCGCTAGATTTGGGGTCTGACTCCGAATTCGACCCCTTAGGAGATGAAGGCGAAAAGCCTAAGGAGAGAAGCCGGACTAAGAAAGCGAAGAAGTCAGATAAGAAGGAAGGCAAGATCAAGAAAGCAGTGAGGAAGGTCAACGAACTGGCTCATGCGAACTTCAAGAGGCTGAAGTTGAAGAACCATGGGGCAAAAGGGCCTGGGGCTGGGAATAGATTCCGGCGCCGTAGATGAAGCACTACCTAAAGCCATTGGCGTATAAAGATGAAGATAACTATGAATATGACAACGTGACAGAAACACCTCTCGGTCTCTGTGATACTGTGAGCCGATGGTGATTAGAAATCAATCAATGCCGCGCTGAAATTCGATTAGCCAATTAAAGATATCGACGATTTATCGCAATTCCCCTGAGGGACTACTAAGTTGATTTTCCGATTGCGTCTACCCACCCGTTCCTTGAGTCACTTGATGTACCTTTTGATTCATCGCGAATGACTTGTGTCTTGGTGTATCAATGGATCAATGGCAGCACTTAGAGCTATCACAGGCTCTTAGCTAGGCAATGGGGACGAATATTTTGAGCAAGGACTACACAAGAATAGAATGAATAGTACATACATACACGATCAAGCTAGCTCGACGAAATATCTTGTATTATCAACGCTGGGGAAGCCACTCGACCACTCATGACGGAAGACACTGTATTTTTGGGAGATGCGACTATGGTAAGAGTCTCTCCTACGACGGCTAGAGATTTCGAGCACCTAACATTTGATCCGAGTTTAGAAGCATCCTCGACCCGCAATAGGGCCATAAATACAATTACCAAGTAGTTTTAATTCTTAGCTAGCCCATTGCGCAAGTAGAAAACCATGCGGAGGTAACGAGAACAAGGTGCGAGTAAGCTTGGACTTATTACCAATATCGCTCAGCCCCAAAGCAGATGTCTAGAAGGGGAGTGATAGCCTAGGAGAAACTGCCTCACTGATGTATTATAAACTAACTAGAATAACCCGTAACATCAAAATGGTCTGATTAACGAGGCAAAGCCTCCTTATACAGACCAATCCACCTGAAAGCCACCCCTTAGGGGTATCGTAAGCTGGCTACTACCTCTGTCCCCTGACAAGTAATTAACCCCATTTGAAATTCAAGAGTTGCACGCATCTTCAAGACCTCTCGAGCGCAGTGAACATTTCACAGAATTCAGTTCAGAATAATGAGAGAAAGGTTCTAATCTTTTGTCAGTCCACTCTTGGCAGACGTTCGACTTTATTACGGAGCTGGATATATTTATGAGCAAGACTCTGTGCTCAGTAGGGGGTTTGATATATGCGCAGTATTAGCCACAGTTACCGCTGGCAGATCGAGTACGTCGCCTTCCATATAAATTGCAGTATAATCACATATACCTCTCATGCTTGTAATAGTCATCGCACTGGCACATTCATTCAATTGCACAAGCTACGATATATGTTCCCTTACAGTCATATTAGGCTTGTTTGAAAGCGCTTCAACGCTAGATCGAGTTGCAGGAATTAGGCATGCATTACCGCTAAGGTAGATTGTGAAACCGGTATATATGAACTGAGGGTAGTATGTGTTGGATAAGGGGTATCATGTGATTACCCTTTCAGCTAAAACAACTTGATTCGAGCGCCCAGATCAACTGAATCGATTCAATTAAAGCTACTTATGTAACCAAGATGTGAATTGAATATGCTATTGCAAGATGCCATCGCATGTGTATGAGCTGTGGTTTCAAGCGGTGGTGGTGGCGGAAGTGGCTGCAGTGGCCGTCGGCATTAAAGATACATGTGATTATACTGTAATTTGTATGTGGAATCGCGTACCGCAAATGCTGGTTATCAGCTGTCAGGTTAGTTACTGCGCGAATATCACAGGTAGCGCTATACAAATAGTGTTGCTCATATTTATATCCTATAGAAGTTCGTGTCACTGGCATGTATCAGTTAGTAAACACGCTCGTACTGCACATTTGACAGGATATGGAAGCCTGTACGTAAAGACAACGGCATTTGATGACGAACTCCGTTACGATACGAACTTCCAAGTAAATATACCTCACCGTTTAATCCTACACATTGAAGAATCATTAGGACATAGTTTGAATATATGATGGGTGGACCATCGGTGCAAGGTGTATATTAAACGAGCGTATAGGTTATTTATTCATGAATCTACTTCTAAGAGTTGTCACTAATAGCCCCAATGAATGACTAGTCCAAGCACACTATCCGTATAACCTCCCAACCCATGTATCCGTAACTCCTGACGCATCCATCAATTCGTATCACCACTCGGGATGCTTAAGTAGATCTATAGTACAGCAGTTTAACTCTCATAAGAAGAGATAACCCAAGCTGTGTATCCTCCCATCGACTTATTTGTTTTTATCAAACTGAGCCCCGAAGCCGAGCAGGTCTTGGTCAATATTGTCATGGCCGTTGTGAGTTCTCGCAGAACTCCTGCTCGGGTCCGACTCGTCGGGGGGGTGGGGGACGGGTGAGCCGCGGTGGGTCTTGGTACTATCGCGGTCCTTGCCAGACTTGGAACGTCTCTTACTATCATCACAAGATATTAGAATCGATATGTCTAAGTGAGAGAGTCCTTGGATGAACCACTATCTAGACTTACGACTTAGTCTTCTGGCCGGAGGTGGATGAGTTGTGAGGCATCTTAGCGCAACCAAGGGGCCTATGATATATTGTGTTTGGAGTACTGAAGGGCCGGCCAAGCATCCAAAGACAGAAGTAGATGGAATAGGATGAAGTATAAGTAAGCCTTGGTATTACGGATGGTAATGGTACCAGTGGTACAAGTATGCTAAGCTAAGACGAGCAAGTAGGCCCGAGTAATTATATGTCGAAGGCTATGAATCGCTTGATCGAGCACCTGAGAGCTGAATAATGGAGGAAGGTGTGTAGAGTAATGTTGAGAAGAGAGATAGAAAAGAAAAGGGAGATGAGCGAGAGAAGAGCTACCTATTTATCTACCTAGGTACGTAGCGGAATACCAGGCATATTCTTGCCATCTCTCAAAGCTGCTGGCCATGAATGATCGATATTATGGCATGGCTGTAACTTTTCTCGACAAGGACATGTTCTGGGGCTGCTCCGACATCACATCTCTGTAGCTACCTACCAAGATACGCATGAGACTACGAGAAGGGATCACACTGCTTCCTGTGATTGGGCCCTCTCCTTTTGTCTCGGTTGATGATTCGCTATTCTCTATTTGTGCTGTGGGGAGGTGGAATACGTGAGCTGCCACTTAGAAACTGGTGGCGCTGATGTCGGCTTGTCGTTGGCTGGTTTTCCTTGTGTCGTATATACCTAGGTACCTACCTAAGGTACCTCGTTCATGTCACCGAACGGGTGTATGGATATTATTGGATAGTGCCCATTTGTTGCAGGTCCCGTCCATGCAGGCTGATGCAATTCCTCGATGACATTTACTGGCTGCCCTCCCTCTGTTGCTGCCCCATTGAGCTTGCATGCGAACCACACCGAGCGTCCTGCATTAAATTGACCGCCTTCCTGTTCGCCTTACCCCAACTCGCAGTGGCGGTATAAAGTAAGGCTCCGCTCCCTCCTGATGGCCGAGGATACCTACTCTCATTTTCTTCCAACATTGGCGTAGTGACACTATCGGCAACTTCTTTCATATGCTCGATTGAAACCCGAAACGTCAAGATGGACATTCCAATAATGCCAGCCCCTGAAGGGTCTGTGCATGTGCAAAAGTTCTTAGATGTTCCCTATAATAAAAGATGGGAGCCCCTTAAGCCCGTCATTATCAGCATCTACATAGAGGAGAGGCATAAGCTGGCAAGCCTCGCAGAACGAATGAAAAAAGAGTATAGCTTCGACGCTCAGTTAGTACCCTGTTCTTATTATAGTCTCCCATACATAGCTAATCCGGTACCTCAACCAGGATTCATCAGTATCGGTACTATTTCAAGAAATGGGGCATCAAGAAAAGGATAACCACTGAAGAGAAAGGCGCTGTGATTACCGCGCTTGGAAAACGCCGCTTACAGGCAGGAGTTAGCACATCTAGTGTGATTCTTAATCAAGGTGGCTCCAAGAAAGACGTCGACAAGAAGCAGCTGAAGCGGTACATTAACCAGAGCATTCGGGAGAGTGAGCCTTTGATCTTGAATCCTGGACTGTATGTCTACAGATGAATATTAAATAACATGACAGAGCTCAGCTGATTGCTATGCAGGTTCCTTCGACATGCCCTTCCCTACGCGGCGTTGGTTCGCGGCCTAGGTGGGCATGCGCAAGACCACATATCACCATCTGGTACTACTCCAACCTACATAACCATTGACGATCCGCAAGTTGGTGGACCTCCTTCAACAGCCCATAACGGCATATCACCAACGATGCAGCTAGTTCAAAGGAAAGTCTTACTACATAGGGCTGCGCTCTTCATTCAAGGCAGGGAGCAAGAGCTGGTCAAACATATGAGCGGGGAGGAGAGGAGGTGTGTTACATTCCCGATTACCTACCGGTAATCTAATACGAGAATCTCTGACAAACTTCTTTCCGTTAGGTTGACCACAACATGGCTTCATGACTTTTGGATATACTCCTTTATGACGGCTAAGTACTGGGGCAGGGGGCCGAAGATTTGGACTAAATCATTGATTGATTTCAAGTCTTTCTCCGGACACCCATGTCCATCTACGCCCGATCGCCCGATTGATCAAGAAGGGCCCTCGGGATCCCCTTCGTCTATGGCGATCAACAGTCCAACGCAACTTTGCAGATGGGCTATACACTACAAAGCACCATCATACGAACGGATCATCTCCCCTCCGCCATCTCCAGTACATGAAGAACGATTCGACGTCGATGACGAGTCTACCTGGACAGAGTGGCCGAGGCTTGGTTCATCTGAAGATCTTGCCACCATAATCAGTAGCGGGCTTCAGCAGAATCTATTCACTGCAGTTCAGAGTGAAGAACTTCCTTTAGCTATGGATTCAATTGTGAAGACAGTTGAGAGATCCCAGGACGAAACAGAGGCAGAGGCTATGGGTTTCGCCATCATGGCACGCAATGTTGAGGCTCTTGCAGATGTCCTTGGCGATGGTGACCTTCCAGATTGCTTTTCAAAAGTCTTCCCATTCCATCTAGCAGCACAATTCTTGGGTGGCGCAAAGTCCTGCTGTTCGGTTATGGATATGCTAGTAAAATACCTATCCGACTCAAACTCAATTGGTGTCAACTACATTGATAACTCTGGGCACACTGTGCTAGACATGTTCTTTGTCACCATTCTACGGTCGCATAGCACAGTTCCGCTCCATATCCTGAGTGACGCCTTCGCCGGCCAGTCTCGATATTCCGGGCAGGAGGTCGACCCTTGCGGAAGGTGGGATGCGGACTCGCCTTGTATTCGGCAGCTATATGCTGCAGGGAGATCCACGATTCCACCCGAGTGGAAGCATATATTCTGTCATACTTCTGTTCAGGCTATTTGCCATTGCATATCTGCGATATTCTATGGCCCCTGGG
Source organism: Hypoxylon crocopeplum (assembly GCA_022578875.1). Classification (NCBI taxonomy): domain Eukaryota; kingdom Fungi; phylum Ascomycota; class Sordariomycetes; order Xylariales; family Hypoxylaceae; genus Hypoxylon; species Hypoxylon crocopeplum. The sequence goes on along the minus strand of MU399599.1, from coordinate 219,627 downwards.
CGCCGAATATCAACACGCCTAGTGGATTGTTCATGAGACGATGTTCTAATTGCGGGCTAGAGCTGAAAGTTGGACCGCTTCACGCCCTGGTTCTAGCAGCATTCTTCTTAGCCAATGATGGCATGCCCGGTGAGAATCTTTTTGGTATGGTGTCTTGCCTTCTTTGCCTCTTGACATGGCGCGCCGATCCCACTGCCACCGCGGATGTCTCTATTTCTGCGCTACTGGGCTATGGCGTAACAGACGAGACAGACGAGTGCCAACACTCATCGATGAACGCAGCCGAGCTAGCATCAAAAGTCGCCTCTGATAAAGTCAATTCATGGACCCTCGATATTAAACTAGGCTGGGAGGCCCTCATCGCTGTCCTAAAGCATGATATCGTTAGCCGCCACGACAGGACCGCGCGACCTGGAGTCGAGGGTGAGGGGCTAAATACCTGCAAACTTGACATTCATGAAATCGAAAGAGACGAAGAACTGAAGATAGTATATTGCGGGAATGAGCAGCTAGGGTTAGTTTGGGCAGCGATACAAGTCGAGCTACTAACATACCGACGTGTAAGCCAGGAGGATCCGTGGTTGTCCCCTCGTTTCCACATGGAGACGCTCCGAAAAGGCCTCGAAAAAAATGATGTCGAGTGTATGAATCAACTCGCTGGAAAGACTGAAGATGCCACAGAGGGTAGATTGCAAGCTCATTCGCGGTGTGGACTTTTCTACAAAGCAAGCCACCGGGGATGTGCTGTGAGAGAGGAAGCATGCACGTCATATTATGGAAATCTTGATGATTGGAAGCGTAGCACCTTCATTAAGCCAGTGGCTTATATATGGTAATCATATACATAACACTATGTCAGATAGTTCAGCAGATCAGAAAATGTATAGCTACCTACATATTTCGTTACAAGTGAGAACACACAACAATCCAACGCTTAGAACAGAAACCTCCCTGAGTCTGTCTCTCTCTCTCTCACATCACGCCATCACACCCCCAACCCCCTCGCGATCCCTGACTCCAGCACACGCACAAACCTCCTAACATCCTCCGCGGAGCTATAAAACCCGAACGAAACCCGGACTCCCAGGCGATTAACCGTAACCCGAGCGCCGCCGAGACCCCGAACATGCGCCCCCCACTCCGGCCCGTCCAAGCCCAGGACGCAGATATGCGGGGCGCGGCGCTCGCGCTCACGCGGGCCCAGGACACGGATCCCGAGGCGCTCGCACTCTCCGCGTAGCAACCCGGTCAGGCCGTACAAGTGAGCCTCGACATCAGCAGGCCCCAAAGCGTCAAGGTAGAAAGCAGCAAAAGCCGCCGCCGCCGCAACAGCCACAAGGCTCATATTAGCGTGCTCGAAGCGCCGCGCGTCGGCCCAGAGCGCGACGTCCTCGTCGGCGCGCACCAGCAGGTCCTCAGCCATGTTGCGCACGGCGGCCATGCTGACGATGGGCGGGACGGGGTCGGCGAGCTGGGCGAAGGCGGCGGGCGCGACGTACAGCGCGCCCAGGCCCGTCGGGCAGTTGAGCCCCTTGTGCAGGCTGAAGGCGGCGGCGGACAGGCCCAGGGCGCGCACGTCGGTCGGCGCGAAGCCCACGTGCTGCGTCATGTCGACTAGCACGTGGATGCCGCGCGGCCGGAAGGCCGCGCTGATGCCGGCTATGTCGTTGCGCTGCCCGCTGTCGAAGGTGATGGAGCTGATGCCGATGGCGCGTGTGCGGTCGTCTACGTACGGGCGCAGGGTCTCGGCGTCGATGGCGTCGATGTATCCGTTCCTTTCGGCTGCTGCTACTGTCGGTACCTGTCTGACCTCGAGCCCGGCGTCCCGTAGCATGAGCCAGCCGTACGCTTGGTTCGGGTGCTCGGTATCGATCATAACCACATTGTCACCGGGCTTAAAGGGCATGCTACGGATGAAGGTACCCAGGCCTTCAGTTGTATCGCGCGTGAAGGCGATAGTCGAAGGACTCTCGGCATTGATGCAACGTGCGACAAGCCGGCGGGCCTCTTCCTTTGTCTCCTGCCACTTCGCGTACGGGTGCGCCTCATACAGTGCCTCCGTCTCATACTTCATAATTGCCTCATGGACGATCAAGTTCGATGGCGGCGCTGAGGCTGCGTTGAGGAATATGACATCTTCGTTCTGCGCGACTAGAGGGACCAGGTGCCTGTATGCAGCGAACTTATCCGACAGCCGCTTCTCTTCATCTGTGCCAGATTTCGCAGGCGAGGTATTTGCGCTGCCATGTTCAGGCGCAGTCCTATTAGCGATCGGGCGAGAGACCATCTCTGCTGATATCGACCCTTGTTGCTCCCAATTCTAGTGTGAAGGAGTGAAGAGATAGATGGATGAGAGAAACACCTAAATGCTCCAAGTGTATACCTTCCTATATCAGTAATAGAAATGCTGTTGAGTGGCATTGCACTATAGGTTCTCCTATACACGGCTGTCGACCCCGCTCCTTCTCATTGAAGTCAATCAAAGTTACATTACATCCATGCATTACAAATGGTATGCGTCGGGCATAGGGAGTATTTTGCTGCAATGGAACGTAGAAGAGCCAAGAAAACCCACATACCCAGTCTACCTAGGTAGATAAGAGTACGAATTGAAGTATATATAAAATTAAAAAGTTATAAGTTGTAACCGTATTAATAAGAAGGGTATTGGATTTGTCTCAATTGTCATCAGGATCGTGTAGGAACAACACCTTGACCAATATACCTATAACTCCCGCTAAATGATTTTGTGAACACCGCGCAACCTGCAAATCCGAGCACTCATGCACCGTATACCTCCTATCTAGGCCCTAACCGTTGCAGTTACCGTGGTCAACTCTGTTGCGGTCGCGGTTGCCGTTATTGTCTCAGTCTCTTTCTCCGTCACTGTGACAGTGATTTGAGCGAGAGTACTGGTAGCAGTAGAACCAATGCGCTTAGCAGTCGTGATAATCGGCTTACTCTTTCCGTCATTGTCATTGTCATTGTCATTGTCGTCATCATCGTCATCGTCGGGGTCAGCATCATCTGTCTCGATCGGGATAACGTGAAGACCCGAATCGGTGGAAGTGGGTCGCGCTAGAGATGATGTACTTGTGGGCGGTAGTAGAGGTGGTTGAGTTGATGAAGTGACAACAGTTGAGGTAGATATCGAGGCTTCTGAAGTAGACGGGATTACGGTGACTGTTTCTGTAACAATCTCGGGAAGGGAGACCGAGCTGGCCGGCCGAGTCGCCGTACTAAAAGTTGTGGATATGAAATCGGTGATTGTTACTGTTTTCTCGGGGGATGTTTGGGTGCTCGAAGTTTCCACAGGTACTGAGGTAGTTGTGTCTGGAGATGTTTGCGAAGACGAGCCAACTGTCATGGTGGTTTGAGCTGTTTCAGTGAACGTCGGCGTGATCGTCACTGTGATTAAAGTCCCGTCAAATGTCTGGGATTCTGTAGCAGAGCTGGCCGAGGTCGAGCTTCCCACGGGAGGTGCAGCGCCAAGAGCTTTGCGAACGGTAGCATCGTCCCAGCAACCGACCTGAACGCCCGCGACTGTGTTCATTGGCAAGGCGTAACAGGTCAAATTATTGGCGCAAGGGATGATCTCGAACGTGCCGGCATCAGAGCATTCGCCAATGTTTCTGTTGACACAAGCCACTTGACCAGCCGAACATGCGGATTGCTCGGTTAACCCAGCGAAAAGGTTATTGTAACGCTTTGCATCGGCTAGATTGGTAGCAAGCACATCGGGGGAAACCGTTGTCGTTGATGCTGGGACGGAACTGATAATGGTGGGGATTGCACCATTTAATTTACCCGTCGCTGACACTGAGTGGGACACGTAGGATGACTTCACCACTGACGCGAATGAAGAAGAGATCGATGATGTAGATGTGGCAGTATTTGAACTAAGCGAGCTAACCGAATTACTAGCACTCCCGGTACTAGTCGAAGCGGCAGACCCAGAAGCTGTAGAACCAAGGCCACCCGCCGAGGATTCTGCTGGGTTGGAGATCGACTGAGTTTCTAAAGGAGCTGAGGTCGAACTTGCGGTGGAGCTGGTCGCTGTTGAGGATGGTGTTGTGAGCGGAAGAGTTAACGAGCTCGACATGGACAATCCGGTGGTGGCCGTAGACGGAGTCGACTCTGAGCCAGATATTGTACCGACAGTGTTTGGGGTTGAGATAGATGCATCTGCGGTGGAAGAAGGCCCAACAGGTACCGTAGAGGATGGAAATATGTTAAAGGAGGGGATGGTATCGCTCTCAATTAGAGTGAATGATCGAGAGATCGAAGTAGAGGAGGTGGATCCAGCCGGGGCCGATGTGATGCTTGTACTTGAAGCAATCGCGGTCGATGATGATACAGCAGAAAGAGTGTTTGATATTGAAAATGTAGTTAAATGTTGAGAGGAAGACGATGTTGATACTTCGCCGAGTATTGACGAGGAGGGAGCCTCATTTGTCAAAGGCGTCGCCAACGTAGCAGTTGTGCTAACGTTCGCGAACTTGTATACACTTGACGCTCCTACCGTATCGCGCCATCTTAATCTATAAGGTATTAGTCGGCCATCGTCAAGTCGCACTATCCCGTCGAGAACATACCTCTCTCCTCGCCTCAACGGACCTGCCGCTGAGGCCTCGGAGAATAAAAGGAGATGTGAGAATAGAACTAGGATGAACATTTGAGATATTTGATTTTTTTTATTTTCTGGAAAGGAAAAGAATATCTATAAAAAAGAGAAAACGAAATAGATGATGGGGGTAGATTCGGGTGCGGCGAGCATGGAGCAACGATTCATATTACTCAACCGAGGTGATAAAGAGGGAAATGATGTCAAAGGTATCGTTTGTGATAGAATAGAGGCGCAGGCACGTTGACACAATAGTAGACAATAAGAGAATGGTCATAGCAGATAGAATGATGACAAAGAAAATTAGCGAATAATAAAGAGCCGCAAATCCACGATGACGACCAGCGAGATCAGAAGATAATTACCAGGCTTGAAGATCTTCGCCCGCAAGGGCGGGGGGAAGCTCTCATCTTGTACAAAAAACAGTAGACAAGGTGATTGTGCAAACTACCTCACCAGGTCCAGACCCATGACGTTAAGAGACCGGGTTTCGCTGTAGTTTCAACCACGATGGCATGTTGGAAAGTTCGTAACATGAGATTGAGGCCCATCGAGAGGACCAGACAGCTCGAGGCAAGTTATCCAATGAGATTGTATTGGCCCAGGCCGCTCGGGTCGGTGGTATAGAGCTTGATTCAGCAGAAGTACTAATTGCTTGCTGTATCGTCTGTAGATTGGGCTTGGAGAAAGGTTGGTTTAGCGCTGAGAGGGTTCCTCAAGTTCCTTCATTTCGCGTTTCGACGACCCAATAATGGAGACGCGCGCTTGTGTATTATTGGTAGCGGCCATTTCGCTGGTTGGCGGCTATGAAGCTTCTCAGCCAATCGCCAACGTCTCGGCTGAACCACCTGCGGCCACCAAACTTCGAGGCGTCCGGCGAGACATTGCTTAATTGGGCACCGCCAATCTGAGATGCATAGAAGCAGCATCAAGTAGGCGAGACCTGAGGGAAAATATCTAGGCCTTTTCGCCTCACTTTCTCTCTTCAGCGCTTTGTTCGAGATTTATTCAACAGGCATTGTATTGATTGAAGGAAAGAAATGAGACAATGCGCCCGTGCAGCCGTGGAGTAAATAAAATATTGGGCACGTGACCTACTGGGTTTAGCGGGACCTACCCCTACCTATGTACCCATAGGCAGGTTAGGAGGTACCTAAGGTCTAGGTATATCCCTGCTTTTACGGCGCGACTCTAAGTACCTAGGTATAAGAGAATAGAGCAGCAAAAAGAAACACTGGAATAGGTGTAATAACAAGGGTCTAGAGAAGACGGGAGAAAAGGAGAAGTGTAGAACCACTGAGGCAGACTCGGTTGATTGATATATGTTAGTCTATTCAATGTAAGAAGGGAGCAGCAGTCTTGGTCTGCTCCCATAAGGTATACGACAGGTGAACTACCTTTGCTATCTAATGTACGAAGATATTTCGTAGATCTAATTGCAATGGATAGCACCCATAATGATTCCCACCATTCCCGTCAGCTCCCTGCAACTCGTATGCGGTGCTTGTCCCTGTGCTACCACTCAGGGGGTGGATGCTATCCATAGAAAGTGGCGGCAATCTGGAGCATCTCCCGGTTACTTCGCGTCTTCGACCGTTTCTAGACAGGCGGTAACTATAGAATTAGATCGTATCCATAAATGGGTTTATGCTAAGTTTGTCTTTGATAAGACCTGGAAATGGTATTAGTCAATCATGGCCGTTGTGCTTCCAACACAAAGCGTAGGCATTTTGAGGAGTTGGCTGTTCAATAGAGGCCCGGTGGCGCTTGGTAGGCAAGCATGTGCCGCGCATCACTCCCTATTGTTCGTTCCATAAAATAATATACCTATCGAACTCTTCATTTACTCTGCAACTGCTCGTCCAAAAGAAGTTGCTGTAGGACCTTAAATTTAACGGGCTTCGTCAGGAACTGCGACATACCCGCATTCATCGCTTCTATGCGAGTATCTTCATTACCCACGCCCGTGATCGCGATGATGGTCGACGGCATCACTTCGGGCCCCATTTCCTGCTCGAACTCGCGGATCTGCCGAGTTGCCTCGAGACCGTCCATTACGGGCATCTGCAGGTCCATCAGCACGAAGTCGAAGGGCTCCTCGGCTTCCTTATATTTCGTGACAGCCTCTAAGCCGTTCATCGCCTCGGCATATGGTAACTTGATCTTGGTCATGAAAGTCACCAGGAGCTTAAGGTTAATCGCGTTGTCGTCTACTAAGAGAACACGAGGTGGCTGTCTCGTCCGGTTACCGGACCGAGTACGGTAATGTTGTATGATCGTAGAGGCTGACCGGCCGCTCGGGTTCGGTATGTCAAGTAATTGTGCATTGCCGTCCTTTTCTATCGTTGGGTTTGATTGTGGCTGGTCGGACTTCCACTTCAAGACATCAATTGAAGGTCGATGCCGAGCTTCCTGTCGGTCGTAGACGATGGCTGAGGAATTCCACCCGACGACGCGTTCCTTAGCCTCGCTGCTGGTAGTCGATGGAGACGGCACTCTAGAAGAAATACGCCGAACAGTACTGCTTCCACTCGATTCGACGCGTTGAAGACACTCTAAAAGCACTTTTCCTAGCTTTCGAACTCCGACTGGTTGACTGATAACTTCAATGATCCTGCCAAGGGATATCAATTCCGTAACGCCAGCAGCTCGAAGCGCTGCGGCTTCGAAAGTATTCGTACAGATGATGAGTAATGCTGCTTCTTTACCCGAATCGCCCATTTCTTTCCGATCAAGGTGCTGTCGCACCAAGTGTTCGATTGGTGGCGGTTCGGCATAGATATAGATTACCGTATCAGGATCCGTTTCAATAGTTTTGCTCTTGATGACATCCATGTTGAACCATTCTCGACAGATAGTATCAATCGAAGACTCAAGCTGACCCAGCTCTCCCTTGTTACCGCCATCACTATCGAGTAAGGGGTCCAAAATGCAAACTTTCTTCCCATCCGTAGCTTTCGTGACGTCGCATAGCATGTCCTCCTGGGGACCACAGGACCCTTTAGCAGCAGTCTTCATTGGAATCGTAATTTTAACGTGAGTTCCAACACCCTTCTCACTATCGACTTTAATCTTACCCTCCAAATTTTTCACAATCTGGGATGCGATGGAAAGCCCGAGCCCAGTGCCGGGCGTAAAAGAATCTTCCTGCGAGAAGGCCTTGAATAGATGATTGGCAAGGAAATTTTGTGACATTCCAATCCCTGTGTCTTTTACAGAAAACTCGACCTCAACGTCTGATGATGTAAGCTGGTTCGCATGTAATGAAACATCGATGCATCCTGTTCTGCAGTATTTGATTGCGTTGCCGACTATGTTCATGATAACTCGGCGAAGTCCTCCCGTCTGTCCCTGTAAGCACCAAGACACCAATTTTTGGATATGAAGTATTAAAAATACTTTTCCCGAGAACTTGACGCTACCAGCGTGGATCTGTTCCTCAGTCGCCGATGAATCATCAATGGCCATTGACCTTATTTGTGCGGTTGCCTCATCGACAGGGTCACGATGTCGAAGGTTGATTTTGCGAAAAGTCTGGCCCGCGAAGACCGCTTCGATAACTTCTTCTAAAAGAAGAGCAAGGTCAAAGGTGGTCGATAGGGGTTCAGCGACATCGGGGGTGTCTTTCCACGTTTTCCTTCCTTTTGGGGAGTCCAAATGCGAGCTCGCCCGGTTTAAGTTGTTAATCTTCGCGTAGTCAAGGAGGTGATCGATGGTATCTAACAACGTCTTGCCGCACGTTTCAATCGCACCAATCAAACTCATCTGATAGGCTGAGGTCATAGTATCCTCTAGGAACTCTAGGCTTCCAAGCATTCCGTGTAAAGGAGACCTCAAGTCATGTGAAATAGACGCAATGAATGTGGACTTTGCGATGTTCGTATTCAGAACTTCCATGCTTGCAACCTCGCTCATCATACAAGATCCAAAGGTCTTGAAGTAGGGCAAAGCATCATCGGGATCGCCCATCTTGAAGTCGTCGCCCCAGAGAAAGCCTACGGCAAACCATTGGCCTTGAGCGTAGTTGAAAAGTGGTAGGAAAATTAGCCATTTTGCGTCCGGTACGCAGTTCAGAAGTTCTCGTGGCAGTAACATGTGAGGCTGATCCTTGAGGTCTTGCGCTGGCTTATTGAGAATGGAGTTGCCCGAGCCACCTCCGGCGATCACTTCATCGAGGATCATACCTTGGTCGGACACGACGCGTCCCTTGTTTAGGTAGAAACACTTCCCGTAGGGATACCGGAGAATGAGCTTCTTCAGGTTTTTCCGCTTGATTATACCCTGGCGACACTCATCCCTGTCGCATTCCGCCACATTCATGCTCAGAACATCTGCCATTTCGTCTAGTCGATCACCGAAAATTGCCTGAGGTAAGTTAGATCCAAGCCCTGGCGGAGACAGGGGATCCTTTCGCGTATTGTCAACGTCTGCTTCCTCATCTTCCGTTGATGAGAAGTTGACATCTGAGACGACTGCAGGGTCGGTGCTAGCTGGTGGTGAGATTACTCCTTCCGATTGACTAGAAAAGAGGCCTGATGCAGCATCCGTAAATACGCAGCCTGTAGCTTTAGCTTGCTGGCAAAGCAATTGCGAAGCCTGTGTGAAAATTCTGCGAATACTGTCCTTTGAGGAATCGGGGTTTTCTCTGCTACGGGAAGCGCTGTCCACAGAGGACCGAGGCAATTGATATGTGTCTGCTTGATCCGGCGTAGCGCTGTCCTTGGTATTCGAAGCGAAGGGAGAGGCTGACAAAGCCGTTGATCCGGGCCGACTAGGACGCCCTCGTAGAGGCTCAGTTTGAGGATCGGTTGCTTGTACATCCGATTGCAGTTTGGCATTCGGTGCCTGCAAGGAATGATCAGTATTACTTAGTTGAAACTTATATTCGGATAGATCCTCCAGAAAATATGAGATCCCTCTCATTAAATCTCTCTCCGATACGCGCCCAACCGTATCCATGACCTTCTCGAGATGGTCTGCAACGATCCGAGCAACATCTTCCATGAACTGCGCTTCTTCAAGAGTAAGGCCCTGAGGCCGGGGCCGAATATCTGAGACGGCGTAAACGCCAATGGCATGACCTTGCTTTGTGACAATTGGTACGCCTGCGTAGAACCTCACAGTGGCTCCAGACGTGACATAAGGCCGAAATTTGAAGCGATCGTCCTCCAGCGTATCGTTAACGATAAAGGCGGGAATATTGACATCCTGACCATGTGCATCTTTCCACGTGGTTATGGACCCGAATGCATGCTCGTCCATACAGTCCCGGCGCGGAAGGGAGACGTTGCCAAGCCATATGTGATCGCCAGGGGCGTGGCGTCTCTCATCAACGAGCGAGACGGTCTGGGTGGCTTCGGCGAGAATGATCTGGGTGTTGGCATCTATGAGCGACACCATGCCACGCTTGACGTTCAACCTCAAAGCAGCCAGCTGAGCAAGCGCAGTGAGCGTCGTGTCATGAGAACATCGTACCGGTCGACTATCATCCGGACCCGTATCGGCAGGTACGGTCTTCAGCGTCTTGGAGTCTAGCCACGGCTGGTAATATTTGTTCAAATCGCGTTGTCTTGCTAGCTCAGTGGTGCTGACGCTTGAGGCGCGCCTCGTCGCAACCCCGGCTGCAGACATGTTGGAAGAAAATTAAGGCTGGAATTGCACCATCTCCTCGGCCTGTCGACTTATAAATCTTGATTTTCATGTAGCGCTTTTCTTAGCGTCGGACGAAAAAGTGAGAGGTCGAGACCGGTCGACAGCGGAACTTGATCCAGACCTAGAGGCTAGCGCCTTGATGTTACTGGCGGTCGACATGATATAAGGAGAATTAAGAAAATGTTATAAAGTGCTCAGAAGTTTCAAGGTTTCAACCTGTGCCTACGTTTATCAATGACATCAGGATTGTGCCTACACGTACGTACATGTATCCGAGAATGACGAGGTATTCAATGGGACTGTGGTGAGATCGCTTATCAGGAAGCACAGATGACAGGGAGTCTAGAGCCTCCTTAAGAGCATACTGTTCATATATGGGGTAAAGCAGTATATGCAACATATAAGAGCAATATAGAAACTTGGGAAGGTAGGTACCTACTAGGAGATATTAATATACCGTTTTACTCCAGTAGATGAGAGAACCAAGAGCCTCTTCCCACCTGAATGAATCAGTTAAGACCTGACCAGCAGCTCATCCAAGTGGTTGCAGGTTCATTCTTCGATAAGACAATTAGTATATTACATAACGGGCTGTATATCACGTGATTTGTTATCGAAGAGAAATTACTTCGTAAACAAGCAGACAAGATCCCCCAATCATTCAATCAATCACAAGAAACACGATCGCAAAACCACGAGAAACTACAGCGAAATGTCATCCACGATCAATTAGCTACCTAGCAGTAAGTTGATATCAGACGGCAAATATTGGTTGGGCAACTCTGAGCCAGCCATCCCTGCAAAGGAGCAATTCGTGCGTGGAACTGCGTCACCTACTTCACCAACCCTCTTCTAAGCCGCCCAAATTCACTACTTCAGCTGCATTTCCCAATGCATCCATAACGTCGCCTTGCCAACTACCTTCGGCAAGCATATCGCCAGTCTCTCTATCAGGCGCACCGCACTCTGGGCATCTTGTTACTTCCATTGGCACGGTAAATGGATGGCCCTGGGAGCAGGTATACCAGTGGCCAGTTTCCATGAACTCCCTAGATATCGCCATGCAGACAGCGCGTTTCTCATCCGCTGAGACTTCGCCATTGAAAGCGCCATTATAAAGCATTCTTCCAACGGCGTCCAGTTCCTTTCGAATATGTACCGTCGATGGATATTTGAGGACGAGAGCCTCCGCTTTAGAGAGGTGAAGTTTTGCTCGAGTCATAATGGAGCCTGATACTCCCTCTCCATCAAAGACGCTGTTGTGATCCAGTTGTCGAGCGATTGCGATAAGCTTGCCGAAGAAGATGCGACCCTCAGCCTCTTGGCGGACATATTTTGTTTCTTCCGCTAGCGAGATCAGCTCTTCACAATCTTGTACCGACTTGTTTAAGTTAAAATGCACAGTTGTGTGCATCTCTGCGGCCTGGCTTCTCAATCTTAGGAAGTCGCATAAGACCGTTAGGTAGCAGCGGAAGAGCACTGTTTGGGCAAGAAGCTCTCCGCGAGTTTGGATCTTAGACGAATCCACAGCTAACTTTTCAGTCGTTACCCGACTCCGACTGGCACCTTCAACAAGATCATGTAACCGCCTGTGCGCCCGTTCCTCTTTAAACACACGATCAAGGTACTCGAACATGTTGAAGTAGAGGCGAATGATGGACTCGTACGGATCGTGTTTAATTTGTCGATCCTCTCTAATCCAGTCCCGAATGGCAAGCAATTGATCAATGGGGTTTCCATTGATATAAAGGTTACCCACTTCCCCAAATAGCGCAAGAAGCTGGCTGGGCTCCGCGGAGTGATCAAGTTGCTCTTGCTCATCGATGAGAAGCTGCTCGAATGCCATTGATTGGGTGTGGGACCAACTGACAAACCTCTTGATTGATTCGTCCAATAGAACCCCGCGGACAATTCTTCCATATCGTGAAACCTTTCGTAAACTTCCTTTGCACTTGGGGCAAGTTTTGATGATGTTGTCCGAAAAGGGCTTGGGTGAAGACGTGATGGCGATAATTGTACCATCGTCTGCACCCTTGTAATGGTCAAGCATGTTCATTTGACCATCCATGCTTGACACTATCATTATATAGCCGCAATAGTGAAATATGCAAGGTTCTGCATCTAGGTTGATATCACGGTACGCCCGCAGGCCGAACATATCCACCACGGTAGCCTTGATCTCTTCGGACGCGCAGACTCGGCAATATTTTGCGACAGGGCAGACTTCCCCACAGAGGGACGGACCTACACGTCGTGATTAGCCTCTGAATTTTCACTACAATGAGCAATCCTTACACTGATGGCCGCAGGATAGGTACCGGCTACAACGTTTAGAGCATGGGATCCAATCGCAGGGTGCCGCACATCTATCAGCAGTTAGCATTCACGTAGACACACACTCTCGATACCGACGAACTTACGGCATAGTACATTGACTGTGTGGACACGCGGATGAGCACGTTGCCATCGTGCAAGGAGTGCAAGGCTCAGAACACGTCTTCGGGCATCTTGAATGGCAGCATTCTACTTCGCAAGGCATCCCACATGGTGGACAGTTCTCGCCTGGGTGACACTTCCGAGCACAGGTATGTCTGCATGTGCCGTAGTTTCGACCGCAAATTGACGTGCAGGATCCGTGCTTTTCCGTCCCGAATTTTCCTTCCACACGAGTTCTACAAGTCTTACACGCACTTTTACATGCGTGTCCACATAGGAGGAGCTCTCCGCACATTGCTTCGCAACTGAAATCTTTCGCAGTAATGCCCTCGTGACAAGGGACCATTGCATCATGCTTACAACCCGGAACGGATTGCTTTAGGCGCTCGTGGCATTCGACTTTGTCAGGCGTCTCAACCTGCCAACATTGAGGTGAGATCAATGAGTGGCCGCAAGGAAGGCAGAGCTTTTCTCCTTCGAGTACGGTTGAGCATTTATTTTCGCACTATAACGAGAGTCAGTAATTATTCCTTTAAATGAGAAATTCCCAAAACAGCTCGATTGGGAAGTATAAATCCCGAGACAGGCCAGAAAGGGGGGCATAATTCTCGATATTACTTACTAGCTCTCCACAGGACCTAGGACAACCATGACCACATTGTTCCTTAGTTCTGGGGCATGGCTCGAGACATTTAACCGCCGTGTGTAAGGGCGCAGAATGGCATTTGCTGCGACAGGTATGTCCGCAATCCAGTTCCTGAGTACACAGGGCACTGCATCCTCCCTCTGGGGACAATTGGACAAAGTCATCGGGCTTCGAAACTTCAATAGGTGTGTCTCCGTGTCTGGGACATTGCAGCTGCAGCTTAGTGCCGATATTGCCGTTCTCCTTCATCATTGGGACGACTTTCGACCATATCTCAACTGTACCGCAGGTGGCAGAGTTTCCAAAGATGTACATCCCATGTTTTGCTCGTGATAGGAGAACGTTAACTCTGTTCGGGGTTCTAAGGAAGCCACATTGGCGTTCCGGGTTGCTTCGCACCAGAGAAATGACAACGACTTTTGCCTCTTCTCCTTGGAAGTTGTCGACGGTTGCCAGCCGTAAGCAGCTACCCAATGTCTGTTTATGGGCATGCGGGGATGCATCTAATCCTTTTTCTCGTAAATCATCGAGGTCTTTTTCATCGACAAAGACTTCGAACGAGCACTGAAGCCTCTCTCTCAACTTATGCAGTTGACCAAGATACGGAGTTAGAACTGCAATATCGCTGCGTCCATAAACCCCTTGACGTACGAGATGAGATAGTAGAGCGCAAACCATGTCGACTTCGAAGTCGTTAGTCCGGGACGTATTTGTGGGATGGTTCGGATCCGGTGGTGATTCGGGTTTATTATGGTCAAACCAGAACAGTCGCCTTCGCATGCCAGCCACTTCAGGGTAGTTCTGAACATTCTCGGCATCTTGGAGAGAGTCGTATACGGTACCTCTAATTAAATTTGAGATGGATGGGTGCATCCTTCTTTGTATTTCGAGCGTGTTGAATGGGAGTTTCAGGTCTGTTGGTCGATTAGGCCGAACCAGTCTCTCGAATAGTGATATATCCAGTGCGTATTGTTTCCCATGAGGATTTGCTACAGAAAGCTCGTAATTGGTAACTTGAGGACGCAACTGAAGATGGTCCCCGATAAGGATGGCGTGTTCTACAGATGGGAGCAATGCAGTAAGAATATGACTCTCTAGAACTTCACCGGCTTCCTCACAGAGTAGAACTTTGGTGCTAAGTTTTCGAAGCATATCAAGATTCTTGGCCAGGCCCGTCGTTGTGACACCGATGATGTCAGCTTCTTCGAGAACCCGGAGGTCGACCTTTATGATATGGAGTGTCAGTAGGTAACTACGAGGTGCGAAACTGGATATAAAGCGCAGAGTAACTCCTTTGATGAAAACGCGAATTTGCTTACCTCGCGTACAATACTGTCGTGCTCCTTTTTGGCTTCCTGGTAGTCATCGTGAAGGGAGATAAACTCATCTTCCAGATTTGCTGCGACTTCTAAGCGCCAGGCTGTGCAAAGAGCATGTCGTTCATACTGGCTTAAGGCAGCTGGTGGTCCCTTCTTCAATGAATCAATGTCTCGAGCTGGGCCATCCAACAAGGAACCCTCGTTGACCCAATCGAGAAAATAGGCTCGCTCATCCTTGTAGGGAACCCTTGTCCATTCGTCCTCGCTTGTGCCAAAGATAGAGTCGTAAAACGGGGTTGCATTGGCTTTTATATGCTCTTTGGTTTTTTGAGCAATTCCCGAGTCATTCAGCTTCATCAAGTAACTCTTCAACTCCCCCTCTGCTTCACCTAACGCTGAACCAGACTTCCATGTAGCTCGCTTCTCTGACTTGGTGCGATCCACTTCCTTCGCTATCTTGCGTAGGTTTAACTTCTGAAGGATCGATGATTTAGATCTTGAGCCAATCCGGATGATCTGGTCCACTCCGCCGTGCAGGAGGTGTTCAAGGAGCTGATCCAAGGCATGGTTCGTATAACACACGCATAGAATAGGGCCTATTCTAGCCGTCTTCTTGTTTGCTAGAATCACCTTGATAATTGCCTGTATCCGAGTTTAGTTACTTTTGTTGCTGAGTTGTAAAATAAATGCTCATCCTCAAAATTCGCATTGAATATCAAAGGAAGAGAATATGGATAATTCCGAAACAGCAGCGGGACTAAACTTACCTTGCCCGTATAACTCTTCCCAGTACCGGGAGGACCCTGGATCAGTGCTAGACCCCTCTTCAGCGCATTCAGGAGTGCCCTCGCTTGGCTCTCGTCTAGAATTGATCGATTACAAAGCTCCTGAGGGTTTGTATCATCTTCAGATGAAAATAGAAGGTCCCTGTCATCTGATGTGAGACACCTTAAGTTGAACTTAAAATCAGGCTTCGTTGTATACAGAGGAGGCGGAATTGAGATCTTAGTTGGGCCGTCAGACATCGGCGCAAGGAGATCAATAAAAGGAAGGTCAAGAGTCTTAGAGATCTGTTGAAGGGCTGATAGAGTCGGCTTGAATGACGGCAGTAGGACCCCGGGAAATTCTACCAAGGATCTTTGAACGGATTGCCCTGGTTGACAGGCCCGCAGCATCACTCCGAGATCCGTTTCGCTGGGTTCTGCCAAGTTCAAGTTGACGTACGCGAACTCCTCATTGCTGTATAGGTTTCGCTTCTCGATTACCTCACCGTTCTCATCTATCTTTCTGGGTGATTTGCGGACTGGATCGGGCCTCATTGTAGACTCCGATACAATACAGAAAACGGCTGTGCCCTTTTCTATAAGACAGACTAGCGCACCTATCTCTAGGCGTTTCGACAAGTTCCACCAATCCTCTCGTGCGTCCCTTGTCAACTTGCTGGCGGAAGGTGGTTGCTGGATCTTCAAACAAAACTCCAGGCCACACCGGCGTGTACAAGTAGCATCAAGGATATCTGCAACGTTGTACGAGTATCTTCGGATACTGTTCTGCACCTTAGTTATGGTTCCGTTTTGGGGGGCATCGAGAAGTTGCAATTCTTCATTGATGGATTCTTTCAATTGGCCAACCATATCTTCTCGAAGTAGTCGAAAGTGCCGATCGATTACCCCTTGGATCCCTGGCAAATGTAGCTTGAAAGGATCACAGAGTGGGCGATAATCGGTTCGACCTGACCTGATCTCTGGCATTGTTGGAAGAATCCTGATCTTTGTGATGTCCTCGAAATCATTATCGTGGCGAGGGCCATCGGCAGACAACAACCCTGGAAGATCCCGGGGCATTACGAAAGTGGCATTATCGGGTTTTCGAGATTTTGGGGTGACGTCTTGTGGAGCCTCTTTTACGAGGCCGAGACGCCTCTGGATGTACTCGAGGTGACTCGTCGCTTGCAAGCTCCAGAAACCACGATCAG
Organism: Hypoxylon crocopeplum; assembly: GCA_022578875.1. Taxonomy (NCBI): domain Eukaryota; kingdom Fungi; phylum Ascomycota; class Sordariomycetes; order Xylariales; family Hypoxylaceae; genus Hypoxylon; species Hypoxylon crocopeplum. The sequence continues at coordinate 202,975 of MU399599.1, read as the reverse complement.
CCTTATCAAGGGTTTTTATGGATTCCAGCAGTCGACTAACAATCGGTGGAACAGTCTCATTACTGAGGGCCTTAGGATTGCAGTCAATCATCTTGGCTAGAATTGCAGTGCAGAGTTCTAGGAATTGACTCTTTGGACCATCGTTCTCGTCGACGAGAGGACTCTGCCACTTCTTAGATAGGTTGATTAGAAAGTTGAAGAGAACTTCAAGTCGGCCGGCGTTGTTGCCAAAAGCAACATTGTAAATAGTTCCAGTATGCACTTCTAAAATGACCGATCGAAGTACTCGTGGCTCTGTGAGGATCAGGAAGAGTGGTCGGATGCAAGTGCGCCAGAGAGTAATCCGGTTAAGGTCGGTATAGCAGAAAAGAATACGTTCGTCAATCATTTCGCGAACAGCTAGGACGCCTCGTTCGGTGGCAAGTTCAGTGACGGTCTTATGAAGTGTGTCAAGTTCATCATCCTGGACTAGAGCGTGAGCGGCTTGTAGGAACTGGGGAAGTCTGGGACCGAAGGCTGAAGGCCTGGTCCCGGAAGCCCTCGGAATCAGGCGTCGCCATTTATAGAAGGCGTTGTCATTAGTCTGTGCTTGTGGTGTTGACTGGGACAGCTTGGCTTCGTCTCGGGTAGCCTGGGTAGCGGTAGAGTCAGGTGTAGTGTGCGAGTAGCGACAAGATGCTCCAAACCTGCATCTTCCAGTTGCCTTGAAGGCGCGGCAAGGTGCTTGGTATTTTCTAAGAGGAATCAGCCTGGAACCTGAAAATAGCAATCGGTATATGATTGAAGCTGCTAAATGGAGGTGACTTACGATCCAGAAGGCGCCATGGTAACCGGCGTCAATGAGTTACCACTCCAGCTAGGGTGATGTTAGGCGAAATTCTGGCGTTATGTTGGATAGCTGATGGTAGAAAGCCTCAAGTTCAGGTAAATGTACTTTCCCTCTATGGATTGGGACAGGAGAGCTTTCAATCGGCCAATTCAGAGAGTGAAAGGAATACCAGTATACAGGTATGAGAAGTAAAAGGTGGATTTGGGAATACTTGAATGTGTAGTGCAGCAATCCGTAAAGGTGGATAGTGTGGAAGAAGTTTGGTTTAGTTGTTGGGGGTGGGAGAGAAGAATGGGGTGGAAGAAGGCTGGGTTGGGGATGGAGGAAAGAAACGTGTGTTGACGGTCAGTACCTACCTAAGGTGGTGAGGAAGGTATGGAGGAAGGAATAAGTGGAAAGAGTTATCTTAGGTCGGCAATTGCCAGGGTATATCTAGATAGTTTGACGTGAGGTAGGAGCAAACTGCCTACAGGACTGATTGACGTCGACGTCAGGACCCAGGTATCTCAAGTATGTACCTAGGTACACCTACCCAGGTGTCATACCTTGATATATCTGGAATGAAGAATTCCTCGATCAGAACGTGTTATCTCGGTCCCTGAAATCCGTACTCCCTTGGAGGCTACTGTAACGAAGTGGGTCTTGGTTTGAAGGTAACAAGGCAAACGAGGCGATTCAGATACGGGTCTTCGCTAGAATTCAGAGAATTCCTTACTTCCAACAAGTGGCTGTAAGCTTAGATTGACTACTGCTAGAATGAACGTGTATAACTAGGAAACACCCTGCGCTTTATACCCATCTGTCAATCCCTCGAGCCCCGTGGAGCCCTCTGGCTAGTAGGGGCTTGAAGCCCCTTCAAGCCCCTGATCTCCTAGGGCTCCAAGGAGTGTCACGTGATTTTTGATCACATGATCTGGAACAATCCCCCTCCGGGGTCTCCACCTTTCTACTTCTGGCCATCCCCTCAGTTGGTCTCCTTTTCGGGCCTTAAGCCACAATTCGTAACAGCTACCATAGATATAACGGCAAAGGGAGAGTCTTGATCGAAGGGATCGGAAATTATTAGCATGTCCTTCTTCCCAAAACATAATTCTGGAATTAGCGTGTTTACATTTGAAAGACCAGTCAGGACCTGAGAACAACATGTTCAATGTCGTCTCCCAGATGCCAATGATGACTTCTCGAACGGACTTCTCACGTAGGCTGTACGGTTTAACGTACCTTATGCAACAAGGAACATACATGAAGTCGGAATCTTGGTATGAAATGTATCGGCCAAACTTATCGACAGCTGTAGCTCGTTATCTAGCATGGAATCATAATACTACGTTTGGTCAACACTGTACTCCATGGCATCAAACACTAAAGATCGTCCCAGCCTGTTGTCATCAACCGTGTTTAGTCTCTCACAAATATCATATGTCCATCACAAGCGTCCATATTCCAAAGGCCGGCGATACTTGTTTACCTCTAAATCGGGAGTTAATTTAATTGTATAGCGTATCCATAGATGGGCTATCTAGCATGCTCGACTACAATTTCTCCTTCAGAATTTGAGAAGGAAGCCGAATATCATGTGGCAGCGCATTTAAGAGATAATGCCATATAATCCACTTGAAGCTTTCACCATATCCATTCCGTGTAAACATTAAAAGACAAACCGCTATGGGTTACCTACCCCTTTTGTTATGACGGTTTCTACCTCGACTAAATCGATCAGCGGGCGAGCACAAATAGTTTCAGGTGTCTACTAGGTGTGCATTCTATGGCACCATGGCATATTCATAGCTCTCTCCGACCTACAAATCCCATAGCAATCTCAATTCCAAACAATGGTACAGTTGCGGCTCAGTCTGCCTTGTCCTATGTCTGGGGTGGGTCCTCTGGTTCCTCCGGGATACTGCGGCTGCTTTATAACGGGGGGATAACCAATATAGATTCCCATTCCGGAGTCCTAGGGAAAAGCTGATGCCTACTTTGACCGTCTGTCCTACAACCAGCGCCTTGGAATTGCCGAATCCTACTAGTCTACTAAATTCCATAGTTCCTGTGGCTCACGTTGTGAGGCTGCGTCAACTAAGTGGCGTTCTGATTGGCTACGGCTTACGAGTTGCAGCATCGTACGCGATTATGATTGGTCAGCTCCAGGATGGAGCTGATACCTATTTCCAGGAACATAATCACCGAGAAAGGACAGACCATTACTGAATTCTAGAAATCGGGAGCTAAGTGCGTGGCAATACGTCGTAGCTCCGGGGCTTAACATCGGCCATGGAGTCCTACGGCGTGAAAACGAGATGGCTTGGCAGGGTACAGTCCTCTTCCTACCGTACCTATCCTTCAGCAGACTGGACCACAGTTACGCTCGAACACCAAGTCTTTTTACTCAGACCGTAAATCGTAGGAATCGCCTCGTTCTCGCTCACTCTACTTCTTCAAAGTACACTCAACTCGAAATAAGGCAACGGTGGGGGCTGCCACCTGAGACACGACTGAAGAGCTGTATAAGCCGATCCTGCACACCCGTCGACATGGCATTGAGAGATATTAAGGTGAAGAGAGAACCCGAACAAGCTTGTCCGAATCCAGACCATTCCCAAGACATCTTCACTACCAAAGACAACGACCAGGAAGATCGCAAAGACTTCGACAACATCAGTTTCAATATGAGTGGTTCAGGAAGCCAGCCGTGTACCTTCGCGGATATCGCGGTCTCGTATCGCGTCTACATACTCGACGACCTCCTTGCGGAACCGCAGGAGATCGTCCACGACTGGAGTCGCAATCTCCTCTATATCAGCCAGCGCCACCGGCAGGGCAATAACTTCGCGCCGATTGAACTGTCACACGAAGTTTCCATATTCGACCTTTCCATTGGTGATATCGTTGCCTCGGTCGACATCAGCCCCTACACAGGACCGCATTGCATGGAGCTAGATGCCTCATGCTCCTATCTTCATGTCTACGTGGACGGCGGCACAATCTGGATCGACCCAGTGTCGAGAATCGTCACTAATTTTGAACCGGCACAAAAAAGGAGACGCGCGGAGAGATCAAGCGAGGATTTCATTGCTGAAATAGATCTGAGGTCTGGAAAGATGCGCCAGAGGGTCAACGTTCCAGAAGGCGACAGGCACTCTAGCGATGGGCGGCATGTTACATTTTCTGCCCCGGCAATTCGATTCGCGAGCCGCTCATCTAGTAGCGGGCTGCCTGTGGTAGATGTTGCCAATGACCCGGTCGTCGAGGCTATTAAGGCCAAATTCTCGGTCAGGACGATCTATGTCACATCTCGAAACATCATGTTGGTTTAGGGCATATAAGAGTCCTGGGATATCAAAAATTTCTTTACTTTTCTGATAGGCTATCTTGGATTAGGATTTGGCGTTAAGGGACAATAGAACAAGAACCATCTGGTATGGTTACACTACAAATGGGTTGTTGGGTATGGTCTGTGGTAGATAGTTCATACAGCAATATCACCTTCATCTCTCGTGTTTATCAATGGACTGGTGCTGCTTCCTACCCCTAATTGCCAAGCTACTCAATTCCAAATACCTACTACAAGAAATAGATCAACACGACTTTACGCAATCATACCCACCCGGTATACGTTATCCCGTCAACGATCACGAGAAGCCGAATATAGAAGAAAGCCGGAAGCCGGGTAGACAATGAACTTGGCATAAGATATCCCACGCCCTGCCCCTTTCCATATAGCCAATCAGAATAGTTCGGGCTTACTCCCTAACATCGGCCGGGTCGATTACAATCCAATAGGGGTATTGAGTACTGACTAAGATAAGCCGGTACCTAAAGTCCTACGTTACATATGGGTGGGTCTCCCTTCAGCCCTACGAACTGAGCCCCATCCCAAGGGATCCTGATCAATCGGAATTGGTGGTTTAAGGGTTCGCTACCACATCCCCGGTTGGTTGAGTAGCCACATGGCATCCTTCGCTTTGCCTCACCAAGGCAACAGGTGATCGGTCCGCTACCGACGATGATGTAAGAAAGCCTGTAGGCTCCATGTTCTTATCGGATGGGAGATAAAGCATAGATCGATCTGACGTCTCAGGTGGGTCACCACGTCTTAGTGATATAGACGGTTGGCAGAGCCTCAGCGCCACAGGACGAATTCAGCTTACTCGGTGGCTCGTAAGATTGATGTTTATTTATGCTGCTCCAGCGCGGAGTAGAGGGTTTCCCAACACCGCCGCCTGCCCCGAGGAGGTATAGTCCTTTATTAGATCGTATATTTTTTATTCTACTGTAGTTAAGAGGTACTTTGATTACCGAAATGTCATCTTGTCTCTAGATGCATCTGACGCCAGATCTTGAGGCTGTAAAGAGGCGGGGATCAATCCCGGAGACCCGCATACACAAATAGAATGCGGTATACGGAAAGGTCTAGACGTAGAAACCCGCCTCGGCTGAATGACAGCCCCTGGATGATGGTGCTCCCATGTATCATAAGGCGATAGTACTGTTACATAATTATTGAGTAGATATAGTACTTGTATATCGAACATCAATCGGGCCTTTCCGTCACGGATCTCCTTGTAGCACTCAACGCACATAATTCACAAATAACCAACTGTTTTTAACTGTAATAATGGAAACTTCTAAACAAACTGCATATATAGTTGATGAGTCCTGAGAGTACTATTTCTCAATCTAGAATTGTGTAAAGCACTTGCCAAAGAATAGTACTGTTTGGGATGTCCTTTCATGTCTTTACATATAGGCTAACCTCGCTCAGCTGTATCGTATTTCTAATAGATTAGGTAAATACCTGGAGAGGAGTCTGTTGCTGTTAAGGCTCACTGTAGGTATATTGCGTTTTGCTGCCAACTTTTAACAAACCTGGTGGCGACACTGCAGTACCTACATAGTATATATGATCTATAATATTCAAGCAATGTGAAATCAAAGGCACGTAGGATAATATCTTGTATTATTAATGTCGTCCGACGTATAGTATATCTGATTGATCACTTTCTAGGCCCGTGCCAGCCCGCGCCACTCCTTCGCTATTGGCTCTATTTTCTTTAAATATCACTTGGCTTTGGAAACAGACTTGCGCGAGATAACACTTTTGTATTCAACTCATGGGAGCTCAAACAATATGTCGTTCCTCAATAGCGCATTGATTATGGTTGAGTACCTACTTACCCCTGGTATACTCTTCGTCAGTTATTCCGAACCGTGTACTTTTTACATTGAAATATTGACTTTTCTGCTAAATCTCGCTCTAAACCAATTGACAGTTATCGGTACCTAGGTACTGAACGAGCAGCCTGGGCAACGTCGTGGTTGCCTCCCGCGTTGCCTGACCCAAACAAGTAATCCAAACAAATTGATTGGCTGTTGTCAATTCTTTTTCGCCAGCCATGTGGTTCCAGTAAACGAGCTGAAGTTGGTCGCGACCTTCGTCTAAACTGCAGTGAACCGCATCGTTCCGCACAAGTATATATCTGCTTCGCGCGTGAACCGCACAACAATTTATTAAAACATCTTTATATACGCACCGTCGTCCTCATCAAATCACCCTTCTACGAATACACCTATGTGCCTTGTCTCTATCCATCAGACCAATCCATTAGAAGCCAATAAGACTCGAATACCTGAGTTTTTTGAACCGTTCACCCTTGTCTGATTTTTATCTTTCAATAGCTCGTTCTTCAAAACTTCTAGGTAACGACGTCGCGACGCGACCGCGACTAAGTGAACCGTTCTGTTCATCAATGTTAACCCGAAGCACATGCGTACCTTATCTTTCAATCAAACACATTCCTTTCTTCACCCCGGCCTTTACATACCATTAAGGAGCATCTCGCGGCTGATGTCCGTGCAATCTGTTCACAGCAATGGGGTCAGCAAACGCTCCGACGGCTGGGGCTCTAAAGAGCCTGTTCTATCATGTCGCGCTTCCGGCGAAGCTACCGCAAGCATCGGACAATAACCTCGGCGAAATAGAAAGTGCAATCCTAGATCGTCTTGTCGCTGCTGCCAAGCTTTTGGGCGAGATCCAAGATGGCGATTGCGGCCAAGTATGGGACTCCATCGGGAGGTCCCTTCAAACTTGCATGGCTCCCCACGGTCATAGAAGGCTAGAAAGGGGCGAGTTAACGTCACAGTTTAGAGAGCTTCGCGATTCTGAGCTTCTTATACTTCATATAGCACGCCAGAACGCAGGAATTCTCATCCACAAACCGGTCGGGTAGGGCTATGCAATAATTTATCATTACAAACTAGGGCTAACGAACTGTCTACAGCCCCGAATTCCGCGACCATATCCTCTTTGAAACCTTCGAAGCCTCTCCTAAGCGTGAAGCTGTCCTGGCGGCGCAAACTCTTGCGTGGAAATTCCCTGGAACAGCCGTGCTAGTGCCCTCTTCAGTGTTCTATGACGACGCTTTCCTTGATAACCTAACAACCTTCCTCGAGCAAGCTTCGGTCGAGTCCACTCAGAAATTCTCTGAGTATATCACGAAAGCAGGACGCTCTGTGGCCGAGGACCGAGAAACCCCTGATCCAGCCTTGATCACATCGCTTCTCACCGCAATCCTAGAGGCTAACGGCAAGCGTATTTCTCCCAAACCCCTTCGGAAAAGAGTTAGAGATGATGTCTGTTGGCTTAACTGCGCGTCGCCTTGGCGAAGGTTACCGTTCTGGCTCGTTATTCGAGTTGCTCTTGCACGTTATTTGGCAACGATGCTTGGTGAATCTCATGGCCGAATGCAGTATAAGTTCCTAATGTGCATCATGCATACAGCGGTGCTCAACGATACCCGGGATATCATCGACTTAGAGGAAGAGGCTTTCCTCAAAGCAAAGCTGTGCCGTCGTCTTTACAAGCTGGATCGGGATCACCTAGGTCAACCACAAGTCGTTCAAGAATCGTATACTTCGTTGATCAGAGTTCTAACACCTCAGTTCGACAAAGCCATCGTGATCACCTCTACTAGAATCGGCAGTGCTTGGGATAATGAGAAGTATAAAATGACCAAGGACATCCTCTCATTACCCCGAAAGGCAAGGCCAGAAGACCGAAGCTTAAGCCTTGAGCTAAGCCGCCCATATCTGAAGAAGGCTCGGGCGAGGTTTCGCGATCCCATTCAGCAAAAGTTACGACCGACTCAGATGGACTTCCAACCATCTAAACCAGACATCCAAGCTTCTGGAAGGAAGCTCATCAAGCTGTTCGACGAAGAAAGGCGGATCCACGATTCTCTTAGTAACGTATCCATCAGTTTGTCGGCGCAAATCCAGCAGCAGCATGATTCTATTCTCGATTATATCGATCAGGTCGGCAGCCATTATGATAGCAATGCTGAACAGAAGTCCATCATGCTTCTCACGCTAATGGAAGCGTGGAAATCCCTTGACGAAGCAGCGTGCGCCATGTTTCCTCTGCTATACGAGTTTAATCCCATCTTTACTCCACGCCTAATGGAAGCACTGCGTCTTCCTCTCGTGTCCGATATCACTCGGGCGCGGATGGTCCAGGGATATATCCAGACCCGAGTTAAAAGGTCTGGAGAGAAATGGGCCACGGTATTCGATAATCCGTGCAAGGGTTGTTTTGCAGAAAGATACTTCAATGAGTCTCCTGGTTCCAGCGTGCTCACGGCTCTGTTCGAGGAGATACAGTCAGCTTCGGCTCAGCTCCGGGAAGAGAAGGAAGAGGAATGGAAGGAATTGAGCGCCGAGTATGGGAGGTTGACTAAGGAGTTCGACTCCGCAACGTGCACTACCGTTCAGTCATCAGATTGGTCACACCCGACGCATGATGCCCGTTTCTGCCCGAAGTGCCGGCTTGACCAGAAAAGGTCGCGTATGGTGATCAAGGCCTTCGAATCACCATTGCCCGAGTCCATTGTGATGGCAAAAGCTGTAGTATTTGAGCTCAGGTGTCCAGAGGCTTTTGCTGCATATCGCGATGCCACGTGGGCAATCTTGTATCGCGTTGCGAGAGAAACCCAAGAGCCAGGGATCAAGCCTATGATATCCATAAGAGAATATTCGGGGCTTCAAAGGTATGCCCAAGCCCGCGGAAGTATAACTCTTGCGTCGAAAGTCAAATCTTGTATGTTTAAACAACCCCAGCTCCTAAATGTGCTTGTGCTAACATTTCACAGTCCTAATGACTCACTATAAAGAAAGAAAGTACTTTCCTGTTGACCTTGATCAAGTATGCCTTCCAAATGCTCTCAAACTTGCCTATTTCGATAAGGCCACTGGATCTTGGCCGAGGCTCAAGCATGATGGTCCCACCTTCGAGCATCACTGCAGATTGGTCCTGCCGAGAAGTTCGCCATTCTCGTCGCTTATTGAATCTCCAAGGTTCAATGTGTACGGAAGTGGCCCATCCTCTTATGAGATTGCGGCGTCTTATTCGTCCTGCCCCTCTAGCCTTACCACACACGAGCATATGGCATTCCAATTCCTCTTATCCGGTACACGTCGACGGTGGATCACCATCCTGACGGAGCTTGGATCATCCAACCTCAATCTATCTACCGAAACTACAGTGTTGCTATTTGACCATCTCGCAAATCACATGGGCCCGTTCGAGAACCACCAAGAACACCAGGACCTTGGAACCATACACTATATTTTCCGAGACGCTTCTTTCTGCGACGCTCTGCTACAGCAACTCAGAGCGAGGCTAGATGTCATTGCGTCCAACTGGCGTGAAACGCATCTGATGGAGATTGTCATTATGTTGGCACTGCGGTTGGTCGCACTGACGATGCCATTCACAGATACGAATTACTGGACAGGAATGGCCATGAATATTCTTTCTGAAGCGAGACAAGTTACCTTGCGATGGGTAAGAATGCTACGTGACGAAATGTATTGTGCGGACGATGTAAAGCACGCCCAGAATTGCCAGTCATATTTGTTGTGGGCCGCCCTACTCTGCAAGAGAACGTTTGCCTGTCACCAAATGACAACTGAACAGCTAGAGGACGACGGCCTATCTACATTGATAGAATGTAGTGCAACGATCTATGACAACATCCCCGATAAATTCTCATCCTTGGATAAAATGATGCGGAACTACTTCATTCGCGACTTGAGGATGATGTACAATCTAAGACATGAAATAGGGCAGTCAATCAAGCGGAATGGAGGGAGACAGATTCTCATTGCGTTGCAAAGTTTATGGCCGGCCGCTGAATCGAAACTCATCCATTCCGTTACATGTGGAAATGAAAATTGGATTCGAATCCGGCTCGACGATCCCAGAGGTGGAACAGAAGTCGTTGGGTACAACTACATCTTTGGCATCCTGTTAGTAGATGGCCAGCCAATAGGGGTAAGTTGTTTCACATATGGACGGATTCTATGGTTTGCTAACTACCGTTAATACAGAGGCTTCCTACTGATCCCAAAAGCACTATTATCCTTAGGGAACTTTTCGGGACTCAGACTAGTCTTATGAAATTCCCATCGAACAGTCCTGGAATGTCTCACGGTAGGTGCCTAGTTGAATCTAAAGGAATTTGTATAGCTAATTTAGGTACCTGGTCTAGTGTTGGCTTTCACGAAGGAAGGCTATCAGATACATATTGGTTATGACGGCGAATCTACCATCATTCGCGCCATCAGAGGTGCGCAAGTCCTAGAACTCATCCCAAGAGATAAGTTCTACAATGAAGATTCTTTCGATCTTCCTGCGCACTTGATTTTCGATTGTGTTCACTGGCTGTGAGTTGCTTAAGAGCCCCATTAATATGTATTGAAACTAACAGAGTAGTGACCTTGTTACCGGTATCCTTGAGATCCGTCCAAAATCCAGGAATATCTGGTGCTCAGATCGGTTTAACTGGAAGCTAGACGAGACAACTTCGACCTGTTCACGATTTGCACGCGGCGTGAAATTGAAAGAGATACTAGTGGATCCTCGCTGTCCGCTATTCAATCAAGTCTCAAACATATTCTCTGGCTTCGAACGACCAATGCATTTGACAATATACCAGCCCAGTGGCAGGTTTTCACTTACCGTTGAGATGCCTCGCATGCAATTAAAATGGTTTGTAAACCAGAATCGACTACTACAATCCTCACATCTTCAAGCTGAGATCGATCCTCACCAAGATATTGGCACGTGGTATGGGTTTGAAAGCAAGCTGGTGTGTCGCAGTTTGAAAGATTCTCTAGACCGGTTTGTTCTCGTCCCATTTGGAGAGCTCCTGGCAATTAAAAGAGGATGTCACACCCGTGTGCGAGTCCACTTGCGCAACACCGCATCAGCAGCATATGTTCGATTTAAGATTAACAAGATGCTCGGTCGAATAGACTGTGCTGCCGAACCTGCATTGGTATACAAGATGGCGGAGATATATGCACTCACCTCGTTCCTTTTGCCGGATCCCCTGACAGGACTCACTGGAGTCGAGAGTTCCTTGGCAATTTTAACATCTAGGATATCACAACCGTGGTCGCCTTTGTCCCCTGTTCCAGGTGACATCTTAGGGTGCATTTCGAAGTTATCACCACAACGAGAGTATTACCCCGAAGGCAAAAGAGTCATGAAAAAGGAGACCTGGGCCGATGAACTACCTACGAGGATTCAACGGGAAGAATTTCGCATCCTAGCAGGTCGAACCATCTCGAAATCTACCGAGCTAGCCAACTTTTACCCTCAAAAACCAGAAATAGTTGGGCTTTCTCCGTCCGATGATACCCATCTAAGCCTACGGGCTTTGCATCGACGCCAACTTTATGAGAGGCGTAGCAATTATGCGCTACAACTCGACGCTCCAGAGGATGTCGCATACGAAGCTAGGCATGATCCTTGCGTAACGAATTTGCGGTACTCTAATGCCTTGGAGATAGTGAGTATCATACGTGATAAGTCTGCTGCTATGTCTACGGTAGGAGACCTTGCATGGAATCTATCTCAGTCGCTCAGTATCAAGGGCTACGGAGAGAGTTTCAATCAAATAGCCCTTCATGATCGTCTGAATGTCGACGTCCGTCATGAATGGGGCCCACTAGTGAACGCGGTAAAGGACATGCAATGCCAGTATAGACTCATGTTCTTTTTGGGCGTAACTGCGTTTCGATCAAACCCCAACATGCCTCTAATCAGAGCCCTGGTCGCATTTGCGCACTGGGACGATCTCCAGGCATTAGTTCTCCCTGATCACGCAGAGTACTATAACTTCCGGCCAGCTCAAATCCCGCAAGCCAACCTCCTAATGAAGTTCATCGAACCTTTCAAGACACCCCTTCCCGAAGACCCGCCTCTTATAGAGTATGCGAGCGGCAAGGAAAAGCGAAAACTTCGGGAATCCAATATGGCCCATACCCAAAAAGCAGACGCAGACAGTAAAAGACTTGTGCAGTCTCTGATATCAGAGTGGCCTGCTCTCTTCCCGAGTGCAGAGCATTTCGACGGCTCATATTTGATTGATATACCCGCAGCTCTGGACCAATTACGCCCCGAGTGGCAGAGGCTATGCCGCAACCATGAATTCTACACACACCTTCGAGCTGTTCAGGAGATTTTAGATCGAAGGCATTCGACTGTCAAATTTCAAAGGCCAGAGTTTGTGCCCTCCGAGTTGGCATTTTCCATCCAACAGTCTAGTTACAAATTGCCCAGCCTTGGGCATGATTTGATGAGAATGTCTGTTCCCCGAGTGAGCGTGAATCCCAACTTTGAAAATACGAGAACACAGCCTCGGCCGTCTCTCCCCGGTGTTAATACACGCGAAGCTTCACGGGAATTGGAACAGATTATTGAAATATTTTCTGAGTCAGCCTCAAGTATTAAGCAGAAGTATTCAGATGACCTGAAGGAAAGCCTAGCCGCTTTTGATGCCCGCAGCTCGCAAGTCTCGTCACCATTTAGACTCGTTACTGTGAAAAAGGTCCCTCAGCTTCAAGGCATTTTCGAGGGAGCTTTTGCCGAAATCGAGTCAGCAATAAAACAGCCAAGTGACACATGCTCATCGAGACAAATTCATTGGTTGCAGCAAGGCCAGCTATGGCCAGCTGTCACTCCAATCACCATTCTGGAACAGCTTCGGTCGATCGCAGAGAACTCTCTTGGAAATGAGATGAAGGAAAGCCTATTCCGCTTTGCTTTGTCAATAACAGAGTTGCAGAAGCAGATACGAATGCAATCATATCTCAAGTCTGGTGAAAGCTCCCGTTATGAAGAAGAACAAGTGAATATTGGCCACAGTAACTGGCGCGTACAAGACTACCCCGATTGGCTCCTGCTTGAGATTGATTCGAATATACTCATTCGTGAAACTCAAGTAGAAGTTGCGTTGGCGATAATCGCGCCAGAGTCTGGAGCTAACAGCGTGCTTCAGTTGAATATGGGCCAGGGCAAAACCTCGTGTATCATTCCTATGGTCGCAGTTCTCCTTGCAGATGGCAAGAATCTCGTACGAGTCTCTGTGCCCAAACCCCTGCTGCAGCAAACAGCGCAGCTTCTCCATGGGCGGCTGGGCGGCCTTGTTGGAAGAGAGATAAGTCATGTGCCCTTTTCTCGAAGAACACCAACCGGAGAACACCACATCAAGCTATTTCACGGAATACATCGTGGTATTCAGGAAAGTTGCGGGGTCATGCTCTGTCTTCCGGAGCAGCAGATGTCTTTCATGCTAAGTGGCCTCCAGCGTGTTCTAGACCAGCGGATTCCCGAAGCAAGCATGATGATTCGAGTGCAAAAGTGGCTAAATTATTGTGCCCGGGATGTGCTCGATGAGAGCGACCATACACTAGCTGTGAAGACGCAACTCATATATCCTTCTGGATCGCAGATGGCCGTCGACGGGCACCCAAATCGATGGTTAGTCGCCGAAAAGATCTTAGGACTAGTAGACATGCACCTTTACGAGCTTGCGGTTAGTTTCCCGTACTCGATTGAGGTAGTAAGACGTGAACAACAGGGGTTCCCTTTCGTCTTCTTCCTCCGGCCAGACGTAGAGGAAGAACTGATCAACCGCCTCAGATATGATGTTTGCCAGGGTGCAAGAGGTATCATTCCGGTAGACACTCTTGATCTAGCGGACCAGCTAGCCATCAAAGAGTTTCTCTCCGGGGGCAAGGTTCGCCAGTCTAGCTTGGATCGTATTAGCAGTTTATGCCCCGATCGACCGCATGTCAAGCAGACAATTTATTTGCTGCGAGGTTTATTCGTTCATCGAATCTTGATCATGGCCCTTAAGAAACGCTTTGGGGTACAATATGGGCTCCATCCCTCCAGGGATCCGGTTGCGGTACCTTTCCATGCAAAAGGGGTCCCAAGTGAGCAGTCAGAATTTGGACACATTGATGTGAGTTTTTCTTTTGTTCAGCTTACACAATCCTCATCAGATTGTCAACTGCGCACGTGAAAGCTCGATTATCTATGACTTGAGTACTAATTCTGATTAGGTGGCGATCCTCTTGACTGCGTTGGCCTTCTACTACACTGGGATCAGCAGGCAACAGACCAGTCAAGCCTTGGAAGCTGTGTTGAAGTCTGATGACCCTGCCTCCGAGTATGACAAATGGACTGAAGACGAAGACTTTCCAGATTACTTGAGAGACTGGCATTCAATCAACGTCGACGATTCACATCAGATAGGTCAAATTTGGAATTGTGTGCGTTTCAAAGTCCCTGTCATCGACTACTTCATGAACAACTTTGTCTTCCCACCTCATGCGAAGCAGTTCAGGGTGCGCTTACAATCCAACGGTTGGGATATACCCCTATTCGCCGGCACCCAGCCCAAGACGTCATCAAATAAGACACCCTTGGACAAATCTAGAAGACTTACAACTGGCTTCTCAGGTGAGTACCTAAGCTATCAATCCTACTCTTTCTCTCGGCTCTTACGATAGTTCATATCGGGGTTCTAATATTTCACCATCCATGCCCTTTCATAATGTTTGAAACCAGAATACACAGTTGACAGCTTTCTTGTTACAGGCACAAATGATATCAAACCACTCTTGCCTTTGACTATCAAGCAGGACGACTTGCCATCTCTGTCACACACAAACGCGGAGGTTCTCACATACCTCCTTCAACCACGTTCGAGGCAGTATGTTGTTATGGCCGATGATAACGGGAAGCGTCTTACGGAGAATTCGTTCCTGAAGATTCTAAAGAATCACAATCTCCGCGTTCTGATTGATTCTGGAGCGCAGATCCTTGAGCAATCCAACAGGGAATTGGCTGAAAGCTGGCTTCAGATAGATGGCCGAGCAGAGGCGGCACTGTTCTTTGATGGCGACAGTCCATGGATTCTTTCCAAGCTGGGCACAAAGATTCCTCTACTTGCCTCACCATACGTGGACAATCTCAGTGATGTCCTTGTATACCTCGATGAAGTATGTCTCCAACACGATTGAATCCGTGATTAAAGAGTTAACAATTTTCTCACACAGGCTCACACGCGGGGAACTGACCTCAAATTTGGCCCATTCGCTCGCGCTGCCCTCACTCTAGGCCTAGGTCAGACCAAAGATCACACTGTGCAAGGTATGTTAGCTAGCACGCTAAGTATGGCTTATTCACTAATTCATCCCTCCAGCTGCAATGAGGTTACGCCAGCTTGGAACGACACAGTCTGTTACGTTCTTTGCTCCTGCCGAAGTTAACCAGAGCATTCGAGATTTATGCGGCAAGAAAGATAGTCAAGGAGTAGACTCGTATGATGTGTGAGTCTCCTAATACCCTTGGCGTGTTAAAGCTGAATCTATTCTCTGTCCTGTTAATCTAACAAGGCAGCAGAATCCGTTGGCTCATCAATAATACTTGTGATGGAATCGAGGAACTACAGCCCCTTTATTACTCCCATGGCACAGATTTTTGCAGCCGAATACAGGCAGCGGAGGACTTCCCGGATTTCCTAACCAATGACGAGCACAGAGCAGCATATACCAACGCTATCAAACATAAGGAACGTCAGACTCTGCAGCAATTATACGGAGCCAAAACAAAGGCAAAGAGCAATACGACCCTAAAATCAAATCCCAAAGTCGAAAACTTCGTCAAGGAACTCGAAGCTCGCAAGAAGGCCTTCCAAGACACTGGCCAAGCTGTGCATGCCTCAGCTCTGCGAGAAGTTGAGCAGGAACGAGAAACAGAAAATGAGGTCGAGACAGTACGACAAGTCAAGAAGCCCCTGGTATATGCTCCTCATAAATTCCCCGGCCTCCAAACCGATTTAGAGACCTTCGCCAGAACAGGGAAGATTCCTGCCGGATCGGATATCTTCGTTCATGTTCTAAAAGCTCTCTCAAGGACTACTCTCGGAAAGAAGTACAAAGTCAACCACGAGATTAGTACTTCACAACTATTCGTCTCGAGGGAATTTGAGCGAACCGTTAAGCTAGTTGTTGAGTCGGCAAATGACAACTTCATGGTGATATTCTGCCAGTCTTCATTCGGATCGGATAAGCTTGCTAACAGTTTGAAATAGCGTCCTGTTCAATGGATTCTTTATGCAGCATCTCCTGAAATTGCTGTCATCGTGACCCCCGAGGAAGCCGAACTTCTGATTCGCATCATCCAAGAGGCACAGAGTAGCAAGAACCCTAGCCCAACTCACCTTATGACTTACGCAGCGCCGGTCACTCGACGGATGATGCGTTTCAATAAGCTGGGCTACTATGCAATGCCGCCTCTTCTTAAGGACCAGCAACCGTCTGAGCAGCTCAGGACTGAACTAGGCTTCTTTGCAGGGAGGCTCTACTTCGATTGGTCTGAGTACCACAGTATTTGCCGTATGCTCGATATCGATGCATATACACCTGGGATGAATGAAATCGATAGTTCCGAAACAGATATGACCGACAAATGCACGAGCTCTGTTGCCGATAGTTGCTCCGAGGTGGCTTCACACCGCTCTGATGAACCTCGGGATGTCAACAAGATACCTCAATCGAGCGTCCGGCCTTTGGGCGGGAAACGGGCGGTTCTTACATCCAAACCGTACACATTCACGCAAGAGTTCCTAGCCGCCCGCCGCCACGGACAAGACTTCTCCCATACCCCGATGGGATTCATATGCAGCGGAAAACCATTGAATGAGGACAGCCCTTTCTTCCGCCGTGCCGATGCTACTCGATCTAACAAGAGCCTTGTACCTGTAGGACTTCCTCATGCTGACGACGCCGACGAGGAGGCCGTCGAGGAACTAGATCTAGGCAATTACGATCCTTCTGCAGAGATCCGAGATGACGAAGATGATACCGTCATCGAATATGACAAATCCGAGGTGAATCAGAGGGAAGAAGGGCGTAACAGCAGATAGGCGTGCTTCTAATCATGCCAACCAGGCTGCTATAGGATCTTGTCAAAAATTTCCCTTCTTTTCTTTCCACTTTTACTAGTGTTCAAACCCATATGGTTCTTCAATTAGTATGTACCTAGGATCATCAATTGACATTCTGGTCTCTTTCAATCCTGATGACGACCTGACTCGACTCCACGACATTGTTAGTTTCAATACCAAATTCCAAATAATCCGGAAATACCATCTGTCCCCAATAGATCGATTCTAGGATAACCATGAAGACATTGACGGACAAGTTACGTTGTGCACATATACATTGAGTCACAAATATTATCCAACAATCCTCATTGACACAACGTCGGTATCGCTCATGTTTGCTTTTAGAAGCAAACATGCTAGGCCTGGATCTACTCTGAAAAGATTTTGTAGCCCACACCTAGACTATCTGGTCAACCTTTCCCCAATAGCCTCCCATCCGCATAAATCAAACACATAATTATATCACGAGGCAAGTGTAGCAGATACTAGGATATCGCCATGAAGGTAGATAATCATACCCACCATATCATATAATGTTATTCGCTATAAACCAGCTAACAAGCACCCTTTAGTTATCCATCGTCCTAGTCGCCTTAGCCACGTCCATCGGCGCGATACCAAGCCAAAGATACACTCAGAAGGGAGGTCTCGTCGAAAACTCAGACTACCACATCGACTGTGGCACCCCTAATACGACTAAGTGGTGCGAAACAAACTACCATGCCGGCTGCGATGGCGATGGGACTATCCAGACCGACAACGTGTTCTATTGTGGCATTCCAAACTGCAAATGCGTTTCATAGCCATCGAGTTTAGTCCTTCAAGTGAATCGATCGGAAGAAAGGCAGAGATGTTATTTACCTAGGTATATAGATACTCTAAGTAGCCTCTGGTGCTTACAAGTTCTAAAAGACATGGTGTATGAGTTTGTATTATGTATACGACCTTACTTGATCTCGCCGTAAGAGTATCGGGGGGTCCTCCCTATATGTACCTCGTACTGCCGATATGCCTTGCACTGTACTTGATAGTAGTCCCTTGAACGACTGCTTCAAGTACAAAGGACTGAATATAGTAAAGTGATTAATCACGTCCAGTCGCTACTCGCGCTGTCCCTGCATAAGAGATCCTACTGTAGTATGTTGATATTATGATGACAATATGTCCTATTTCGTATTCAAGAATATGATATCATTCACTCTCCCAGACATAGTTGAGATTCCTTTTTTCAGATAGAGGCGATCGCTCCATGTCGATCGGCGTGCCCGCCCAGTAGACAAGTTCCTCCTGAATAACAGCAAGCAAACTCTGCGAAGTCTCGTCTGTAGTGAAATGGGTGGCAATTCTACTCAAAATAGAAGAGACGTCAACGAGCTTTAAGGGTTGATCGTTGTCGTTTTTCCTGTTCGAAGAAATCGAGAAGTTCCTCGGCACCTTCGATAGTAGTGTGTCCCGGGAGAACTTGTCCGTTGCCTCCAGCACAAGCTCAACGCCTAGTTTGTGGCTATCAAGCATAGCGGAACAAGCGCACGGGGCTTTCGCGATGCTCCGATCCTTCGACGACAGGAGGCGGCCGTGTTCCTTCTCTGGATCCAAGTACTCGAGGCTATAGCCGAACTTATTCCCGCGATTCTCCACAACCTGCTGGATGTTTTGATAATAGGGGTATGATCCTGGTTTCAGCCGGCACAGTACGCATGCCTTCTTGATGCCCTCTTCGGCTTCCACATTCGATCCGATGAGGAAGCCGATATCAATGTGACACTGCTGCAAGTTGGATAGGAAGGTACGGTCATTCATGTCCTTGACCTGTTGAACCAGGATCCCGTATTCGTTCTCGATAGAATCCGTCATTAGCGCTAGTCGTGGGGGGCCACCGTTGGACTTGTAGTGCGGGATTATGACATGAGTAACTAGGACGGATTCGAAATAGTAGTACTGCCGCTCGTCTTCTGGGAGGTATATGGAACTATCTGGAGGCTCGAGGAGAAACACAAACGGCATGTGGCCTTTCGCAAGTAGTTTAGGCACGATATTCATCATGATTACGGTCGAGAACAGGTCCCTGCCAACGAAAAGAGCTACATGCTTAGGCTGGCTAGGTGGTAACCCAACCAAGCTATCCGAAATTCGCGATGCGTGAGAGACGATCCGGTCGATATTTTCCACAAAGTGGTGTGTGCCCTTGGTAAGTGACCCGATAGCATAGAGATCGGGACCAGCTTTGCTGCTTGCGAAAATAACTTTGATTCCGCCGAGGCGGTCCGGTTCGACAAGATCTTTACGAATCATCCGCTTGAGTATTGACGATTCCAAAGATACGACGCTGGCGTCGTGCTCCAATCCAGTCGCTTCGATCACATAGTCGACACGAACTCTGTTGTTTTTTCCCATAAGAAAATAGTCGCCCTTGTAGCCAACGCGCTCGTCCTGGATAATTTGGAAGTTTTCCCTTGTCGTAAGATATAACAAAGTCATCGCGTGGAAATATGACATCGTCTCTTGGTTGATAGCCTTCCAAGCAGGATGTTTCTCTAGGACACTCGCCTTCTCATGCGACGTGGCGTACTTCCAGATCCTTTCGGCAACGGGCTTGAGCGCATTCAGGACATGTTGCGCCTTAACGCCATCCGTTACTGAATTTTTCATATCCTCGGCTAGGTTCCTATGTATATCGCTGGCAGAGCCTATCTCGGGTGTATCTGCCACTGGGGTGTCAACTTTGGTGCCGTCGTAGTGAAGAATGGTTTCCTCAAGGAGGTCAAGGAGTTCCTCTAAGGAGATCTCGCCCTTCTCAAGACCTCGCACCAATGAGTGTATAGCATATGTTCGTTTAAAATGTCGCGAAGGGCTTTCAACTCGTGGGAAGCGTCCATCCCTGCTCATCATACAAATTGGTCCTTCGTGGTTGCGCTCATTCAATTTGGCCACAACATCGATCGCCGAGGAGTTAGTGCCGACCACTCCCACTGCGGCTCCCTTCGGAATAGCCTCGAATTTATTCATAGGCCAGGGGTTTGAGAAGTAAGTAGGGACGTCCTTAAGATGCGCTTCCTTGTTAGACAGAAAATTGCCCAGGGCGAGCACCACCTTTTTCGCATACATCGAGCATCCGTTTCGGAGGGCTACTCTATACAGAGCAATGTGCTCGTACTCATATCGATCCAAGTCAATGGCCTCGTGTCGAACGAATCTGAAGTCCACCATGAGCTCCCAGGCTTTCTTGTTGACCTTACGGAGCATGTCTCGCAAGTAATCGCCGTATACCTCCCTTTGGCAGTAGTCGCCCTCCTTCCCGCCATCGCTCTTATCTTTCTTCCTCCAGTCCCTGAAGTGGTTAGGCTTCCCTGGGATTAGAGACATTGCGTCGTCCCGACGGTTCGAGATCGTGCCGTCGGCCGCTAAGGTAGAGTACGCAAGCCCGAGACCTGGCTCATCGCTCTCCTCCACCATGACCAGACTGTCTATCGGCCATCCCTCTTCCGATTTATTTAGGACAGACAGCGCAACTGCGACTCCGGCCGCCCCGGCGCCAATGATGAGGACATCCGCTACTTCTCTCTTCTGTAAGCACTCTGGACACGGGCCGTGGCGATCGATAAAACCACGAGTTTGATACGGCGTATGTACCTCCATTCTGCTGAAACGAGATGAGTTGAGCATGGCTAAACAAGCTAGGCAAAAAGCCTTTCAGTTGAAAACGAAACAGCCACAAGGAAAAGGAGGATTAAGGAGAAGCGTTTTATGTGCACCTAAATACAATGATGTTA
Source organism: Hypoxylon crocopeplum (assembly GCA_022578875.1). Classification (NCBI taxonomy): domain Eukaryota; kingdom Fungi; phylum Ascomycota; class Sordariomycetes; order Xylariales; family Hypoxylaceae; genus Hypoxylon; species Hypoxylon crocopeplum. The sequence continues at coordinate 182,075 of MU399599.1, read as the reverse complement.
TGTCTAATTAGTAAATTGAATTTTACGTGAAGTCACAGTTCCTACAGGTGTACAGTGTGTTAGATTTCTCGTCACAGGTGAATAGGAGGCATTTGTTGTCATCCTATCATCAATAGAACCATCTGTGGGACGTTCCAAGGACTGACGTAGATACGTGTTACGTTACTCAATAGTTTCCATGAATCATGTAGTTTATCTGTAAATTAAGATACGATAGAAGACCAATGCATCATTGTTTGTGCAGACTATTTTACCCTAACGATACTCTCATCCCATCTTCAGACGACGAACATCCCGACCAGCGCGAGGGACATCGGGATAAGTGTGGTCCTCTCAATAAGCGATTCAGTGGCGGAACCGCTATTAGAGTAGACCGTGCCAGAGCAGCCCTTACCACCCTTCTTAGCCGAAGGCCTGTAGGAGATTGTCAGGTTATTCTCCTGGCCTATAAAGCCGATAGACTTGTTTTTACCACCGTAACCCACGCTAGTAGTGCAATTGCACGTAGAATTTCCGTGGTAAGCACTACAGTTATGCGGATACGTTTGATTGAAACTAGTCTCGTTGGTCGGCTTGCTCAAAACTGTTGAAACGAAGACGAGGGTGGCGATGGATACCATCATGAGTCGAGTGCAGATCCGTGAGGCAATCATCTTGAAGTTTTTCTTTACACAATGTCTGGAAGGTTATCTTCTTCCCAGTCTGCTACTTTTTGCTTCTACCTAGTCCGGGGCGTCCGTAGGCCTAGATTTGATATTCTAGTCTATATATACCGTTATTGTTACTCGGGAGGCATTTGAAGGTCGTTTGTGTTCTTTGATTGCGCAAGACAAGCTGCATTGTTTAGCCCCTTCCGATTCACACCAACAATGATTATGTCGAGAATGAAAGTTATTCAGCTCAATACCCTTTTCGGGTATTATGAAAGAGACAATATAACAAGGTGATCTTTACCAGGAGGTAGCTATTATGTCTTTCCAATCAAGTTGAACCAGTGGCATTGTGTACCTAAAGCATCTTCCGAATTTGACTCCTTTCTCAATTAAATGTTAGTGCCACATGCCTATGCTACTCAAAAACAAGGCAGAAGATAACCACTTCAACGATGTAGCAACTAATAGTAATTCAAGAAGGGGCATTGGCAGTCTATATCATAATTTATTTAGGGGTCAAATTGTTTACTCGGGCTGAGTACTATATCAGGTCATAGAGGATTTGTCCAGGCACCTACGGCTTCGGGACCTATGCTCGGATTGCACTCCGTACCCGTGTTCTCTATCAGGACAAGCGCTAGAACAAGGGACAGAGAGTCTTTGTATGTGTACCTGGGTTGTAGTCCCTCGCGGAGTTTGTTAAATTTACGGTACATATCCACACCAGGTATATATACCCACATACCTTTTATTCGAGCGTCCCCCCTAAGAGCTACAACCTAAAAAGCTATCACGAATCCTGTTATTTCCTACTAGTAGAATGACTCTCTTCTGATAAGTTCAATGATCTCTACGAATATCAATCGATTGATTTAATTGAAAAGTTGTGTGTATAAACGGCTATAGTCTCTGATATACCCGGAGTTTACCGGAGTTTACAGGGGGTTATTATGTCGCAACTTTGTTTCCCTTTTCTAAGATATCCATAGGAAAGTAAAGCACCGGTCGCAAGACGGCCTACTACCACATACGGCTCCTATTCCCTGCCGTATCAACTCAGCTAGCCATACCTCTAGGGCTCCAGCTCCAGTTCCAGCTCCAGTTCCAGCTCCAGGGCTAAAGAAATGGCAAAGCGTCTACGAAGCAATTGAATGCGCTTCGCACGTTTAATTGCGGAGCGCTGCGTGTGTGGGTCCTCGACGCGGCTGGGTAAACTCCGGGCTATTGTGCAACCTCGGGGCGGGGTTGCTTAGGTAAAGGTGTGGATACGTACCGTAAATTTGATATCCACTGCCATATACTATTAATAGATATAATAGGGAAAACACCGTGAGCAATGTGGTTGACTTGAATTGTCTTTTCATATCCATCGGGAGTGAGTTCCGCTGCGCCGTCCATCAAGTTCCAAGAGAAAGTATTGAAGATTTCAACGGTAATTGGGGGATATTAACCGAGTTGGCAAAAGAATGGACGGTAGATAGGCGGGACAGGTCGAGCTCAAAGATTGCTGTCTTCGCTTGGGGATACTTGGAAATGCTTGACTGCAGCCTCACGGTGTTCACATCTTCGTCCGAAGTATCCCTCACAGTCAATATTGCGGTTACACCTGGAGGATTCTCGAGCAGGTATGCAATGGCCCGAATACCAACGGAGCCTACCATCGTAATAGAGTACTATCGAGTCGACCGACAGTACATCCGGCATATACGAAATTATATCCCTAATCACATCCGCTGCTGCTTTACTCAGACGTAGCCCTGGTCTTGGAGGTGTTGGAGGGCTGGGTTAGCGAAGCTACCTCAATATATTCTGGTTAGGCCAAGAGCACAGTTGTTTCATTTAATTATCAGGTGCACTGAGCCTCCTCTACCTATCTGTGTTGACTCGGCAGGATCGTCAGAGCGGCATGCGGCTTACCAGGTAGGTTAGGTGCCACAAGGCTTTCTGCAAGTTGGCGGTATTGATCACCCTACCCAGCCTCTTTTACTTTTGTTCCTAATGCGCATAGCTACCTGTTTACCGTTGCCTTATTGCCTATCATTCTTGTTCCCCCCTTCTGTAAAAAATAGACTGCTGCATCTTGGCTTTCCCCAACGACCAGTCGGTTGACCACTCTCGGTGGAAAGGGTGATAGCCAAGTAACGCCCCAAACCACCTTCCAATTACAACTCCAACAACCAGCGAGAATGTCTTTCTGCATGGGAAATACCATGGCAGCGTCATGTAAGACCCGCCAGCGTCAAATGTCTGTTACCATGTCAAGTCCCTGGTTTGTACAGCATGAAAGGAGGGGAAAGCGTCTTACACACATGGCTTGGATGAGGTCGATACGCCCGCCATTGCGCATTGCCTCGTCCTGGTACCTGTACCAATTCTCGAAGAACAACAGGTCCATCCCGAATGCCTCTCGGGTTTCCCCGCCGGAAGCCACGAATCGCACTATATTCGAACTTGCTGACTCTTCTGGAAGTGTGTAGAGACGGTGTATCGCCCAAGGGGCAATTCTGAACTCACCGTCTTCTCGACGCACAACATGTTGGCGGCCTTCAACCTCGAGTGCTAAGGCTCCTTCGAGGACCTGTATGTATTCCTCTTGGTAGGGGTGCAAATGGAGTGGCGGTTTTGCTGATCTGAACTGCTGGAAAGAGGGGTGATCTAGAATGAATGTTGCCTCAAAAGCAAAGCCTCTTCCAGGGTGAGATTTACCGCGAATAGTAAGCGCGCCGTCAAACCTATCCAACGTGAGTGTTTGAGAAAGTAGTAGCCACTGTAGACGCGGGGGACTTACACAGTAATCAACTGACTAGAGTTTGACGAATCCATAATCTGGGCTGATTTATTAGTTTAGATTTTACATAAAGAAAAAGAGAAATCCAAATAGAAATGGAAATGCATTAGCATTATATTATTTATCCCTTAAGGTATTAAACGAGCCACTCTGGTCCAGGTAAAGATAACTCCCCAACAGTCCAGCCCTCCTTTACATTACAATGATGCGGATGATCGCGGACCCACCTTTAGCCAGAAATGCACTGTAATTATGGCGTATATAGCGTCTACTATATAGCGCTGTATTTTCGAGCCTCAAGTGGAGTTCTCCAGGGCTGCTAAGAAAACATTTAAAAGCCCCCCAAAAACCCCCCAACAAAACGTAACGTGGATAAGTACCTGGTATATAGGTAAGGTAGCTATGCTTATTTTAATGTTCACCGTTCGAACGTCGGTAGCCTTTTATAGAAAGAGATATTCGAGGAACAGCCCGCCTGAAATAGCCACGGCAGGGCCCCAAAAGCCGTAGGTAAACCACCACGAGCAGCTCTCTGGGGATAGAAGATTTACCTTAGCCATCATAAAGTTGAGTGAGACAAAACAACCCCCGGCGGCAACAGCGAAATATACAGAGCCCATCCCGGCAAGTTGACCACAAGCCACCACTAAAGCCACGATTGAGTTGCTGAGAACCCATAAGATCGGCCTCCCCCAAGTCCCAAACAAAACAGCAGTACTTCCTACACCTAGCCGGATGTCCTGCTTGTAGTCCTGGTAGCCATAGACAGTGTCGTATGTCACTGTCCAAAGCACAGATGCCAAAAACAGACACAGGAGAGATTCGTCGGTGGCCGCCTCATAAGTACCTTCTGTTGCGAAGCTAGCTAGAATGATGGGCCATTGGAGGGCAATGGCTAGAATTACCTGGGGAAGATTGGTATGTCTCTTCGCGAACGGATAGTACGTGTGCGCGATAATACTTGGCATGGCGTAAAGAGCCGAATGCTCTGGTAGAAAAAGCAGGAAGGCAGTCGATACCACAGCTTGAGATGCAGTGAATACAAAGGCGGCACGAGGAGTGATGGCGCCTCTCGGGATAGGACGGTTCCGCGTTCTTGGAATGAGCTTGTCAATAGGGGCGTCAATGAGATCGTTCCAGCCGTGTATCGCGTTCGAGACGAAGATACTACCCCCGAAGAGTACCAAGCTAACCCGGATCACTTCGGCCAGTGGGACTCCTCGCGTAACTGCCGCATGAAGAATGCCAAATATGTGCGGAAAGAATATAAGAAGCAGGGGGACTGGAGGGCTGAGACGTGCGAGCTGTACATAAGGAACCCAGGAAGATGGGAGTAGCTCGACCCAGGCGCCGGTGTGGAGGCCGTCGAACCGCACAGGGGGTGCTTCATCTTGCCCGTATATACCATCATTGACATGCTTGCGATTCATTGCTATAAGAAGATAAACTCTCGGGCAGGGTATTGCAACTAGATCTTTTGAAAAATGTCAAGGGAGTTGTTGAATTTCATAACGACTCTATGCGGTATAGATGTATAGATCTTGAAGCGAACTGTTGCCCTTTATGAATCCAACCAGACCAGCACTTATCCTTCTCTCCTATCTACCTACCTAGGTAATGACTCGAAAGCATTCATGACAGGTTGCATACCTAGCTACGTACCTTCTGCCCGCGACCCAACGCCATTGTTGCTCACGTCTAGTTCTAATACCCACTATAACCACAATACATGATATACCGCGCAGCACTATGCATCGAGGAGCGTAGTAGCCATGTAGTAAGGCTTCCATATATGACCGGTGCTTTACTTCCTTATTTAGGACGAAGGTCCTAGAAAAGAGAAACCCGACGGCGCTCCCAGGTAGGCACCATAATAACCTGACTTTTAGGGGCCATCCTCATACTACCTAGGTAAGCCATACCATATGTTATATCTCCGGCTAGCTACGCTCAGGTTTTCTCGTATCACTCCATAATTACCTAGGTAGCAGCGCGAAGCGCTGCTAATTGCTCTGCGAGCGCGTCTGGTGCCGGAGGCGCCTCGTGAAACGCTCCCTAGACGGGTGTGGGTAGCGTTTTAACTGGTTAATCTCGTGCTGACGGTAATTTTCCCAATTTGGAGGTGCATTTGATTTCCTAAGTACCTGGGTAGGTAGGGGTACCTAGGAAGGAATACTTCTTTTCTTCAATCCGATATTTTGGGCATAAAAAGTACGCATAATAACCCTCCGTAAACTTCCCGCATTCGGGCATATCTAATAAATACGATACTTATAACCTGCGTCTATTTTATATCGGTAGTTGCTAATCGACAATCCTGCTCAGCTTTTGTGCCAATATCTATTGCCCGATGTGGGATGTAACCTTGGAACGGATGCATATATCATATCACCTCCAACAGTCTACACCATATTTCCATTCCGACACTTTACAGTGATAGCCTCGACTATAGAGTCAACCAGAGGCGGTGTGGTTTTTGAGTAACAATGAAGAGCAGTGTAACGGACCACTGCATATTGGAGACGTCGGACAAAAACGCGCATCAGATCATTGATTCCAGGGTTGAGGGGAATCCTAGCAATCAGTGACAATCGCAGAGCCTCATCTATATTAGCATGCATGCTTTCGGTTGGAGGTCGTGGGGGTCCCCAGCCCCTGAGTCGAAATCTAGACACCCGACTTCTCGACCACAACGAGCTTGGCTACTATGTGTGGATTTCGTTTCTTTGGATAGGACGTTCCCGAAGCTCACCTTGTCAAGTTGAACCACGCCTGAGATGGAGGCGAATAGTGAAAACGATCCAAGTGGTCTACTCAAAGATCGTACCCAGGACGATGCTTGGGCCACTGCCCTGAATCCGTGTGACCTGGGGAGTATCTCAACCCATATTAATATCATCGGCGATTTAGGTACCCAGCTGGCAAACGGCGAGGACCAGGTGCGCCTTGGCCTCCTCAAATCAGCACGCAACTTAGTCAGGGCATTAGAGACACCACGAGAGACGATGATTAGGCATTGCTGGGCGGAGGTACGCATAAACCGATCTACCGCGTTACACAATCACCAGGCTTCTGACAATATTCATCTGCTAGCCCTCTGCTTTCATTGCCATCGAGATAGGTATTAAAATTGGCCTCTTCCGAGCTTTGTCCCTTGGTGGAGACAGCAAGAAGGCTTCTGATCTTGCGCAGAAGCTTAATGTCGACCCGGCTCTAGTTGGTCCGTCTCCAATATCTATTTTCCATCTACAAAGGGGCTCCGAAGCATGTTACGGTCGCTATTTTCGTTGTCGTTGGGCTGATATATAGTCCTCTAGGACGGATCCTACGCCACCTTGCGGCCATGGGATATATAACAGAAACTGGCGCCGATGAATACAAGCCGACCCAGTTCTCAAGCGCCCTCAACATTCGAGTAATCGGCGACGGATACCCACTTATGTATGATAAGACAACATAGTAAAATAGTAGTATTTGCAAGTATCCGCTGATTTGGTTCACAGCACTGAATGTGTTCGTCCCGCCGTGGACCAATTCCCCAAGTTCTTGGAGAGGACCAACTACATAGTTCCTACCAGCGCCACAAACAGTCCTTACCAATATGCCCACAACACCAAGCTTAATATGCTCGAACATCTTGAAATCGACCCCATCAACTTCCAGCGATTTCATAATCACATGGGGGGATATCGTCAAGGACGTGACAGCTGGAGTAAGTTCAACCCACCCCCTCTGTTACGTGGTCTCCCTATATTACACTGCTGTAGCATGCATTCCTCGCTAAGTCCATTGCCACCTACTCAATTCAGCTCCCATTGGCTGATCTAGTGTCCTGGGTGCCCGCTAACGTTCCGTGGTCAGTGGATACGGGCTTCTTCCCAGTTCACCAGAGGCTTGCAAAGGGAGCAGAAAGCCACCCAGACGCGGTGTTTCTGGTGGATGTTGGTGGCTCACTTGGCCATGATCTGGAAGAGTTTTGTCGCAAGCATCCGGACGTTCCAGGACGCCTTATCCTTCAGGATTTGCCGAGTGTCCTCGACCAAATCCAACATCTCGACGAGAGAATCGAGCGGATAGCTTACGACTTTTACACTGAGCAGCCCGTCAAAGGTAGGCTACTCTGAACCCCTTCTCCTAAATGCCTAGCCGGTTTCTTCCTCTTCTTGCTTGATACCTAGTGGCAGCTGATTAAGAACCACCGGTGGCACTTTAGGAAGCAGAGCCTACTTCATCCACTCCGTCCTACACGACTGGCCCGACGACATATGCCACCGTATCCTAGCGCGTATCCGAGAAGCCATGAAGCCAGGGTATAGTAAGCTCCTAGTGTACGAGAATGTAATACCAGCAACAGGTGCGGACTGGCAGGCAACTGCCGAAGATTTGATGGTCATGATTACATCGTCGTCGCTCGAACGCAGCGAAGACAGCTGGAGGGCCCTGCTGGAGGGTGCAGGTTTCAACGTCAATGGAATTTGGCGAACTGATAATGCACTTGAGAGCTTGATTGAATGTGAATTGGACATAAGTCGACTAGAAATATGATGTAACATATCAATTCGATTACCTCCTATAGTAACATTAACCCTTGGTCGTGTCTCCTTGCAATGAAACCATGCGTGTAGACGAATCTTGACCATCAAATTCGCGATAGCCGCGTAAGTTGTGTGAGAGAGGATGCCCTGATCCCGACTCATATTGATGACCTGTTTTGCTCGAACCCTTGTGGAAAAGTGCCTTCATCATTTTCGGCAGAGCAGGTGTGGAAGCAGCTATGATGACAAGATTGGTCTCAATGCTACACGTTCGGGTTAGTCAGACGGGTCGAGGCATGGGGGTTAAATAGTTGACCTACTAGGTCGCGATAAAAAGGTAGAATGACTCCCATGTTGGGTCTTCGGGGTGGTTGAGTTTCAGCTGTGTTGTCTTGGCTATGGCCGCAGCCGATGCGCTATGTGCGTAGGTAGGCAGTGTCAATAATGATCCAGGTTCACGTGGAGCTGCAATGGTGCTCTCTTACAAGAAACCGAGGGCCATGAGGATCATGACGGTGACCTTTCGCTGCCTTTTCATTTGAAGATTCCAAAGCAGGTAAATAGGGAAAGAAGCCAGGACTACATCGACGAATGCCGACCAGGCTTCGAATAAGAGGCCATAACCTATTAGTTTGCTACTCTCTGTCCGTCGTATGGGAAGTGGTAGTGTCAACTTACAACCAGAAATATAGGTCACGACGTCCAGGATAAAGGGGTCGAAACAATCCGCTGGCGATGATGGGTCCCAAAGCGCGGTTGCTGGACTGCATCGGACGAAGAACAGAACGAAAGAGAGAATGGAGGTGATAAAAAGCACGACGATGATGGAGTGCAGAATCCAAAACCACGCACGGCTCTTTGCGTTTCCTATCAAGGTGCAGAGGAGAGTAACGATGGATAACTTGGGCAAGCAATAGGCGAGGATGCCAGGAGGTCTCTGGAGAGCACTGTAATATAATGCCCTGACTATTTCCTCCTCGTTCAAGTACCAGATATGCCTGCCAAGACCGGAGGTTATTGCGACAGAAGTAAAGACAGAAGTAATTATGTTCAATATGGCCGCAAGAACGATGACACCGTCGTCCCAGCCGATTGACCGAGTAACGAAACCCCGGCTGTAAAGCCGTAATCCGACAAAAACAGTAGAGATAAAAGCGCCTACCCAAGCAATGGCGTTTATGGTCGGCCCACGATCCTCATCGGGAGGGAGCGCGATACTGGTGTTCATGGTAGACGTAGAGAGGTGGACAATGGTAACAATGGCGAGATTTAGGGAACTCTGGAGTGTCGAAAATGACGACGCAGGAAGCAGATAATATAGAAACGTATAAAGATGACAGAAATTCAATGGCACAGATTGCGAATCATTAGCGAAGGTCTTACCTGCGAGTGAATGGCATAACACAGCCAAGTCAATCCTACCACTCCTAAAACATCGAAGCTTGAAGCGAATATTTCAAATGCACGTAATCCTCCATGTTGCTTTAATTGATGCCGAATATGTCATGTAACCTACTACCCACGGAGTAGATGCCACCCGTAGCCTGCAGCTGGTATGATATGTTTGCCTGACAAGGCTTCGGTGTAAATGCAGTCTGGACGGGATCAAGGGCGTTGGTTGGAGTTATTAATAAAGCAATTTAATATTTCTCTTCTAACGAGCTTGGCGTTGTGGTGGCTGTCCTTTGAAGCAGAGTGACAGATGACGAGTTTCTCTCCTTACCTCCTTCCTTACCTTTGGAGGTACATAGGAGCTGGAGGTAATTCAAAAAGTGCGACGCACTGTGGAGGGGTATCTGTTTGTTCTAAGTCACCAAAACAATCAAAAGCATTCTTCTATCTCCTTCTGTCTCCTCTTCTATCCCCTCTTAATATCTATCTCACACCTTTACTATTAGCGATATACTCAGTTTAGCTTCTCTTACCTTTGAATTCCCTCATCTGTCTTTTACTCATCATGGCTGCCGAAACACCTAATGTAGAGAACATCGCTCGGGCCCTGAAGCAGGTGGCAGAAGACGGCGACAAATTCATGAACAACGACTCGGCCGCACGCGAGAGGCTAGTCGCAAGTGCGAGAGAGCTCGTCCTTGCAGCGGAGACACCTATGGAATCTCTCCTGTGGAACATATGGGCACTTGTAAGTGTCATGCCACCAGTTTTATCTAACCACATGTATTGACATAATTCGACCTTGCTCAGCCGACTAGGACAGTAGCTGCCCGTATCGCTGTTGATTTGAAGATCTTCGAGACCGCCGTCGAGAACGGCGGCTGTCCCAAGTCTGACGAGGATCTTGCTGCTGTAACGCGGGCCTCCCCTACTCTTGTGAAGCGCATCAGCCGTGCTTGTGTCTCTATGGGCATGCTAGCCGAACAAGGCCCTGGCCTGTACGTGCCTAGTAGCATGACAAAGCTCCTGGCGACCAAGGAATACGCTGCCGGTATCATCTTCTGGTATGTTTAAGCATTATCTGTCACGATGCGGACTATATGAGGGGGTATGAACTGTGTTGACCCGCGGGTGACTTCAACCTATCTGGGGGGGACCCCGGGTATACATACAAAGACCCTCTTTGTCTCCTGTCTAGACCTCATCCTGGCACGTCAGGTATCCTGACATTATCCATCCCATTTACTATGTTTATTTTAGTAACACCACATAGCTTCGACATTACCCAGTTATCCTTCGCCAAATTACCGGCATATCTCAGGAGCACCAATCTCCAAAACCCTGAGAATGCCTTGGACGGGCCGTTCCAATACGCAACCAACAGCCCTTCCGCCTTCACTTGGCTGGTCCAGCACCCGGACGTATTCGAAGCCTTCCATGGGTACGTCCACGCGCTCCGTCAGCACCGCCCTAGCTGGACAGACATGTATCCCGTGCAGTCCCGGCTTGTAGAGGGTCTGAAGCCCAACGGCGACGCCTCAGTCCTCGTCGACATCGGCGGCGGCACGGGCCAGATTCTACAGGACTTTCGTAACGACGTCCCGCAGTATACGGGACGGCTCGTCTTGCAAGAGATCCCCGAGGTTGTGGCTGCTGCGACCGAGAAAGGCGTCGGCGCCGACGGCCGTATCGAGTTGCAGGTCTATGATTTCTTCACTCCGCAGCCCATCAGGGGCGCCCGCGCGTATTTCATGCGATCCGTCCTGCATGACTGGCCGGATGAGCAATGCCGGAAGATTCTTGCCCAGGTGAGGGATGCCATGGAGCCGGGATACTCCAGAATCCTCATAAGCGATTGCGTACGTATTTTTGCAAACTTTGTCCTTCATGGCCCACCCACTCGCTCGGTCGCCTTTCTCGTATCGAAAGTAGTCGAAGCAAATATTAACCCGTTTCAATCTTAGGTTGTTTCCGACCAGCAGGCCGCGTGGCAACACGTGTCACTTGATCTTTACATGATGGCCCAGGTATCATCCCGTGAGCGCACTGAGCGTGAATGGCGCGCACTCATTGACAGCTGCGGCTTGGAGGTCACTGGCATTTATAACAAAGGCGACGGGAATGAAGGTGTCATTGAGGTTGTTCAGTCCGTGTAAGACTAGAGCATAGTCGCTATAATGAGTCAGTAGACATGGTCGAGCCGTATGTTCGATATTACTAAATATGTCTGATTCATTCTTTGCCGATCTACTCTGGTGACTTGGGAAACCGAAAAATGAGACGCTTTGGAAAGCTACTGCAAGCTTGTAAGTAATACAATCTACATTTAAATGACAGTATCCCGAGCCTAGCCTAGAGACAAATGTAGACCTGACTGCAGGCACTCGACAATAAAGCACCCACTAAGCGGAACTATCGATCGTTATCATCTTCTGTCGATGCCTTTATGTTTTAGTCATTCAATTCATTAGGCTTCACGACTAAGGTCACGTTGTTAAGCAAACCTCTGATTATCAGCCATGTCCGCCTCGCACAACAAATCGATCGAGCACTACGGTCTCCGGAGGGAGGGTGGACGACTACCACAGTTTATAAAAACATTTGGAGAGATACCAAAAGTAGGGCAGCAGTCCTTCCGTAACTTCAACATCAAGCTAGGGGCGGTGTTGATTAGCGAGCATTCTATCTCGGTCAATTTAAAAACGTACATAACCACTTCTATCGACTTAACGTCGCTACCGCCGGGACAAAGACCCAACCACCGGGACATAATTGTCGACAACTGCAAAAAGGGGGGATGTGACCTTGGAGCCTTAAAATATATTGTATCGGGTTATGTCACTGATCCAACTACCCGACAATGTATCACTGCTGCGCTGGAGACGAGACGCAGAACCATACCTGTTCTACAAATAACCCTTATTGATTTGGTATATACTACAATGCAGCTCCTTCCCTTCACAGAAACCCCTATCATACTAACACTTCTGCAGTATGTAAAGAGACTCATCATTCTCCCTCTTTTCCTCTTCTGTCTCTTCATTGAAGACACTGATGTTGAATAGTCGCCCTGGCCAACCTGGTTGGCTTGAGCTCACACGCCATAATGCCCCCCTAATTGAACAACAAGCGATGCTTGACGAATATCCCACCGAGTTCGGCTCCGCTTACGGCGACAAGGTAACAGTCGTCGTTAAGAAAAGGCCCATTGCCGGCTGTGATGTTCCTTTTTACATGATAACGCGCCTTGCTCGAGAGACAGAAAATCCAATTCAAGAACGGGATTTTTCGAGTCATACACCATGCTATCAGGACCAATCTGGGGCGAGTTCCTCGTATACCTCTGCTCAATCAACTCACCAGCAGATTCTCCCAGACTTTGTGCAACATACCTCGAGTCATTCGGGCGGCTCTGCAACAAATTATCTAGACAACACTATAGACGGTTATCCGAGCGGCTCTAGGTGTTTCATTCGCAACAGTCTACGCCAAGCCACTCGGGCAGTGCTACCAGCGGTTATCCATGGGAACCCTCTCCGGGTGGTGATTATAATTATGGTACCACAACATTAGATTATTCGTACGATTCCACATTGAATTATACGGATGACTTTACAGGCCTATATCCTCCACCAGGCGGATATGACCAGCAGAACTATTATAGAGATGGATCTCAGTAACATATCCAAGCCAGTTTCAGTGGATGTATGATGGCAATTAGACCAGCAATCTGGCTTTCTTCGTTTCTTTCACAGCATATTCATAGAACGGACTCCCATTTATCAACATCATAATTCAAGTAGAGTCTAGTCATAAATGTGATATAAAATTCAACCAGTCCCCAATCGAAGGCGTATATCACACCTCAGGGGTCGTGACCGAATTCATAACCTCACCTTGGAAGTGGTAGATCCGCCTGTAACCTAAGGTCCCTAGAGCTCGCTCCGACGAACGCCGTCTTCGGATAGCCAGTGACACGCCAGTCCTGAGCCTCGACGTTCCAGTTGCTCAAGTCACGGTACGTCACATTGAAGACTACCGTCTTCGTCTCGCCAGGCTCTAGGCTCACCTCGTCGAAGCCGCGTAGAACAACCTTGGGCTCGGTCGGGCCGCCGTGAGAGAGGTACTAAGAAACATGTTAGATAAGACGCTAATGTACGGAAAGTGAGTACTCACAAGCTGCGGGATCTCGGTCCCAGCTACGTCTCCGCTGTTGGTGATGTTCGCAGCAATGGCGTACACGACCTTGTACAGCTCGGGGTTGCCACCTGACGGACCCCCTGCCGGCAAGACCGGCTGCGCGGACCTGTTGTGACTACCCTCAGGGGGGTTCCACGGAGTTTCTGGGATGTTTTCGCTGTTGATATAGGGATATATGAACTGCGGTATCTTGGAGAAGTTGGCAGGGGCTAGTGAATTGACCGGGTCCATGTCCAGCCTCCCGTATGTCGGCCCAGCCGGCGTCCCCCCACTCGCGGGGATGTACGGACCCGAGTCTTGCAGCGTGGCTGTCAGGTCCGAGTACGTGAAGTTACTGTAGCTAAGCCCGAAGCCGAACTCAAAGCTAGGCTCTATCTCCTCCCGGTCGAAGTACCGGTAGTCGATGAAAGCGCCTTCAGCGAAGTCCTGCTGGGGCGTGGCGGATGTTGAGTTAATCAGGGTCTCTATGCCCCAGTCCTGAGCCTGTTTGCCCCAAGTAAACGGTGTACGGCCTTGCGGATTAACCACGCCATAGAGCACATCCGTCAGCGAGTTGCCTGACTCCTGACCCGGGAGACCGGCCCATAGAATCGCGCTGACGTTCGGGTTTGTTTTGATGTGGTCGATCAAGACCGGACCGACGCTATGGATAACGACGACGGTATTGGGGTTGACTGACGCAACCGCTTGGATCAATTCATCGCCCCCTTTCCAAAGGGTCAGATTGTTGCGATCTCCGAAGTTGCCGTCTAGCGTAGTGTATCCCTCTCCCGAGTTCGCATTAGCAAACACGATAGCAACGGACGCACTGCTCGCAGCCGCTCTAGCAGCATCGAGGTCGAAGTTACCCTTGACATTTGTGAAGGCCGTGCCATCCGCCTCCGCCAGTTTCTGGAGCGCAGTGGCTGGCGCGATCAAATAGGGGTATTCAGCCGTCGCCGAGCCCCAGCCCATCGCAAGCGTCCCGTTATTGCAAATCCTGTCGATACATCCATTGGGACCATCTGGGTTATCTTGTGCATCTTCGCCAATTACAGCAATGCTCTCAGGCTTAACCAGGGGTAGAGCTTTATCGACGTTCTTGAGCAGCACCGTCGCCTTTGCGCCCATCTCGCGGATCAACTCGCCGTGATCCGCTTGCACGTCGACGTGTTTATTCACCGTCGTATTCCCCATCTTCGCCGCCCAGTATTGAGGGCCCTCAGTCTCGTAGGTCCAAGAGGAGTAGTTGATGTCGATCTGCTTCGTGTCCCGCCCGACCTTGTAGAACGCGGCCATGATACGCATAACCATGTCGTCGAGCCGAAACGGCGGCATCGCGAGAGTTAGCATAGCCTCAGTCAGAGCTCCACCCCAGTACGATCCGTAAGGGCCTCCGTAATCGCCCTCGCCCGGCATCGTCATATCCAGACCGGCAAGCGCACTGTCGACGCCGCTGTGCTGGGCACCCCAGTCGGAGACAACTAAATTCGTCATCAGTTATACGTACTCCACCAACGAATCAAAGCAGACATGGCATATAGCTAGAATACTTACCAAACCCCTGAAACCCAAGCTCGTTCTTCAACAGCTTATTCAGCACATACGAGTTCTCGCACCCATAGGTGTTATTTATCTTGTTGTACGAGCACATGACGCTACCGACTCCCGCGCGTACAGCGTCGGCGAACGGCCAGAGATAAACTTCGTGCATGGTCTTGTCGTCGAGGTTGCTGCTGACGCTGCCGCGGAAGTGCTCCTGCTCGTTGAGCACGTAGTGCTTGACGCTGGCCACCACGCCCGCGCTTTGCGTGCCGATGATAGTCTCGGCTACGGCCACCCCTATTTTCGACAACATTCAGATTTAGCAATTCTCTCAAGACTCGAACCAGCATATTATGATTATTGAAAAGCGTCTTACCGGCCAAATACGGGTCCGGCCCAAAGGCTTCGAAGTTTCTCCCACCTGCCGGGTCTCGACCGAGGGGTCCCACTACCGGGCCCAGGTGGATATCTAGTTGACAGATGCTATTAGCTTCGGGCGGCAGGTTGGAGAATAAATTCGTAGTGGTTTAACTTACCTACACCTTTCCCAGCGAATTCCTGCCCTATCGCCTCGCCCCGCCGGCGAAGGAGAGACCGGGACCAAGTCGCGGCCGCGCTAATGCCTGCCGGGAATACCGAGTTGAGATCGGCTATCATAGAGCAGTAATCAATCAGCATGGATCCATATTCGCCGGCAAGTCAAGCTCCATTATCATTCCCTCTGCCATCCTCAGCTCAATCTCTGCGGGAAGGCAACTTACTGTACCGAACCCCCACTGGTCCATCCTGGAGACATAGATGACGGAAGTTGAGTCTCGGCACCGCGCCCGTATTCCCCGTACATAAATCGGCTTGGTTTCCGGTGCCGGTCGTCAAGTTCACCTTCTCGAGCATGGTGAGCTTGCTGACAAACTCACGTGCCTTCTCGTACGCCTCATCCCAACCAGGGCCGCCAGCTCCCCACGGCGAGGGATATGAGGGCTCGAAGGTGGCCTGTTGAGCGCGACCGCCCGCGGCTAGAGCGAGGAGAACCGCAGCGGATACTCGCATCGTGCTTTATCTATTCCCTTTCCTGTTAAAGGTAATGGCCACGAGCAAAGTTATGAGGTCCAGCTAATTATTTTAGCAATTAAGGGCGAGATGGGGTTGTTATTTGACATCCAGGGTGGTGCGATCGCACCTCTCGAGCCTGCAATCGGAACCAATTACCGCATGTATACCAGCAGATCTAGATTACCGCAGGGGAGCAATATACAGAAGCAATCAGATCGCGGTATCGGTTCTCTTGAACCGAGCGCTCAATTGCCTGATTTGCGTCCTTCATTTGCGGCAGAATGCGGGAGATCTCCCATTGAAGGATAAAGTCGACAGGCGCGGCGACTTCACGGAATCAGCCGCATCTCCAGATCATAACATTTTCGATACCTTGGACTTGAAGCTAATTATAGAGTCGGGTTCCTTGCGCATAATACATAGGAACTACCAGAAATGTGGTTATCAATAGCCCGCCAACGTGGTTGGGAATACCTTTACCAGCCTAATCTCGTAACTCCGCAGTACCCGACGTCACAAACGTAGAAAATAAATGACCAACGGCGCTGATACGCGTACAATCTATGAGAACTTGCTCGTAATGCTTCCCAGTAGCATCTTCCTTTTCTGCTGGCTGACGAATTTACCAACATCGTCCGCCCACCTCTGGCTAGTATCTGCGGCGGAATCTAAACCGTC
This sequence comes from Hypoxylon crocopeplum, assembly GCA_022578875.1. Classification (NCBI taxonomy): domain Eukaryota; kingdom Fungi; phylum Ascomycota; class Sordariomycetes; order Xylariales; family Hypoxylaceae; genus Hypoxylon; species Hypoxylon crocopeplum. The sequence continues at coordinate 165,252 of MU399599.1, read as the reverse complement.
ATTCATGATGGTCAGCTTTTCCGTCCGCTCGTTCAGTTGCCGGGTGAGATAATCACCCCAGCCCTCTTGGCCACTGGACCCTGAATATCCAGGACTCGCTACTCCTGCATTTCGTTCCATTGCCGCCGTGGCTGAGATCATTCGCTTGCTTGGGGGTCTCTTAGGCCCGCCAATCAATAGGTCAAGATCCGTTGGCGAGACATATTGGGTACCCGAAATCCACTGCACGTTCGAGATAGTCGGCCTCGGTGGTATCTCAAGCGCGGGATTGATGAGCTTGTCGGCCGTGTTCTCAAGCTCCTTACCGGTTCCCCATACCTGAAGGATCGCCAGTTCGGATGGCCCTGTCCAACAGAACACATCGCCCTCCTCTGTGACTACAGAGCTGCTACTTCGACTGCCATCCATCATAGGCAGAGGATAGCTTCCAAGTTCCTTGAGGCCCGGCAGGCTAAAGGCTCTTGTTATCCGGTCACCAAAGACACCAACTAAGGCCATTCCGTGCAGTTCAAACTCGGTCACCGCAGCAGCATCGCAAAGATAGTCATCGAAAGACTTTGAGGCTCCTTTGGTGGTAGCCGGCTTGAAAATGCGAGCTTCGCTTTGTGTGACTGAGGCCGCGTCAGCATTTTCTTCGAATATGAAACTCACGTTAGGTAACTCACCAACTACAAGTAAGCCGTTGACATGTCTACCTTCTCGGAGTCCGGCGACTGTGTGGCCCGTAGCGAGAGCAGGCTTTCCAGTATCAGCAACGATAGGACAAATAGATATCACTTTATCATTCAAGTGAGCCACTCCTGCTAAGGTGGCACTGAATCCCCCGCCAGACGGTAGGAGCTTGAATGTGATGACTTTCCCCAAATTTGTCCCAGCAAAGCAGCAGATGCTAGAGTATTTGTCTTCATCAAGTGTCATGACGCCGAATTCGAGTACCACCGGCCATTCCTTACTCGTCGACATAGTATTGCTTCTCTTGAGGAAGGACGACCGTTTCTCTTGCTTAACAAACTCGGTCATCGACGCTTGGAACATGATCGAAGGCCCTCGAAGGTCAATAATGCTAATGAATCCGTTTTCAGACCCAACAGCGAGGAAACCCGCGTCAGACGTTTTGATGGCGCTAATGGGGCCTTGCATCATCTCATACAATGAAAATGGCTGAAGGCCGGCCTTGAGAGATGGCTCGGCTCTCGTACTAACATTAGTGATCCCGCCAGGATTGGATTCGATTTGTTGATTTGGGGGTTTGCCGAAGTACTGATTACCACCCCATCGGTAGATAATAACCTCGCCTCTGCTCGTACCAACAGCAAACTCGCCGGTGGCAGAAGCTAGAGTCATGGCTGTAATATCCACGTCTTCGTAACGGTCAAGGGCTCTAGCAACGTCAACTTGTAGCTGGGAGGGATTTTCGATCTCGTCACCGTGGCCAACATCCCAAATCCGGATCGTGCCATCCGCGTGCGCAACTTGGATGATAGTTCGTCCTTCAAATCGTCGGCGTGGCCGTGGTGCCTCGGCACCCCCTTTTACTAACGATTCGCCTTGGCTTCGCTTCTCGACCATTCCAAGCCACTGACCGCGGTCAAGAGTAGTGACCTCGAATTTCGTCGCGAAGGGATGGACAAAAGATATAGATGGGTGGAGTTGATTAGTTGGAGAGATGGGGTAGCCACTTGGAAAACTCATGGTGAGGATTTCTCCAGATGAGAGTAGAGCCATCACGGCAATCGGGTCTTGTGCACCAGCAAAATGAGGCGATACACGCGGTATCAGAAAGAAATTAGCAACCCCAACCCCGGGAGGTGTTTCTAACGTATTTTTGCGCTTGCCCTTCGTATAATCAGACAGTATCTGCCACGATGAAGTTGCATAGTTGGGTGTGATTCCAAGGTCAATGAATGTTAGACCATTCGAAGGTTCGTCTAGCTTCTGACCGCCGGCAATGAGGAGTCCGCTATCCTCTGGGTTCTGTTTACAGCACCAGGCGATGCGCACGTAGGGATGCTTTGGAGTCGACGAGCCTGGGTTTGGTACGGGTTGATCGACGTTGGTGTCATAGAGTGTTCGCGCCATGACCACGCGTCCATCTTTGGCATCCCAGAATACCAAGCTTCCATCGTCGTGAGCAGTCAGGATGAAGGTCCCTGTAGGATGCCATAAAGCGTGGGTAATTTTTGGCTTCCTCAGAGATTCGACAACTTGACAGGAACCACCCGGTGCTCCCGGTGGAACTTGGTACTCGAAGAATTTGTTGGGGACATTCTGCTTAAACGAGTAGACCACTACACCATGTGTGTAAGCAATCAGCAACTTGCCTATGTCGCGTGGATGTAACTGCATCGACACTAAAGCCACTGCCCTAGCCTTTGGATCTTTCTCTGCCCAGAAGTTAGGGAGTCGGAACTGTGACATGCGTTCCCGGTCAAGATCATATGCATAGATCTCCCCTGTTTGCGTGCCCAGAAAGCACCAGTCCAGCATAGGGTCCGTAACCATGCAAGTGACGGCGCCCGGGGCACGGAAGCCTGTGATTCGCTTTCCAGTATCCAAATCCCATATCGTCACCTCGTTCTTGGTATCAAGGCTGACCAAGCGGTTGGCGCAGAATTGCACGTTTGCAAAGGAACACGATCGAGAGGGGACGAATAGCTTCTGGACACGGCTCTGGCCGAAGACGTATACCATCCCACTTCCATATTTAGATTCATTTGTGCCAACGGCGAGGAGGGACTGGACAGGTTCATAAGCGATGCAGCTATAAGAATAGTCCGGAGTTAGCCGCGAGAACTACAAGACACAGGAGGAGTGATGTTCTTAGCATACCTGATCTGGGAATTGATTCCATATCGCGCACGATCATCCGGTACGAAGGTGCCTAAGAGAATATTAGCAGACAGGTCATTTTGCATACCTGCCTGCCTCCCTCGAAGAAAGCTCGCCATGATTAGAATGGAGCTGTTGATAGTCGGAGTTGAAGGTCTATCGAAGCCTTTAGTGAAGTCGGTTGCCTGTTAATGTTATGAAAGCATACGTCATCGCTGTTTAGCTAATGAGTCCGAGGACCCCGCCGTGAACCTTCTCTGGAAGCTTACCTGACCTCCGCCACAAATAACGCGCAGAGCCACAAGTGCCTAGGTAAACTTCACGTGATCCATAACACATCCACAGTCAACAGAAATAAACAAACCAAAACCGACATCTCACAGAATTCTCAGTTAGTGTACCAGTCTGCCAGTCAACTGGGTGACAAAATAGTTTGCAAACGTTAAACGCTATTAGTCAAGGCGTGCAAATTATTTAGTCACCCAGTTTCCAGTCTTAGTTGATTATATTTAAGAGTTATTCACGCTCACGAACACTGTGGGGTGAACCGCCTTTTAATGCACTCACTGTTCAATTTGATATGGCTAACCTTGAGAGTTCCAAGTGCAAAAGGGGGTATGAACAACCCGTCTGATACATTACCTATGTAGGTACTTAGTACTTCAACAATTATTTCTAATATACTGTCTTGCCGTAGTAAGATAGGGAGCCATAAGAAAGATAAGGTGGCAATGCCTACTCTTAATAGCGACTTTATATATATACGATAACTTAACTACAAGCGTTGCTCGGAGATTCATAACTTTACCCAACTCTTCCAGAGATTTCCTTATTCAGACACCTCACGTAGCTGTTCCCTCGAACTTCCCTGTTGGAGGCCCAATCAGTGGGCAAGACCCCGAGGACCATAGACCCTAAGAAACACACGGCGAACTACTGAAGATCTCCAATGCATCAATCAACTTTCAATCATACTCACTACTATTAGGTACTTATACACAAACCCTTCCAAGCATGATCTCATCAACCAACACAATGTACGCAATTACGGTCATTGTCCCCTTCCTTGAAGCCGTAGATGTCATATTTTCCTCCCCCTTCCTACCCTCGGTGCAACCATTGGCATTATCCTTCGTAATGATACTTATATTGTCTAATGTCGCCAGTGGCCATGACAGTCACAAGCCATATCTGCACAGCACCGCACTAATGGTCAACGCGGTCGCTGCGAAGGGCGTCAAGCAGATCAAAATGCAATTTGACGCTACTAGACTCATAATCCGAGACCCATACAATGCCCGCGAAGCTGCCTTTCGAGAGGGAAAATGCCACTCTGAAACCGCATATCAAAAAATTAGAAGACGCATTTATGTAGGAGGAAGAGTAAGTCAAGAGAATTCATCATGGAAGTTGTCCAAAACCTAGTGGTCTAAAGCACACCGCGGATAACCCTCGAGTGGAGCCGAAAGATGCCGATGGGAAGGGAACTAGGACCACTGAGCCTGGAACAGCATTGGTTGAGGCGGAATGAGGTCGTTAGATCGAGGAGCATGATGGTTGGGACTAGGATATGGTATCTCATCTTACGACGAAGGAGAGGTATATAATAGTTCGTTGACTAGGTATGGATAAATATGCCTCCTAGTAAGATTCATCTCAATCCAGACATTGCGTTACTTTCCTTCTTGCAGCCAGGATCGAATGAGTTATTCCATTCGCACTAATGCCTATTTGGCTTAATTGTCTGTCGCTGAGAGAAAAACTTTCGTCTAGATCGGCTCTAGTTTCCTACGCCTTCCCTGACCAAGTTCGAGCATGATCCATTCATAAACGGCCCACTGGACTGCATTAACAATAAAGGCCCTGACACTGCATACAGTCAACCCCCTGAAGAACACTCTCGTGCCGCCTTCTTTGTATGCGTCTCTAGCAACCTCGATCGCACCTAGCCGCCTCTGCGTAGAGAGAGGGGAGCCGAGCAATGGCGTCCTCGTCGCATCAAAGGTTTGTGTCTGAACCCTAGTCTTGATCACATCGAGAGGGAATATGCTGGCCCAAGTGACAACACCGGCCAGCCCACCGCAAAGTAAGACTTTAGCCGCGTCCTGCGAGAAGTCCGAACCATTCTGCCGGCGAGATTCCATCCACCTGCTGCTCAGCTCGTAGGACCAGAAGTAAAACCCATAGCCTATGCTGTCCCTCAGCGCTGTGACGACACCGCCGAAGTACAGCCCCTTGATGCCCTCAGTTTTGAGGACCTGCGTTGCGATGCTCCAGCTTGAGGCCGGTGGCGAGGACAGCTGGGCCCGGCATTTGATCAGTTCGGTAGGAGTACTCACGACCCAAGTCGCCAGGCCACCTATTGCGCCAGCGAACCACGTCGTCCAGAGATTCGATGATGTATTCAGTGCGGCATTGATGGCAGCCTCGCTGCGGTTATACGAGACGAAGAGGAGAGCATTGAGGGCACCGTAGCCGAGGACTGGCGCCGCGGTCCCGGCTACCAAAGCGGACTTGCTCTCGAATTGCCGTGCGTAGGATGTGGGGGTCTGGGTGGTTATGGCATCGCGCGCTTGCAGACGGACTTTGAGCAGATCTAGGGGATTGCCGATGAGGATGCCAACAGCGCCACTGATACAGCCAGCCCAGAAGTCAGCGGACATGACTTCAAAGTCCCGAACTCAGATAGGTCAGATCCTCCAAGTAGAAATAGCTACGCCTTGATAGATTTTGTTTGATGCTATCACCTCCGAGACATTAACACCAAATTGACCGCAAGGAGTACCTAGCATGAGGCTAGATAGGAGCAAGACGCTCAAGAGATAGGGTTAGAACGTAACCCTATAAAGGAAATCCGGAATTATAAGACTCAATCATGGAAGCAGATCGATGTGAATAGTACCCAAATATCTGAGACTAATACAGACCTGAATCTACGGTTTAGTATCAAGTAAACTCCGCTATGAGCATCGAAGCGGCACATGTGATGGTGCTTAAACGCGGGGCAACGGAGCTAATGGTAAATAGTGGGGCCAATATATAAGTCATCTCCGCGAAGTAAAGGATTCTCTTAATATAGTAGATAATCTTCGCATTTCTTGAAGATATTGCGAAGATAGCAGTTGGTTAAAGAGACAAAGAAAGAGGTATAATAAATATGAATTATTCGAACAAGGTGTGTGCTACAGGTGCTAAATAAAGTCACGTGACCTGGTGTCAATTCCCCGCTAGATCCGACAAGTCGCGTCGCGCTTTCCCAAAGTCAACAAAATAATCCGTACCTTAATCGATTCTGTCTCATCACACAAACCAGTGGCAAATTCACCTAGGTAAACTCCATACCTTCTACCTCATGCATCTAATTTGCTTCAGTGTACCATAGACAATCTTTCATTCTATTGAGCCAAGGAGGAAATCAGGTTCAGACAATGTACTCGATGCTACCCTCCCAATATAATTATTCAATCACTAACATCGCGTAGGGCGAGTGCTCCCGCTACTCCCGCAGTCCCTTCGGTGAAGCCATACAGCACTCCCGGAAAACGACTCCTTTCGCAAAAATCCGTAGACCAGCTATATAAGCCATTCAAATGTCCAGGTGCCGCAACCAGAACCCCAGCGACGGATCGTCCGACTCGAAAACGAAGAAAGGTTGACTACAAAGGTGCTGGCGGTGATGATGATGGGGATAAGCCCTATACGAATGCCGACCGGTTAGCTCTAGCAAATCGAGACGTCAATCGCTTTCCCGTCTTCCAGCCCAAGGATAAGGTCAAAGTCTTCAGGAAGGCTTTCGCTGTGCCTTTAATCAATAAGAACAGCGGAGCCTACAATCCCAATCGCCCACCGCCGACGCTTGGCCTAAGACAAGGAGCTGTTTTCGTGGCAAAGCCCTTGCATGACCCAAGCGGAGAATTCGCAATTGTGCTCTATGACCCTACCATCGATGATAAACCAAAAGTGACAGACAAGCCGAAACATGAAGCGAAGGACGCACCCGAAGAGACGCTAGATGCGCCTCTAGTTCACAAGAGTTTAGCTGAGATCCTAGGTATCAAGAAGAAAGTCGAGAATGAGCATCCGAGGGTACCGGTCGTTATCGATCCCAGGCTCGCCAAGGTGCTCCGGCCACATCAAATCGAGGGTGTCAAGTTTATGTATAGATGCGTCACTGGTATGATTGATGAAAAGGCCAATGGCTGTATTATGGCCGACGAAATGGGTCTCGGGAAGACTCTACAATGCATCACGCTCCTCTGGACTCTCCTCAAGCAGTCTCCCGACGCTGGGAAAACGGAAATTCAGAAAGCCATCGTCGCCTGCCCATCTAGTTTGGTCCGCAATTGGGCCAACGAACTTACCAAGTGGCTTGGTGCGGACGCCATCACTCCCTTTGCCATCGACGGCAAAGCGTCTAAAGAGGAATTAACAAGACAATTGCGACAGTGGGCAATTGCAAGTGGTCGTGCAGTTACTCGACCAGTCATCATCGTCTCCTACGAAACACTTAGGCTGAACGTGGAGGAGCTCAAGAACACTCAGATCGGCTTGATGTTGTGCGACGAAGGCCATCGGTTGAAGAACGGGGACAGCCAAACCTTTACAGCCTTGAACAATCTCAAAGTCACCAGGAGAGTAATTCTTTCTGGTACCCCCATCCAGAACGATCTTTCCGAGTACTTCGCGCTCATCAGCTTCGCTAACCCCGGCTTACTTGGTAACCGCCTCGAATTTCGAAAGCGGTTCGAGCTTCCTATTTTGCGAGGCCGAGATGCTGATGCAAGTGAACGTGATCGCGCGAAAGGTGACGAGTGTTTAGGCGAGCTGCTTAGCATCGTCAACAAGTTCATTATCCGACGCACGAACGATATTCTATCCAAGTATCTCCCAGTCAAATACGAGCATGTCGTATTCTGTAATCTGGCTCCGTTCCAATTAGATCTTTATAACTATTTCATCAAGAGCCCGGATATCCAAGCGCTCCTGCGTGGCAAGGGGAGCCAGCCCCTAAAAGCCATCACCCTACTAAAGAAGCTGTGCAACCATCCAGACCTTCTCAATCTTGCAGAGGACTTGCCGGGATGCGAAGAATTCTGGCCGGAAGACTACACACCGAAGGATGCCCGTGGTCGCGACCGAGACGTCAAACCATGGTACTCTGGGAAGATGCAAGTACTCGACCGCATGCTTGCACGCATCCGGCAAGACACCAACGACAAGATCGTGCTCATCAGCAACTACACCACAACCCTCGACCTCTTTGGCCAGCTCTGTCGCCACCGTAACTACGGCCACTTACGTCTCGACGGCACTATGAACGTCAACAAGCGCCAAAAGCTCGTTGACAAGTTCAACGATCCGGAAGGCAACGAGTTCGTGTTCCTACTCTCGAGCAAAGCCGGCGGATGCGGTCTCAATCTCATCGGCGCCAACCGCCTCGTGCTCTTCGACCCGGACTGGAACCCGGCCGCCGACCAGCAGGCGCTAGCACGTGTCTGGCGTGACGGACAGAAGAAGGACTGTTTTGTGTACCGCTTCATCGCGACAGGAACGATCGAGGAGAAGATCTTCCAGCGCCAGAGCCACAAGCAGTCGTTATCGTCTTGCGTCGTCGACTCGGCCGAGGACGTCGAGCGCCACTTCTCGCTGGATAGCTTGAGGGAGCTGTTCCAGTACCGGCCCAACACGCGCAGCGACACGCACGACACGTTCAAGTGCAAGAGGTGCAAGGCCGACGGCAAGCAGTACCTCAAGGCCCCCGCTATGCTGTATGGCGACACGAGCACGTGGAACCACTTCGTCAACAGCGCCTTGGCGCCCATACAGGACCTTCTGCTGCGCCAGGAGTGCGGGGAGCAGGAGGTTTCCGCTGTGTTTCAATACATTTCGCATTAGATTATACTTGCTGGCTTGGTGGTTATGGAGGGATATGGCCTTTAGATGGGAGATATGGTGTTGCGAGTGAGATTAGAACCATAACATTGCAAGTGGCGTTCGAGGTCGGTGTACTTGCTTGACGGGCTTGCTGCATAGCGATATGTGAGGTGCTTCATCAATACGACTTGATTTAATATTGGCTGAAATCCAGCGTTTCTTTCGCTCGCTTCCACACTGTTAATGTACAACCACTTTTCCGCTGGCAGCTTGTGAAGATGATTCAATACTAACCCATCCCCCGACCCACTTGTTCTTATTCCTCGAAATCCCTCTAGGTACATAATCTACTCTACTTGTGCTCGAGCGTCCCAGGGTTATGCGCGACATCATGGCCATGTTGGTCCTTAAAGAGCACCTACACAACACGTCAGTTTATCTATCATCTTCTCTCTTACTCATCTCATCACTCAACCCCCTTTATCACAGTTCCGCACACCCCTGAAGAGCAAATCATACGACAAGACCTAGGTAATGAAACGCGAGGCGGTAAGACTCACCTTGGGCGGGTTCTTGACGCCCGCCTCCTTGGCTTCGTCGGCGGACCGGACGACGCGGTCGACCTCGCCTTCGTGCCGGCCGCCGCGCGCCTTGGTCCATACCGTGTCTCCCTCGTCGATCGGCTGGCCTTGCTTGTCTTTGATCTGCGACGAGGAGGGCATGTTGCTCTTTTGCGGGATGTAGTTTCAGAGTTTAGGTCTGGGGTTAGATTTTGGGTTGTATCGCTTTTAGTCGGATAATAAGAGAGGAGAGGTTGTGATGAGTCTTGAGTATAGTGAGTGGTACGGGAAGAGGAGGATACCTGTGGGGTTGTTGATTCTTTATATGTCAAACATCCTGAAGTCTTCGTGAAAAGTTTGACGTCATCGCTGCGTCAGGTTTACAGTCGCAACTCTACTCATCCATGTCATTATAACGAGGGGAAGGTGCTGTAGATCTCTCTTTAGTGATAGGTTTCTTTTCCAATTGCTTTAGACTTCCAATTGAAAGTAACTTATAGCCTGGGGTTTCTAATTATTACCTCTTGTTGAGTCTTATCCATGCGCTGAGTTCCGCTTTCTGTGGTAGCCAACCCAGTACCCAGCTTCCCCCTATTTCACATGGCCATGTGTTAAATTATGTGTATATACTAGCCCTTAACTAAGAAAAGTCCTCTTATGATTAACTTAAAGGCATTATAAACGAGTATTCACATAAATGTTGATTCTTCATCTTGAGTGTCGGTAAACCTCCAGCTATGGGTAATTCTGTTAGGGCGTTGCCGTAAGTACCATGTCTAGGGATCTTCTATCCTCTTGATATTATTCGGAAATTCCCATTTGCCCGAATAAAGGACATCGCGTCTCAATCCAATGGATGAACAACTTGTCCCCTAAGAGATAACAAGATCGTCTGACGCCTGCAGGCGTACTCGATCATGGTTTCATCTCTATGTTGCTTCCACTCCCATCTCAACGGGATCGAGACACTGCAGATTCCAGACCAATTTCCGCATTGGTAGCCTCCTTGATCGAAATCCGACCCGTGGTGAGCGATCTTGCGTTGCTCGATGTGTCGTGCCACTAGGAGCCAGTGCAAGATCGTCTTGTGTCCGAGTGCTGCGGCGATGGCGCTCTTGAAGATTCCGCCCCTCTCATATGACATCTTTGCTCTCTTCCGGACAAGCAACTTGACAGCATCGATGTGCCCGTTGGCAGATGATATCATCAGTGCCGTTCCGTGTTCGCCGCATTCCTGTTCTAGGTCGGCACCTATCTTCAGAAGATTATCGATGGCTTTAACTAATCCCCACGATACAGCGAGATGGAATAAACTTCCTTCCCCTGTAGTTACCGAAGCCGATACCTGTAGCGGCTCCCGGGAATCAGCGTACCGGTGAGCCAGGCAATAGTTCTCCGTGATATCATTAATTGTGGTTCTATTCACCTTGGGCAAACTCCAGAACCGCGATGGAGACCATTCCACGCTTGTGATCCACGACAAGCCGGGGTCCTTTCCCACAATATGCTTTAGGAGGCCTTGGTGTTGGCTAGCCAGTACTCGATGAATAGCACTTACCCCGTGGATGTCCAGCTGAAAGGGGTCAACCCCCTTGTTAAGCAGGAGCTCCCATATCGACATAGCATCGAGGCCCATAGGTGTGTTGAATAGTAGGAAACACAGCAGATTTCGTTCCTGATTATCTGTGTGTATTATAGGTTCACTATGGTCACATAGGAGTTTGACGTTGTCGAAGTGGCAACTCCGGCAAGCTCTTATGAGAGGCGTTTCCCCCCAAACGCTTACCGGCTCCAAACGGGAGCCGTGTTTGAATAGCAACTCTGTGACTCTGGTTGAACCATTATCCGCAGCATAGGCAAGTGGTGTGTAACCTTCATAGTCAGGCAAGTCAACATCAGCCATATTCGCTAACAAGCACTCGGCATCCTCCACGCTACTTTGTGCAGCTACACTATGAAGAGCGGTTATACTGTAGTTGTTTTCGTCCCTCTGGTTCACGAGTGTCCTAAGTCGACAGTCGGAATTTGGTGTACCATAGCCGCATTGTGATCTGCATATTGTCAGATTTCTACCTAGGTATACTTGAGATGTTCATGTCAATCCTGAAATGACTTACCGTGGTAGGTCTAGATAACCATATTTCTGTTGTAGTGCACTCAATAAAATCTTGAGTCCTTCGTTGTTTTTATTCCGCGCCGCGATGTGGAGAGGACTACGAGGAAGGCAGAGAAAGTCGCCATGTTGCTCAAAATACTTCGTAAGCAACTGAGGTAGGAGGCCATTGTACATTGGTCTGGCTACGGCAGCTTCCAAGACGGTGAGGAATTTAGGCATTTCGGGTCCCTGGAATACAGCAGACATCGTCGCTCCATTGTTGACTAGCCACTCAACCACCTCGGGATTTCTTTTAGTGCAAACGGCCATCATAAGCGGAGTATGGTGCCAAGGACTTTCCACGTCAAAGTCCATGGGACAACCTTGGCTGAGTAGGTCCTCGCATGCGCGGACGTCGTTTCGATCAATAGCAACGCAAAGCGCATCGACCAGAATTGATACCCCTTTAGGGTGGGTAGTAGAAGCGGCGAGAGAAACTTGACTTCCATGGCTCTTTAACAGCCTTATGATGCTGGGATCGCCTCCACGGTATGCATACACTAATGGTGTCATCCCCAGAGAGCAGCAGGCTTTCACATCCGAGCCCATATCAAACAACAACTTGATTATGTGGGAGCGTTTACGTTGCACAGCAATGTGCAACGGGGAAATGCCATTCCGTGTCACTGCGTTGACATTGCAGCCATGTTCATTGAGGAATTGAATAACATGCCACTGGTCAGAAAATGTTGCGTAGTGCATAGGTGTGTGCATTTCGTCGTCGGTAGCTTCGAGATCACCAAGTAATCCATTTCCGATGTAGAATTCCAGACATTCTATGCTTCCAGATAGGGCGGCTAGATGAAGAGCATTCCCGCCCGAAAAGAACTGGCCATCTATGGTCATTCTGCACGTCTGGTCCCACGATGGTGTTAGATTCCGCTTCGTGGAATGTTGTTAGATTTCTTCTAGGAGTGACGCATTTCCGATTTCCACTGCCACGAGTGCAGCATTGTAACCACCCGAATCAACTAACCAGGGATCCGCTCCAAAGTCCAGGAGGGCTCTGGCAGTTGTAAGAGAGTACATCCTAATATGAAATCCAAGAGCCGGATGGTTCGTTACCGACTCACGCAAGTTGCAATCTACACCCGCTGCTAGAATCTGCTTCAGTTTCCATAAACTGCGATCTTCGGAAGGAAGCGACGCTGCAAGATGGATTATCCCGACTCCCCCGACTCCCTCATTGGTTCTCTCCAACTGACCGACTTGAGCATAAGAGAGAAGGCAAGTAAAATTCGCTTCGCTTATGGCCACTTCCGGCATGCAAGCTAATTCCAGAGCAGATAGTTGATCCGCTCGATGGTGAAGATCTACGCCTCTCTTTAGAAGCAGATCTATCATATCCGCATCGTCGTGTAGGATAGCCTCAGAAAGAAGCTGTGTGACCGACGGTTGTTCCAATGCCCTGTCCCAATGCGAGGTTATAGTTGCGATCTCAATCAGTATCTCAGAGCACAATCTCCAGTTACGCATGACCAGAGCCTCATCCACGTTTTCTTCAAAAAGTCCCCGTCGCAGAGATTTGGCTCCCGGTGAAAGCGTGCCTATAACGAGGTCCAACTCAATGGTAAGTGGAACAATCGCTGATATTTTGTTTTCCTCTTCGTATGAATTCACCACGCCAATTTCCAAGAGGTACTTTAGTAGCCGGCCCGGCCAACGAAATTCGTCCTCGGATGATAACATAAAGGGGACAGCTATCGAGCAAACCGTCGGCCACAAATCTCCTAGTTTCTCGCACTCTGGTGTTTGAAACCCAGTGAGCAGCTCTTTGAATACTCCAACATCAACTTCCTCAGAGCTCTTAGAAGCTCGTACCAACATTGCCTCGAAAGGCGTTCTTCCATCCTTGCATTGTATCTGGCAATGAGGAAAGAGCTTCACAAGTAGTTTGACACATTCCACGCTTGCATCCATCCCAACGAAGTGCAAAGGACTCCCTGCAACAGGATCAATATTACCGAGTGGAATGCCTATGTCTAATAGCTTTTGGATAACCTCTAGCGAACCAAGTTCTGCTGCTTCTCGGAAAAGAGGCACATCGCTCTTCCAGTACTCTATGGAGGGACAGTGAGGGAGCAAGAGATGAACAGCCTCCCCGCACCCCTGCACCAGTGCTTCGCAGATCGGGGTGCGTCCTTGTCTCGACTCCAACCTCAATGCAAAGTTCTTATCTTGGTTCAGTTCAATGAGGACTTCCAGCATCCGAGTGCAATTAGATGAAGCGTAAACGTGCCAAACAGTATTCAGGTCGCCATCTCGTGCAACAGTTGAAGCGCCATGTTGCACGAGTGCTCTAAGCATATCCTGGTGTCTGTTTTGCCAGCATAGATATGCGGGTGTTCTCCCATCCTTTGCGGGCCTATCGGGTTCGCAACCGGCTTCCAGTAATAAGTCAAGGATATCAGCTGATTCAAAATGGGCAGCAACATGCAGCGCCGTCCAACCATCCTTAGAATCTGGGAATTCGATTGTTTTTATCAGCTGTAGCCGGTCGTCCTTAACGAACTTTTCCATCGTGGTGACGTCGTTGTGTTTAATGACGGGCACCAGGAACTCGCGAATAGTGTCTTCGGTGGCCGTCGCTGCCGGAAGAAGATTATAACCAGAATCTTCTAGTTCTAGTTTCATCATTCTAGCGAAGTTCAAAGTTAAAGCGTGGAGACGCGCTCTGGGACTGGAGTCATCCTCGGGCGTGCCGAGGGCTTCAAGAAGAGACATTATAGCCTTGCCTCGGTCGTATCTTACCTTATTCCAACTAGGGATGCGAGCTCCACTGAAGATATCATAACGAAATCCGAATAGTTTCAAGTAGTCATCCTCTACCGGAGTTCCAGCTCGGATAAGATCCGCGACCATTTCAAAATCCTCGCCATACACAGATGATCGGATCGGGAGTGCTAGAAGGGTTGCCTCTGTGAATGGTGTCGAAAAATGCAGAGATATTTTCGCTCCTGCGGCTAGGAGGATTCAAGCAGTTTGACATCTCGCTGATGGGGCCAGAATACCCAAAAAAACAAACTTAGGGTATGCGAACTTGTAAGAAAAGAATTGCACATCAGATTGCACATCAGAAAATACCATCGAACCACCGAGTGCGCAATGTAGTGGAGTACCGAAACGGCTTCTCAGATCAACCCTCGCACCCTGCTCGAGCAGATGCTGGCAAATACTGGGCAACCCCAATGCTGAGGCCATATGCAAAGGGGTGAAGTCTGGCCTCGTAATGGCGGATATAACAGTAACGGCAGTTTGCTCATTTCGTCCGAAGTCAGTTCGTTCTTCGTAGAAGAATAGCTTATCTGCAGTACAGAGACAATGGCGAACAAGCTCCAAGGCCTATGAGGTAAAACTTGCTGTTTTTCTTATGTCAAACAGGGTACACAGAAGCTGATAAACGGTGGTATTTTCGTCTTCACCCTGGACATATGCTGGCCACCACATTGATGCGTGTTCATAGAACGGGCGCCTTATATTTCTCTCTGACATGTGTTGAATTTCGCGCTTTGTCTTTTCGGGACCTCTCTCGTGGTTTTTGAATGTTAGGTACCTCAAGCATAGGGGGCCCAGAAATGAGCACGCTTTGCCGTGGGAGACATGGTAGGAACGGAGACTTGGATGGGTGGAACAAATTCCTTCGAGAAACTCCAGTACCGAGTAATGCGCAAACTCGAACCTCCTACAGTCTGTAGATCTTCGAATGAGACTACTACACCATCTCATGATTTCATCTGCTTCCACGGCCTCATCGTCTGCGGCGATTAACTGGAGGCTTCTTTGCACAAGCTTTTGCACCTGCTCGTTGGAGCTCTCTACCCTGAGGAGGATGCGCTCGTAGCTGGCTGGTAGTGTCGGCGGAAGCTTGGTTAAGGCTTCACGTCGTGCTTTATCAGTTGGTAGTTCGCAGAGATGGTCCAACTGGCAAGCTACCCATCTAAACCTAAGAATGAAGTTAGTTCGCCTTCAACCCCGTCGTCGCATTTTATTTTGACTTACATTCCTTTGCACCATTGAAGTAGTTGTCCCATAATCTGATCCTTCAAGGATATATCGCGTAGCCTAAGTCTTTTGGAGCTGATTAGCTTCTCTAACTCTGAAGCTACGTATAACTGTATGTCCTCCGTGTTCGCTTCAACATCGACGTGGTTGAAATCCGTTTCTAATTGTAGGCGGATATGAAGCTCATCTCAGCTCAACAGTGCTGTCGTGATTATCCCATGGCTTTGTGAGGTTGAAAGATCGGCTAGACTCTTCACCACATCGTCGGTATGAGTGTCACACTCATCCAGTCCGTCTACAACAACAAAGACTTGGTCAAAGAAGCTAGACATTCTGGCCAGAACTTCTAACAGTCTGTCAGGCGATGGATCTCCTAGGAGGTGCTTGTGTGATCGTAGTTCCTCGTAATACTCCTCGAGAATCTGAAATGCCCCCCCATTCTGCCTAGCAATTTGTGACGCTAGAGATGACAATATATTCTTTGGGAGGTGTGTTCTGCTATCCTTGTGCGTACAGAAGAAGTACGCCGAGCCCATTCTGTTGTTCGCCGAGCTGAGCTGAAGACATTCCATGATCATGGCTCCCGCAAGGACAGATTTCCCAGCACCGGGGATCCCGCTGATCCAGATCTTCGAACCCGGATTGTCGTGCCATTCTTGAAATTCGGGGCTCTCCATAAACCAGACTCCAGTGAGTGGATGACGCAATTTCTTGTTCATCTCAAAATCTGGTCGAGGGTTGGCGTCTCTAGTAAAAAACTCCAAGACGTCCCGCCTAGCTTGATCGAGAATGATTTTGTTCTCTATGTCCAAGATCTTGCCTACAGTATCCTGGACAGCATCGAGGCGCTTGGATGCATCATCTTAACGCGATAAGCAATGCCTCAGTTAGTTGAACGAATCGGCTGATACAGCAAGGCTGAGAGTTTGCTTTTGACGCTGTATTGACTGGATCATCTCCTTTGTCTCCGCTGATGAAAAAGGCCACTTCAGACGGCCTTGAAGCCTGCTAAAAGCAGAGGGCGACTCAAGGTCTTTTTCATGATTTGCCAACCTCCTTTCGATACGGTTTAAGACTTGTTGGCAATCGTTGATATAATATAGCTTCAGGTTTGAAGCAGGCCGCGGGGTTAAGTCGATGGTAGAAGGTGTGCTTTCCAACTCATAAGCCACCAACGATAAGCTGTGTAGAAGGATAGAGAAGTGTTTCACTTCATTGAGTAGGTCTTGAACTTCAACACGTGCTCCTTTGGCAGACTTCACATACCGAGTGGTCGCTCTGAATACAAGATCAGCTACCGAAACCAACCCGGCAATGGAAGCGGAAACAGTGAGTCCATCCATTTCCAAAGCATATAGAGGATGCCAAACCTGGCTGTGAACCACCGTGTGGAATTGACAGAACCCGAGAGAGCGCTAACTTTATCTACGGAAGACAACGAAGTGAAGCGCCTAGCTGTCAGCCCAGTGAAGATCCCCAAGCATGTGCTACCTAGGGGTAGGCAGAATCATCTATCAGGCATCCAATAGCAAGCGACCACATCGGCAAATGCAAAATAGTCGAGTGTATGAATGATTGCCAAATAAGCTTGAAGACGAGGTTTCACAACATAAGCAGTGTAATCCCCGAGAGCTGATTAGCTGTGAGGTGCTCGTCAACTACGAGATGCTGCCACGGATACCCTGCTATGTATTCATTAGGAACTTCAGGACCTCCAAGAGTCGCTTGCCTCGTCTCATCTAGCAACGACTACAGGACTAAGACCGGCAGCCTCAGTCTTAGGAGGACCAGCTGTTGATTGGCCAATACAGCTATCGCCGCGAAGCCTTGAATTGACAACTAGAATAGACAAGTCAGCCAAACGTCCTATTAGCTAGGCCAGGCAGGCTACTTACCACACGAATTATCGAAACCCGATAAGGTAACTCCATCCGGCAGTTATCCGACTGGACAGGCAGGCTAGCAGGCGGGCTGTAGCTAGCGAAATGCCACACACCACTCGAAGGTAGACTCGAAGGTAGGCTCGATGATATCACCCTATCACCTTGGTTTCGTTGGCTTCGAACAGCTAGACCGCCTCTTTAGGTACATACCCTGCCTTCAATTCCCTCGAGCAAGAGTAATTGGAGTTTGGAGGGCGAGTTGGAAGTCTGCAGCTCTACGCAGCATGCATATCCTACTAAGTGCGCCAGGGCACAGCGCTGGAGACTGCAGGTTAGATTGGATAGAATTCGTGTGTAGCCCAGCACAGCCACGGGGGGTGTAGGAGAGGCCAGAATCCCACCCTACCATCACGAATCCAGCCTTGAGATATAGTCTGGACTACAAGTAGAGAACCCGATCCCGTCCGAGGAACATCGACGTGAGGCTATAGGAGCTACAGAAGTCTGCTCTACTAGGGAACTCAAGGGATTGGCTCCCATTCACACTAGACACGCCAATGTTCCATCTTCGCTAAAGCTTCCTACCATTCTCCCATTGAGGATTGACTGTATTGATACATACTATATGTAGGCACCTGACTAGGCAATTATCCATATCCCCCACCTGCAAGTAAACGCCGTGATCTACCGTGCAAGAAACGTCTTTGATATCCGCCACGGCACCCTCCTCCTATCTAGCGGGGTGTGCTGCAAAGTTGTGCGGCCCAGCGTCGTCATTTCTCCCGTCGCCTTGGGACACCACAGAAGATATTTCGTTTGACTCGTCGGCTTTAACAAAGGTGGTATCATAATAAGTCAGAAAGCCGCAACCAAGTTGTGTCAGGCATAGTGTACTCGGTTCGTTACATGACAACCTAGGTAGATGGTCAATATGGGTTCTACAATCCTAGGATAGGCGTAAAATAAAATAGATAAGTAGAACAAAAGGGAAACTTACGCAATCATCATCTTTCTTTGCTTGAGGGATACCCATCGCCTCGAAAGTAGCAGGACCCCCGCCAGGCTTAGAGCCAGGCTTCCCGGCCGGTGCCGATGCCGCGGAGCCAGGTGTGCTGACAGTCGGTGGTGGGCTTACTACTGGCGGCCGCGTCTGTTGAGGTGGCGCGCTGGCACGACCCGGGTGGTCAACCGGACCAGGGCGGTCTTTGAGCGGCACGCCCGGTCGGCCCGCGCTCGCTATCCTTTGACCACTAGGGCCTCCTTGTGGCAAACCGCCGGATTGAATAGAGCTGTTACGAGATCCATGACCACCGCTCATGGTCGGAGAAGCTGCGGCTGGGACCCGACCACTTTGGTCATAGGCGCCCGTAGAGATGCGAGGACCAGGAGCATGGGATAGCGGTAAGGATGATTCTCTCTGGCCGTACCCAGCCGCCGGGAACTGGCTTGGCGGGGGACCTTGTTTTGTCAGTCGGTTGTGAGAAGGGTTCTGCGAAGGGCCTGGCCCAGGTCGTTGGTCGTACCCGGGTTGAGGCGGCCGTTGGTCAAATTGCCCGGTGACGGGACGGCCTCCTTGACCTCTTGGTCCTGGGCTAGGCTGCCGGTACCCGCCCAGTACCTGTGGTTGCCAACCGGCAGAGACTGGGCGACCCCGGCTTGGGTCCACGCCAGCGGGAATGGGGAGCTGGCCCGAGGATTGGGATGGGCGCACACCACCGCTAGCATGACCGGGGGATTGCGTTCGAATCCCAAACGAACTTCCCGGACGATCAGCAATAGGACCTAGAGACGGACGAATACCGGGGTTATAATGAGGGGTCAACTGCGGCTTTGAGCCTGGTACATCGTCTTCGGGATAAGGCACAACAGACTTTGGTCGTAATGACAGACCCGCCGGTCTGTCATCTTCGGGGTACGGAGCTGCTGATCTTGGCCGGCCGGGGATATTGACGGTAAAGGCAGGCGGACGATTTCCATCGCTTATGGTAAGCCGAGACGGATCGGGCATGTCAGCATGGTCAAAATTCTGTGCTCTGGGGGACGGGTGAGGTGACACCCTGGGCGAATCACGGTCTTCTGATAGTGTTGGCATTGCGTTACCTGGTTGCTTGAACCGTTCTGGCCGTTTCCCTCGTTGTGAACCATGCTTCGACTTAATTCTCGTCATCGCCGTAGTCTCATGGTCTTTCTTCGACAGCGTCCTAGACTGTGATAGACTTTCCAACCGATCTATTGCGTCCTTATTACCATGGTCCGCCGCTAACTCATACCACTTCCGGGCTTCACGCAGGTCTTTCTCCACCGATATCCCGATTTCGTAGTAGTAGCCCATAGCGAATTCTCCAGTCGGCAGGTTCGTCTTCGCCGCGAGCTGGGCATATTTAAACGCAAGATTTTCGTTCTTCGCAAATGTCCCTTCATATCCAAATAAGAACCATCTACTAACGCCTAGACATGCCTCGGCTTGTCCCTGTCTAGCAGCTAGCCCGTAATAATGCAACGACAGGGCCGGGTTGAAGTCGCAGCTGAGTTGACATAGCTCATACGCCTGTCCCATCTTTAATTGCGCCTTAGCAAATCCAAGATAAGCAGCCTTTTCAATGTATTGTCTAGCGACACCAACATCATACGGCAGGACACCATCAGGTACATTAACGTCTGGCAGATCCCTCGCTATAAGCATGCCATAAACGAAGGCACCCTGCGGAGCATCTTCATCGGCCGTGTCGGCGGCGGAATGTATCAAGTCCAACCCTTTTGGTATGTCCTTGGGTTGCCCCCGCTGACCCAAGAGATTGACCATACCTAGTCGGTATGAGGCTGCAGAATCTTTGGAAGCCAGGCCCATCTGATAATGCCTCATGGCTTTGTCCATATCGTTCGAGTTTTCGTAGAGCATGCCGATGCGATAGTCGGCACGGCCCCAACCTGATTGCGCGGCGGCCGAGTAAGAAGCATAAGCCTCCTTCTTATCCTGCCGCTTGCCAAACTTGCCGAACTCTAGCCATTTGCCCCTGATGAACAGAGCTTCAGGATGACCCTGATCTGCGAGATAGCTAATTATGTTGATAGCATCGACTCGCAGTTCGTGCTCGATCTTGGGTGTTGCCGGGCGCACTGGGGGTTCTCGATCGTTAGGGCGGCGCGCGGCCTCCTCTTCGCGAATAGCGGCCTCGGCAGCTATCTCGACGTATGAGAGGACGTCGCGAGCCCAGCAAATCTGCATGTTAGGGTCATTGGAATGGAGGACGTGTTGGCGGCTCTCGGCCAGCACCGCTTCTTTCTCCTCATCGCTGGGAGGGATATGCTCTCCCTGGACCTTGGGGAAAGGGGAGAAGGAGGGTAATTCGCGCATATCCTGAAGTTTCCTCTCGAACTGGAGGCCGGTGTCCTGAGTCTCCTGGAAAGGGCTGTAATTGGATCCGCTGAAGTTGGACGCGGGACTATAATCGGCGGCGGGGTTACGGGTCTGTTGGTATTGCTGCCCAAAGCTGCCAACGCGAGTGTTGAGCACGGTGGACAAAGAAGGCTCGCGGCCATGTCGCGGGGCGGCGTTAGACGTTTGTGAGGTCGAGTTTCTCGGTTCAACCGACCGAGCCTCTAGTTCCATGCGTTGAAGACCTTGCTGCATATTTTCGGGGACTTCTGGCATTACCCTGTTACACGTAAAAGACGGTTAGATGCTGACAATCAGACACAACAACAAAACAATTCAACAGTCGCGCATAACTGCAAGGCAGCGTAGGATCTGTTTCAAGATGTGAAGTAATCTAGAGACCAAAAGCAAAACCGACGACAATAAACGGTAACGTACCTTTGTGGTAATGGCGCCACTACCTCGGGCATGTAGTAGTCGTCGTGACCACCAGGATAGAAGGTTGCCCCAAAATTGGGCATTTTGAAATCGTCTTCGCTAGTCTGCGGCTGGGGCTGGTGAATACCTGCATAAAATTGAGAAAATGCACTCTGTCAGCTCGCCGTTTTCTGAACCAATGGTCAACCTAGTCCAAGCTCTAGGCCGGCGTAATATTGTGTAATATGTAATATGTGCTGCGCTGTAAGATGGGAGTTATGCTGGTATGGCGGGGTCCTCCTTTCGACGCGGGTGGAGGCCAAAAACCGTGCTCCTCTCTCTCTCGGGCCCTTCACCTTTATTTCTTCTCCCTGTCTGAGGACGGTTGGTCTCTGATGTGATCTGGTCCGGCCTGACCAGATAGGACAGGGATAAGTCCTATTCTATGATCCAGGAATAGATCTCACAGCGTACGGTGTTTCGGTGTTACGAATGGTCTCGATTTTATTTTCCTTGTCCGGCGGGAAAGGGGGGAAATTCACACAAGTTCTGGACGACATTGAAAGTCTCAGGGTGACGTTTGCATCTTTTAATGTGCTGAGGGGTCTAGGGATGTAGCAGCCGTAGGTAGGTAGGTACAGTAACCGGCTCTACCGCCACTTCCCCAGCTTGGTTAGCTCGGTGAGCTGAGCCACCTATCTTAATTCGCTTTCAATGGAGGAAGGTGCCGAGCTGCCATAGGAACCTTAGTACCTAAGCTGCGAAGTTAGGTCCATGCTCGGCCACACTGGAGAACTTCGGTTGGCAGGTACTAATAATGTCCGCCATTCTGAGCCTCTTCAGGGGGTACCTACCTCAAATAACATTGCCTAACGTAAGCATCTATCGCATCGCATCGCGAGCATGGCGCGCTGTTTTCGCAACGAACGTCCTAAGTGGGCTTAAACCGAATGTCGCAGGTGCATGGATTTTTTTAATAGAGTTCCAAGTTCCAAGTTCCAATGTGCTCCGTTGCTTTCGTTCCTGCATGATCGACCCGGATAAGGAATCCTCACATTGCTGAAGGTTTGATCCCGGGAATTTGAATTTCAGGGTCCCAACGGTCCTAACGGCAATATCCATAGCATCCACCAAACCGGTAAACCTTATTCGATATTCGGCCCAGGCCCCGGTCCCGTGTGCGATAGATGATAGGGGTATTTCAAGAGGAAAAGGAGATATCTGCTCACTTACCTACATCATTTCCATGTTGCATATCCGGTGCTGCTCCAGGCCGCGCGTAAAGTGCCCGATCCTGCGTCGTCATCTTGGTAGTCTGTTGAAATTAGGGGCTTCGTAAGCCTAATATCTGTTATTTGTATACAGAGCTGGTCTTGTTGCGAAAGGAAAAGATCATGTTATGGCAGCACTAGTCGCATGACGAAAAATAAAGCACGTATATTGAAGTTATCACTTTAATCCCACCAAGTCCTCTCTGCCTTAGGTAGGAGCCAAGGAGCAAACGGTGCTGCCTGGTAGGAAATGAAACGGACTCTCTGAGCAAGCACAGCCAATGTGACTACTACCTGGTACATAGGCAAGTAGGTACTTGAGTAAAATGAAGCTGCTACATCCTTCAGGGAGATGGATGTGAAAAGGGGAACGCAGGAACAACCACTTTAACCTGATTCGTCCGTAACTACATACTTCAGTGGTAGTTATCACCATTATACCTGAGTAGGTAGCAGTGCAGTGTAGGTTGGCTGAATTGACTCTGCCACGGCTACTCGTCACAGCCTCATTCTGTTTCTATTTCGGGATCGGCTGCACAACAATAGCGTGTCGTAGCCGCAGCTAATGGGACTAAACGTGCCAGGTCTAGCTATTAGCGGCATCAATCCCAATTTCTCGTTGATCCTTTAGAGACGAGCCATGCTCGCATAGATACTCGTATAAGTATAGAAAGTAAATTATCAGCGGATCTCAGGTAAGAGAAATAATTAGTGGATAATGTCCAACATTCTTAGATATGTGTTCCAGCCTATATATTAAATATCACTATGTAGGTACTTGACATTAAATACCTACTTAACTAGACTTAATAAGGCAGTATGAGCTGCAGTAGGCGAAATAACATAGGTAAGTATTGTTTTCCTCTGAAGGGAATCATCGTGGGGGTACTTGTTTGCTTTGTTGTAGAGTTAGTAGATCGTAGTGGAACAAAGGTTCACCTGACGTGTCATGTGTTTCCAGACTATACACCCCACTCAGGCAGGTTCAAAGAAGATGTAAGTAGGAAATGCAAGTGTGTAAACGTAGGAGAGGGACTACGCGTGACCAATATCCCGTGGACACGCGATACTCGTCAACTGACAAGCTTATAGAAGAAGTTGATAAGAGATTCATCACCTCGCCGATTGCCTAGAGATAGGATAAACTCATCAGTCATAATAAGATGATAGGATCAATACTAATGAAATAGCAGGATGAAGTGCGTCTCGCCGAAATTGTAGCTTACTAGAAAATGTTGTGAATAGTGAAAGTACTTATCGAAGGATGCAAGAAGCAACAGGAATAACCCCGGGCTCTCCAGCCACAGATTCATCAAGCTCAAGCCACCTGTGGCATCAAGCTCTCCAATCTCCCCAATCTCCCCAACATAGAAGTGGGTCTAGGCTGTTCTCGTTCGTCAGCCTCTCAGCCTGCTGCTTGCCTTGCTTGATTACCAGACCAACAACTTCAACTTTAACTTCGACTTCAACTTCACCAAGTCCGCGAATCCAACCAATTCCATTCCCATTACCCTCACGACCACAGTCTGAAGCCTCGTCTCGACGGAAATCAAGATCCGTATCAGAACCTCGCAAAGCAAAGACTCCTTCAAGGCCGTCTTCACTCTTGACGACGAAGCTAAAGTCCGATAACGAAGAAGAAGCCTTCTCCATCACACCCGCATCCTCTTCATCCTCATCCACATCCTCAACCTCTTCCGCCCTTCCCTCGACGCCAATTCCAGAAACCCCCATCACGATGGCCGACCGAACGCTCAAGCAGATCCTCAACCGCCTGCGCTCGAATCCCGAGCTACCTTACCCCGATGCTTCGGCGCTGCTCTCCCAAGCCAAGATCGCCCTTCTCCAGCTCAATGCCGCCACGCCTGGCACGTCCGACACGTCGGCGCCTCACCTGGGGCTGGCGCGGGACATCTACGAGCAGGGGGCGCTCATCAGCATCCGGGCGCGGAACCCCGACGCCTTCACGCGGTACGTGTCGCAGCTACAGCCCTTCTACGAGCTGCCGTCCTCGTCCCTGCCTTCCTCCGCCAACGTCAACGCCGAGGAGCAGCGCAACAAGGTGACCGGCCTCTATTTGTTACTGCTCCTCACCCAGGGCCGCTATGCCGAGTTCCACTCCGAGCTCGAGACCCTCGGCACTCGCGCTAAGCAGGGTGGCGGCGCCAGCGAGATCGAGGGCGACCGCTTCCTGGGCTACCCCATCAAGCTCGAGCGCTGGCTCATGGAGGGCAGCTACGACCGCGTATGGAAGGCCATGAAGAGCCGTGAGGTGCCGAGCGAGGAGTACGGCGCCTTCTCTGAGGTGAGTTTCTTCTACCATCCCCATCTGGTCTCAGCCACAAGCAGTCTTAGATCTAAACTAACAACTGTAGATCCTAACATCCCAAATCCGCTCCGAGATCGCATCCAGCAGCGAGCGCGCGTACCCGTCTCTCCCGCTAAGCAGCACCAAGTCCCTGTTGTTCCTCGATTCTGAGGGCGCTGTTGTCGACTTCGCGCGCCACCGTGGCTGGACCGTCCGTGACGGCCACATCTACTTCCCGACAAGTGCCGCCACCGCTGACGGTGAGGAGGTCCTTGTCGGTGGCGAGGAGGAAGGAGATGAGAAGGATTTCAGCCGCATGATCATCGAGAACACTCTTGGCTATGCCCGCGAGCTCGAGACTATTGTCTAGTTCAATCTCAACGAGGTAGAAATAAACAACAAGTTTAGTCTTTCCCGAACTGGATTGGACTGAGCTGGACTGAATCGACTAGACGAGAAAAGCTATGGCTAGGCAGAGTAGCCCGGGACACAGCTATTGAGAACTAATATGCCATGCGATGGCTTGACGGGCTGCATTAGAGAATTCCGGCAAATCTAAATAATGCCACAAGACGTGGAATATGGACTACCTAGGTACCTAGATACCTAGTCTAACTGTGCCATCCGTGGGAAAGCATTGGGGTGGGATTCTTCTCAGGCCTATGTGTATGATACAGACATAAAACTAAGCGCATCAATTGACATTGGAGGGAAGAGATCACCAAGAACTTACGCTGTACTACTCATCTTGATCATAATCACGGCCAGTGTAATTCGAACGACGACGAGAAGTTAGACTTGTGATCGAAAAGCATCATCCGTTTTACTCCACACAACTACTACTATTTATTGGCATCAATGACATAGGCAGATTCGGTTCAGGTTCAGACACTCTCTCTCCATGTCCCAAGCTTTCTACTGATTCTTTTGACTCCTGCCCCCTCGCCCAGCAGCAAGCATTTTCGTTCAACCAACCCGCCTTCACCAAGTTTTATTACTTAGCAGGTAACACCTTAGACCCTTCATCATCCATCTACGTGAATAGCTTAAGCCCGCTTCCGTGCTTCCCAACCTCGCACACCTCGCAGACAGTGCAGACGGTACCCTTGTACTTAGTGTGGTACTTAGACCCGTCGAAGGCGCATTCCTCATACGGGGTGCCACTGTAGATGGGCGTGTGGCTGGCTGCGCAGATCTCGAACTCCGCAAACTGATCATACTCGATCTCGACTGCGTCGTGTGGGTTGCGCTCGCATTGTGTCTTTATCCTCCGAGCCTATATAATAGTCAGTCACATGACCATATGAGTGATGTACAGTGAAGAATGGAACTTACGCTCTCAAGAATTCTGTTAGCGCCGCCGTTGGCCAAAATGCGGTTCGCAAAGCTCAACGCTGAGCTATAGTTCTTGCTCCTGGATGCCAAGTTCATGGCATTCAGGAGAGCGAGTTGTCGGTGGGGAACCTCGATCTTAGGAATGGTGAAGTATGCTGATAGCTCGAGACTTCGCTTCAGTAGCACAGGGTTGCCATTTATAGCATCCTGAGGGCCCAACTTTCTTCGTGCAAGTTCGATCGACATAGCAACAGCGTACTCGCTAGCTGAGGTGATAAGTTTCTTGGCCTCTGCCACTTCGCTCTCACTAGAGACGGTATTTGCGAGCATGGCGTGCAGGATACCCTTGAAAATCTGCACTCCCTCTTCAAGTTTGTTGGCCTTCATCGTATCGTATCCCCTATGAAGGTCGCTAGTAGCAAGACGCTCGATATCTCGTGGAATCATGGGAAGAACCTTTCTGGGGTCTGTTTCATCCAAGGTTCGGCGAACGTAATTGACCAAAGGTGGCAAGCTCGCAGACGCAGGTAGGAAGGTCTTTGATGCGGAGTAAATCTCCAGGAAACGCGGCTTGAGAGGTGCAAAATTGACAGCGCCGACTTGTCGGTTGAGGAGGTTCATAGCTGACTCAAATGAGCCGGCAGCGATGTGATCCGCAGCCAGTGGCGAATTGCGAGCCCACAAGTCAGCCTCACTGCTACCGGCACCTCCAGCATCCGTGCTCTCGACGTTCACGAAGTCGTTATCAGCTTCAGGGGCTATATCGTCGCCCATATCCCAGCCAGCCGCATCCTCGTCGTCTTCGGCCTCTAAAGCACCATTTCGCTTAGCAGCAACGTCCTCGTCGGCTACCTCATCTACGCCGAATCCATTAGCAGCCGCTGAAGGTTCCTCCTCAAGGGTAATGCCTTCTAGCTGGCTAGCAAGGGCTTTCTCGAAGAAAGACTGCGAAGTGGCCTTCGTGGGCCAGTTAGCCTTATAAGTTGGCACAACCGGCTTCGGAGGAGCAAGGCTTTCCCCAAAGGCCGGCAATGTCAATTGATCCTCGGTGACGCCAGTCGCCTCTAGGATCGATTGACATTCCTCCTCCAGACCATGCGCCTTAGCAGTCATGTAAGCCAGAGGATCTAAATATTCGTTAGTCATAATACGTCAGTGGAAATGGGAAGCATAACTCACAGAGGTCAATCTCCTTGAACATTTGTATCCTGTCCTCAACCTCACCCAAGAATAGCGCGTTTTGGAATCTCGCTGTGAAATCACCACGATGTTCGGCGATCTTAGCCATTCTTGCTAGTTTCGAGTGGTCACCAGTTGCAAGGTATAGGAACGAAAGCTTATCAAACTGCTTGAGCTTCTGGTAAGCCATCTCAACAACTTGGTGGTTTCCATGCGCCAGAGCTTCGGCACCCAATCTCGTCCACAGCTTAGGTCGGTCCAGCTCCTTAGCCATCTCTACAGCCACATCGAGGTTGCCGCATTCTATAGCCAATTCGAAACGAGTAGTCGGGTCCTGTACGAATTGCAATGCGATCTCGGGGTATCCTTTCTTTTGCAGGTACGAAATGATAGACTGGCCGACCAAGCTTGAAGTACGTATGATGAGGAGCATCTCCTCGTAGTTGCGCTTGACTAAGGACAGCTTAAAGCGATACTCAGTTGGGTCGATATGGAGCACTTTAGGCTTAGCAGCGCGATCAAGGCAGTAAACATTGCGGCCTTTGACTCTCACAAGGTATACCGTTTGATCAAGAGTCCTAACAATACCATTGTCTCCGTTCATAAGGGTGTATTTGACGTGATTCAGCGTGGAGTACAGCAAAACGCCTGCATCATCCCATGTTGCACTCTTGATTCGAATAGTCTCGTGTAGTGTGCTAACTTGTTCGAGCGCTTTTGTCACAATTGTGATGTTGTGCTTGCTCAAGAGGGCTGCATGAAGACCGTCGTTAGACCAGACAACGTACTTAACGCCATTTACAGACAGCTCAGCAATGCTCTTCTTTTGTTGGATATCGTAGAGGTGGACAGCCGTAGGAGTGATTATGAGCAGGTTTCCAGTACCACCAAAATAGATATCGGTAGTTCCAATAGGGGGCTTGAAAGATCGTGCTGTGTTATTAGCAAGATCCTTGATGTCGACAGTCTGCGTGGATGTATTAAGCACGGCAAAACGGTTTCGAGCGACAAATATTGCCGAATTCCCTTGCCCACGCTTTGAGTCCGTCGCTTCCAACGCACCAGAGCCATCCCGGGGAAGGTTGATTAACTCATACGAGCCCCCTTCAGCAGGCGATGTGACGAGGACGGAGCGTTCAGCCGGATTGTAAGACAGCGTCCGAGGAGGGACCCAGGCACTGCCGAGTCGCTTGAGGGACAGTAGTGTCGGGCTTTCGGCGTTCTTCTGGAAGTCATACGAGCGGACATGCTTCTCCTTCGTGATGAAGAATAGCGTGTTCTGATGGACAGTCGAAGCTGGACGTTCTCGTTCTAGCTTGAACACCATCACGCCATTGTCGTGACCAGCCGCGAACAGGTTGATTTCGGGATGGGCCGCGATAACCCAGAATCGGTCATTTTCTCTCTTGAACGACTGAACGGCAGTACGCTTCTGCGAATCCCATATTCGAATAGTCTTGTCCTCGCCACAAGACAAGATCAGGTCCTGGTGAGGGTGAAACAAACAACCGGAAGCATTCTGGAAATGACCGCGGCAAGTGTCCACTTCCCAAGCCTTAGTTTCGCTAAATCGCCATAGCTTTATGAGACGGTCATCGCCGGCCGAGACGATGTGCGGAGCGGTAGGATGGAAAGCAACCCAGTTGACACCTCGGTCGTGACCCTCGAGTACAAATTTTACCATGGCGTCAGTATTGCCGAACATGTCCGTCTGTTGGGCATTCGATCGAGCGACCTGATCTTCGAATGACATGGAGGTCGGAGCGGAGTGTTTCTTTCGCAAGCCAGATATATCCCAAACACGAACGGATTGATCGAGGGAGGCGGATACCACGAGGTCGTCTTTGGGGTGGAACTGAGCGCACATTACATAGTGGTTATGACCAGTCATAGTGCAAACTAGACTAGCTGTCAGCACAATTTGCCCTTTATACATGTCTTCCAGCGTGATTCATACTTAGAGAGCGGTTCTGCCAGTTCCATATCCGAATGGTCTGGTCGTCGGAAGCTGATATGATCCATGGCAGCTCATGGTGGAAAAAGACGGTTCGTACGTAATCCAGATGACCATTCAAGGTGAACAGGCATCGTCTCGTCTGATAAGACCAGACCTTGATCTTGTAGTCGTCGCCTCCGGAAACGAAGAGGGGCTGTGTCTTATGGAAATCGATGCCTCGAACGGGACCGTCATGTTCTTCGAAACGATCGATGAGAGTTCCCATGCGGTAGTCCCATAATTGGATGGTCGAGGAGTGTAGGGACACGAGTATCCATGGTCTGTTGTTCTCGAGTCAGCACTGAACAGCAGTGACGACGGGTAGATATATCGAGGAAGGGGGGTCTCGACCTCTTGGGGTGAAAGGCAATGCCTTTCGCTCTCGAAGACTTGGACTCGAACTATAGTCATACGCGTCAGTATGCGCTTCGAAGGAAAAGATACGCGACCAGGTTTCAAGAGGTTCCAATGGGCACGCACCTTTGTTAACATTCCCGAAGAGGCCTGCATTGTGAAGACGGTGGAGGCAGCAGGAAGCCCCTAAGCGTAGGTCATGAATAATAGGAAGTGGTGAAAACGATTAGAAGTGGTCGACGGAGAATTTATTATTCGGGATCGCCGGTGTGAGCTGCGAGGCTCTGCAAAGGGTTGTCTTGACGCCAACTCGTGGTGTTGTATGAACAATTGGTGATAAAGTAAATGCAATAAGTCAAGTCAATTCGTGGCCCCAAAAGTGACGGTGGATTATTTCCTGACCGGGCTGCGGCTGCTTGGCTGGGCTTGTGCCTCCCACTTTCACTCCAGCTCCAGCTGTCCTGATTGTGCCCGTACCGGAATAACCATTATCCCTATGATAGGAGAAACCTTAGAAGTACTCGGTACTAGGATCACATAGAATCTTGGTAAGGTCGCTATGTACTGTACAACTTGGAGGGGCAGTTTCACCTCACCACATGCCAGGCAGCTCTAAGTTTTTAATTGTTCCAACATCAATTACCACCAATGGTCTGCCGCTAAACCAACAAACCCCTGATACCTAGCTTCATCTTTCCTAGTGTTCTTTCTTCCCATTGGTCGCATCTCTAACCGTTAATTCTTTTTGCTAAATCTCATTGGTCAAAGTCAATTATTCTATTCGTCTAGGTGTTCAATTGCAGATTGCTTGAACTTTTGCGTTCACTTATACACGGACGGCAGCTTGACTATTGCATACCTCATTCCGAGGCCGAGACCTACAAAAAGACACTTTGCACTTTTCCATCAGCCTGATCTTCTTTATCATAGATTGAGAATAACGTCTAACTCACTTCAATTCACAAGCACATGTTTTCGTAGACTTAGATTATCAGCTCCAGCTCTGCCGCGTGCTGGAGCTTGCGACAGAGCTATTCTTTTCTTGCCCCTCCAAATATTCAAATATTCTATGCTTATCCGGCGCATTGTCCTGAACGCGACGACAAGGCATTATGATACGACTACTTCAATTGCCATGCGGCCTTGCTGCTACTCTCCTAGCAGCGTTCTGCTTGAATGCTGGTCATGCTGTAGCTGTGCCATCTGTTAATGTGGCCATGAAAGCTGCGTTTCCAGCTCCGCCGTACCTCGTCGAGCTTCTGTAAGCCGCCGTCATACACATGATGAAGTCTATAGGATGTGACAACTAAACATAGTATAGAGAGACCGCCGCCGGGGAAAATGCAACGTCGTATTTCCCTATCCTCGATCGGATTGCCGACGGTGCTTTTGCGAATGCGAAGACGGACAAGGAGCTGTACGAAAAGTTCCTCGAGATTCTAAAGCAGGATGGTCATATGGAAGAGCCAGAGGCCCTGTCCACTTTCAAGCTTGCTCTCTCCATGAGATCAGCAGCCCCAAGAATAGAAGCACATTACCAATACTACGATACCGCCGTGGCGCCCTCCCTAGGAGGAGCTAGACACGACTGCGCCGAGTGGGTGCTCCTTCACGGGAAGCAGTACTGCTCAGCTTCGCTCGCGCATGTCGAAGGTCACATCTCAGGAGACGATAACCAATTACGATCGCTTCCGTTCGATCGTGTCTTGGGCACCGGCTCTGAGGCAATATTGTATGCCGACATCGCTAAACCCGAGTTTGGAGCTTTCCACAAGTCTCTAGCAGATATGGCCCGAAAAGGGGGTGTTTCCTACCGGCTTCGATACCGTATTGACCAAGCTGAGGAACGAGAGCCGCTGCCGGTCGGTGGGTACGGAGTGGAACTTCAGTTGAAACGAACCGACTATATTGTCATTGATGATCGTGACGCTGGATCCGAGGCGAACTCAGCTACCACATCAGCGCCCACTGAAGTAGTGCTCGATGGAGAAGAGGAGGTCACGGATCTCAAGCCGCTATCAAGCTCCGAGCTCGCGTCGTTGGGCCTCAAGGCTGGTTCCTTTGTCATGCAAAGTGATGATCCTTTCCAGACCTTGATCAAGTTGACTCAGGATTTTCCAAAATTTTCTGCCTCGGTAGCAGCACATAACGCGTCGGACGCCTTCGTTGCAGAACATCGTCAAAATCGGGCTCTGGGAGTTCCTGCTGGAATGAACGTGATCTGGATGAATGGCGTCCAACTGATCGAGCGACAAATAGACCCGTTTACTCTCGTCGATAGTATTCGGAGGGAACGAAAACTCATTGAGGGTGTCACGGACCTAGGCTTAAGTGGAAAAGAAGCCGTATCTCTACTTGGCCACCGCGAAGTGACACTCGCAAAGTCTGGCGGTGATGAGCCTCGCAGGTTCGACTGGCGAGACGAGATTGAAGACGGCCGTGTTATTATCTGGCTGAACAACATCGAAAAGGACAAGCGATATGCTGATTACCCAAAGAGCCTCATGACTGTAAGCGCTCATTCACTAACCCCGAGGAACTCTGTTGTGTACACGTTACTAACCATTGTCTTGTATATAGCTCATGCAAAGAACGTACCCCGGGCAGATTCCCCCAATCCGCAAAGACTTATTCAATCTAATCGTTCCAGTCGACTTGACTAAACCTGAAGATCTGACATTAGTCGTTGACCAGCTTCAAACCTTCATCAAGAGGTTACTGCCACTCCGCTTTGGGCTGGTCCCATTGACACCAACGAAAAAGGCCGAAGACCGAGCAAAATTAGTCTACCATGTATTAGAGAACTATGGGCTGGCTAGCCTCATGGCCTATCTAGAAGCATGCAGCAAGGGAGGCCAGACTGAGCAGGAAATGTTCGAAAAGGCGGTTAAAGGTCGAGTTCCAAAAGCTGATGCCGTTTCTCTTCCCTTCAAGGAAGTCCTCGAGTCAGAAGACCATATCAAACAAGTTGAGCTCGCGAAGCACTGGGTAGAACGACTCAACGCTGACACCGAAGTGCCTCCGTTATTTCTCAACGGACTAGGCATACCGCGAGAGGACACTTGGCTTCAAGCCATCAGCATGAGGATGAGCAACGACTTGCAGTTGATTCAGCAGAGTGTTTTCATGGGCGCCATCGACGAAGAGACGTGGATTCCCGGGCTCTTCTTAGAGGGTGCCCCAACCCGACGCAACCTATACATTTTCCCAGAGGGTGAAAATGCTCTTGCTATCTTGAATATTAATAAGCTCTACTCGGAACATAGCGATCTGTTCGACCGGGTCCCCGTTATCGAAGCCAGCGTAGACACAAGCAAGGAAACTTGGGCTACTCTTACCGTCGTGGCTGATCTTACCTCCCAGCAAGGCCTCCACCTTCTACTCTCGGCCTTGTTGTTCCGGCGCAACAACCCGGGTGTGCGTCTTGATATCGTTAATAACCCTCCGGCCTCTAGTAATGCACACGAAATCAACACATTGCTCAAGAAAGACGTTACCAAACTCCTAGAAATCGAGAATCTAGAGACCCTAGAAATTCTCTTATCGGGCCCAGTCGATATACGGGATGACGGATATAATGCCGCCCTGTCACGATTCTTAGCCACGGCTGCGATCACACCAGGCGCGCAGTTACTCATCCTCAACGGTCGCGTGGTCGGTCCATTCGCTACCAATTCAGTATTCAAGGAAAGTGACTTCGAGCTACTTCTTGAATTCGAACAAGAAACACGAATTCTTTCTGTGTATAAGGCAGTAGATGCGCTAGGTCTGGCCGATAAAATCTCAGGTCCGCTAGCAGCCGCAAAACTCACATCTGTCACGGCACTGTCTACCATCTCAGATCTTCCCGAAGGCATATTCGAGTCTGCCCCGACCCTGAGAACGACCATATTCGATCAGTGGAACTCAACTCATACAATGATCCACGTCGGCGATGCGTCTACGGCGAACATTCACTTCGTTGCCGTGCTGAACCCTGCCAGCGAGGTAGGACAGAAATGGGCACCCATACTCAAGGTTCTATCCCAATTGGATGGCGTTTACATGCGAATCTTCTTGAATCCTCAGGAGAAGCTAGAAGAACTTCCGGTCAAGAGATTTTACCGCTACGTATTGGACCCGGCGCCGTCTTTCGATGAAGCTGGAAAGGTCAGCTCCCTAGGTGCAACGTTCAGGGGCCTTCCCTCCGAAGCCCTCCTAAATCTGGGCATGGACGTGCCGCCAGCCTGGCTGGTAGCAGCAAAGGACTCTGTTCACGATCTCGATAATGTGAAACTGAGCTCAATCAAAGCAGATGTAGACGCCATTTACGAGCTTGAACATATCCTCATTGAGGGACACTCCCGGGAGGACTCGGGTGGTGCACCTCGTGGTGTGCAGTTATTGCTTAGTACCGAACGTGATGCCCATTTTGACGACACAATTATCATGGCCAATCTAGGCTATTTCCAATTCAAAGCCAACCCAGGCTATTACAACATTCGTCTCAAGGAGGGAAGGAGCTCAGAAATATTCAATATTATGAGCGTGGGTGCAAAAGGGTACAATGCCGTTCCAGGAGACGAAGGCACAGACGTTGCTCTCATGGATTTCCAAGGTACGACTTTGTACCCGCGGCTGGAGAGAAAGCCCAATATGGAACTGGAAGACGTTCTGGAAGAAAGCACCTCAGACACTGGCGGAGACCTTCTATCCCGCGGCCTTAAGTTCGCCGAAGGAATTCTTGGTGGGTCAAAGTCCAAGACGAAATCTGTGTCGGCCGAGGAGCATGCTGAAATCAACATCTTCTCCGTGGCAAGCGGCCACCTTTACGAGCGTATGCTTAACATCATGATGGTTTCGGTCATGAAGAATACGAACCATACCGTCAAGTTCTGGTTCATTGAACAATTCTTGTCTCCGTCTTTCAAAGACTTCATATCTCACCTAGCGAAAGAGTATGGCTTCAAATACGAGATGGTCACGTATAAATGGCCACATTGGCTCCGACAGCAGAAAGAGAAGCAGCGTGAGATTTGGGGTTACAAGATCCTCTTCCTCGATGTGCTCTTCCCTCTTTCGCTTGACAAGGTCATCTTCGTCGACGCGGACCAGATCGTCAGAACGGACATGATGGACCTCGTCAACCTCGACCTGGAAGGCGCGCCGTACGGCTTCACACCTATGTGCGATTCTCGAACCGAGATGGAGGGCTTCCGCTTCTGGAAGCAAGGCTACTGGAAGAACTACCTTCGCGGCAATCCATACCACATCTCAGCCCTC
The DNA here is from genome assembly GCA_022578875.1 of Hypoxylon crocopeplum. Classification (NCBI taxonomy): domain Eukaryota; kingdom Fungi; phylum Ascomycota; class Sordariomycetes; order Xylariales; family Hypoxylaceae; genus Hypoxylon; species Hypoxylon crocopeplum. Next base: position 130,451 of record MU399599.1, on the reverse strand, counting down.
TACGTGGTCGATCTCCGCCGGTTCAGACAGCTCGCGGCTGGCGACAGGCTCAGACAGCACTATCACCAACTATCGGCGGATCCAGCGTCTCTCTCCAACCTTGACCAGGACTTACCAAACCACATGCAGTTCGTAATCCCGATCCACAGCCTCTCACAGGAGTGGCTATGGTGCGAGACTTGGTGTAGCGACGAGAGCCAGAAGGAAGCGCGGACCATCGATTTATGCAATAACCCACAGACCAAGGAGCCGAAGCTCGACCGGGCCAGGAGACAGGTGCCGGAGTGGACCGTATACGATGACGAAATCGCAGCGGTGGATAAGCGGCGGAGAGGATTAGCCACAGATGCCAATATAATCGGTGGCGATGATGTTCAGAAGGTGCTTGGCGGTACTAGTGACGAGAAGAACCCAAAGAGTAGACGGCTCGAGGAGGAGCCGAAGACGAGAAAGAAGGATGAATTGTAAATATCTGACAGAAACATATAGATGCACATATATACTTAATTAAGTCTTGATCAGATTATTAACTTAGATAATACGGGGTGATTTCTTCCACCTCAAGGCTTGGTCAAGTCTCGATCAAGTGTCAATCTCTACCTAGTTTCCCATCCGTCAGTACGACTCATGACATTTATAAAGAGGTTTCTTGAACAATATGCTTGCTTTCAAACTATCAGTATATACTACATCCTTTACCTCCGGAGTTTCCACGTAGTTGTTATGATAATGCCCGTCGTCTCCCGGCTTGGCGGATGACCGGGTCGGACCGGATATAAAGGCCAGAACTTCCAAGTTCCAATTCGCACCAGCGGCAGAGTCCGGTATTCCTGTCAGCGTCGTCCTAAATCTACCCCCCACCTACTCACTCCTTCGGGAGCAGTGCATGTCGACTGCAACTACACACCTAAGTAAAGGTACCTTACCTTATTTGTGCATAAGGATTAGATATTATTTTTAATATTGTATGCGCTACGGTCCACGATGGAGCTGGGCCAGTCGGTAATAGCACCGCTAGTACCGCACACGCACACGATCATATTCCTGCACGGGCGGGGCGACACGTCGGCCAACATGGCCGACTCGCTCCTCCGGTGGGCGCGGGACTCGCGCGGCCGCAGCCTCGTCGACGCCCTGCCGTCCGTGCGTTGGGTGTTCCCGCAGGCCGAGGTGCGCGTCGCCGAGAAGTTCGATGAGGAGTGTCCCCAGTGGTTCGACATCTGGAACCTCCTGGACATGACTGATCGCGAGGAACTCCAGGTCTTCGGGTTGAGGGAGAGCGTCCTGAGCATACGCCGCATCGTTCGCAGGGAGGCCAAGATGGTGGGGGCGTTGGAGAGGGTTGTCCTCGCCGGTATTAGTCAGGGCGCTGCTACAGCTGTCCATACGCTGCTGCACCTTGGGGAGTTGGGCGATGCTGATGCTGTTGGTGATGTGACGGCGCAGAAGCAACTCCTGGGACAGGACGCAGACGCAGACTCAAATAAGGAAACGCCACCGCCGGCGCGATTAGGCGCCCTCGTAGGACTGTCCGGTTGGTTATCATTTCCCGGTGGCTCGCTAGAGGAGACGCGGGAGGTCTTAGGGCTAGAAGAGGCGCCACCTGAGAACGACGACGTGGTGCGGCACACGCCCGTGTTCCTCGGGCACTGTGCCGACGACCCGCTCGTGTTCATCGAATACGGGAAGCAGCTGCGTGACTCGCTCCGCGGGTTCGGCATGGAAGTCTCGTGGAACGAATATGCCGACGGCGGGCACTGGATTAATTCGCCGCGCGGCGTGGACGATGTCGTGGCTTTTCTTATGGCACAGGGGATACCAACGGCAGAATGATGCAAGAGATCATTCTATATGCTAAATTTCGAGCTGCGAATCCACGGATGGTGGGCTTTCAAGACGGAACTCATTCTTTTTATTCGCCTTCGACTGATACCCAGAGATTGCAGACCGCAGCATTTAGATTTGTCAAACCTGGAGGTGTCAGTGCCATGTTTGGTTCCGCACCGCACAATATTTCTCCTTACGAAGCCTGCCTCAGGCTATTTTCATGGAAAAGGGTTACTACAGCATTCGTACAAGCTCTATTGTGTGGTTAATAAGGCACCATCTAAGTACCTAGGTATACTAGGGAGGACAGAGCTGTGAAGCCATGCCACGCTCGCAGTCTAAGAGGTATAGAGGTGGGAACCCTTAGCAGAGTTGTATAGCTGACCGATGAAATGCGAATTATCTAAGATGTACACCCAATCGACTAGATGTCCATTCACCCCATCTATATATCGGTTACAAAATACCCCGGTCCTGGTTGCGAGGCCGTACATAATACCAAGGTAATATGCTAGCCCTTGATAAGAGTTCAGCAAAGGCGTCGAGAGATTTCGTGTACTCTATCTATAACGTAGATAGAATAGGGTAAAGCATAGGTACTACAGATTATATCTAGATACTCGCAGCTATCCCCTACCTTTCCCCATGAGATAATCTGTAGACAGGTATCCTTCGAGCTAATACAATTCTCTACATGTGCTTGTCTAATACCATGTACTACTCCGCCGTCGCAAATTTCCTTCTTAAGCCCCTGATTCGATATCTCTGGTCTCAACGAAGCCACTCTAAAGCCTCACATGGAACGAAGTGTGATCAATTAGGTATCCAAGTGAGATGGGGGCCGGCTTATGGTGGTTATTCACTTTGAAACTCGATAGCTACCTCGATACCTAATATATACCGAGGTAATGTAAGATGGTATCATGTTATAATAAGCTCTATCCTAGACCTATATATCAATATGACAGAAAGGTAGGAGCTTTCTTATGTCTGTGTTGGTAGAACACAATATCACTAGGCTTCGGGCGATTATCGGGCAATCGTCGGGTAATTCTAGAGACCCGCTTTTGTAAGGTATATAGGGGCAAATAACTGACGCATAAAATCAGGAGCGGGATTGCATAAAAGTACTTGACTCATGCCTTTTACCTGACTCAACCTTGTGCAACCCAAAAAGCTCCTTTACCCTAATCTTTGGAAACACTATTCTGGGAGTCCCAGATTCAATTTTGCCCCGTGCATCATTTTTGCAATTCTTTTCTTTTCCTTTTTCACATCCATCCTTTTGCTTTACTTCATTGATAGTTACGTCAATCTTGAAAACAGTTGTTCTTATTGTTTTTATGTTGTTTATTATTCTAAATATCGCGATGCATATGTAATTTACACATCCCCTCAACATATAATTTGCAATTGTCACTCCATATGAATGTGCTCTCGTAGATAGATTCCTGATGACGACTTGTTAGAAACGCAGATTATAATATCTCATCCCACCTGATCTTTGTGACAACTACATTCACTTGTGCCTTCTGTGACCTCTAGTAGTGATATCTTTCTCCCTACCGAAAATTTACCGACCTGTTAGATACAGCGGGGTAGCTCTAGACCCCTCTAGTAAGTGGTATTGTGACGTCCTATGATAGCTGTTTGTTACCAACAAGTCCAAACTACGAGTAGTGAACACCATCAAACCACAACCAACCGCGGATTATATTTCTCACGTGTGTATATCTGGAGCTAAGGAGCCATCAAGGTCCGCGTCTCAATCCACCTATTAAGTAGCCTATTACAAGTCAATTTCATCCAAGATGGCCGCCTGTATCTTTTGCAAGATCATCAAAGGCGAGTAATTTCATGTCTAACCCTCTCCTATTCATCTACATATCTGTATAATTAGAAAATCGTTAAATGCTACAATCAACTAACACTACAGATAGGAGAAATTCCTTGCTTCAAGCTCTTTGAGAGCGACAAGACGTTGGCATTCCTCGACATCAGCCCTCTGAGCAAGGGCCATGCTGTAAGAGAAACCACCCTCTCACCTCGGTCACCTACCTTGGTCACCTTGAATATCGCTACCGTATCCACTTGACCGCCTCATATCTCTATCAGCACTTACAGGTTCTCACTTACTTACTCACGTCGTCTAGCTCGTTATCCCCAAGTTCCACGGCGCCAAGCTGACCGACATCCCCGACGACCACCTCAGCGAGATCCTGCCCGTGGCTAAGAAGCTGGCGACTGCCACCGGCGCCGTCGACTACAACATCCTGCAGAACAACGGCCGCATCGCCCACCAGGTGGTCGATCACGTGAGTATCTTTTCATCTTAACCCTCTCCTTAGTGTTGTATATGATGTACGATGTATATAGAACAAAGAAAGGAGGGGAAGACATGAGAATGCTATAAGATCAGGTGACTGACTGACTGACTGCGACTATTCCTATATTCTAGGTCCACTTCCACATGGTAAGACGCGCACTCCGCAACCTTACGTCCCTATCTGCCTTGACTGTACTAATGTCTTCTAGATCCCTAAGCCGGACGAGGCGCAAGGTCTCGGCGTAGGCTGGCCTCAGCAGCCGACAGATATGGATAAGCTGAAGGCTCTGTTCGAGGAGATCAAGTCTAAGATGTGATGTGTGATGGGGTCCTTAAAGACGCGGCATTTCCATATCCGTAGATATATATAACTGTCCGCATAAAAACATTCAGACTAGGTCGTTATAAAAGGACGCGTTCAACATGAAAAAGCTGCAGAAGCCCTACTCATCGCCTTTGGTGATATTGATACCTAAAGTAGTCTATACCGATTACTTATTACACCGTTTCGTCCTCATCTCACATTTAATTTCTGTCCCTTTTCATCATCCATTGACCCTCTAATAGCCTTCTAATCCACATCGTCCGTGGACGTCTCTCCCGCCGCCAACGCCGCCGCAGTCCCGTTAGTCGTAGCAGGAGCGATCTTCGAAGGGTAGTAGTCGAGCTTTCCATCGCCCTTGATAACACCTATCCTGTCGTAGTACGACCTCGACCTGAGGTACGGATCCAGGCGCCAGTACTGCTCCCGCAGCTTCTTGGCGACTGTGTCGCGCTCCAGGTGGAGAGCGACTCTCTTCGTGGCATCTGCCTCGTTGGCCCACTCGATCGTCTTGCCCTCGTACTCCTCTACGAGCGTCTCGCGCTCCTGCAGGAGCTTCTCCCTGGTCTCGATGTCCTTCATCTTGGCGTTCTCCCCGGGTACCGGTTCCATGTATTTGTAGGAATAGCCCGACGTGCCTTCCAGGTCGGTGGGTATCTTCTCTATGGGAATAAACTCGTCTAGGTCCTTGATGTTATTCGTGAAATGCACTTTACTTGCGACTACCGGGTCGAGCCATCCCCGGACGATCTTCCAGATACCTGCGGACTGGGTTAGATACGTAGGTGGGAAATTGTGAACGGGGCTACGAACCTTGGAAGACCCACGGGGCCTTGTGAACGAGGACTACCCCGAGACTCTCGGGGTAGTTCGCCTCGAAACATTTTATCATGAACTTCACTGGGGTGTAGTCCTGAGAGATATTAGCTTCTTCCACTCATATTTGGGTTGTTAATATTTCTTCGGCTTACCATGTTGGCTAATGAAAACCCGGTCAGGTCAAAGAGGACACACTGCAAAGGGTTAGTTCCAACGTCGTTCCAGAGCTATTGCGGCGCACTCACGGCGGTATCAACAGGAGGAGATAACATGAAACGTGTCGTCTCGATCAGATAAACCGTAAACCGCTCGAGACCCTCTTCGGACTGTTCACCTGCTCGGTGCAGACGGGCCCTGACAATGCAGATGGGCCTTCCTGCCTTATCAATGCCATAGCAATAACTTTTTCCCATGCGCAGTTGAGCCAGAAAGTCCTCTGCTAGCTTCTTGCTCTTCCCTTCGGCGCTCTTCTCGTTGATAGCAGCGAATTCTTCGCCGTTCGTCATGACCTCGTCGTCGACATGCGCCTCGGAGCATCTCCAGTTCATCGTTGACATCAGCATGACAAGCGCCCTCTGCAGGTCCCACTTCCTAGCTCTCAGAAACCGTAGGAGAAGAGCATCAGGGTGGTCATGCTTGACCATGGACCAGATCGTGGCCCTTATCTGCTCTGGGGTGTGTGTGGCTAGAGTTTCGAGATATGCCTTATTTTCGCCCCATTTGTCTTCCGGGTCGTTTTCTTTGATACTATCCATAGCTGGAACCTTGGAGGGCGTCGTACTGTCCTTATCCTTATCCTTCTTTTTCTTAAAAAGAGAGATCCGTTTCTTCTTAGGCTTTTCGGCTCCCGTGGTACCCGTTCTGCTAGGAGCCTCGGAAGCTGTCTCAGTCGTCTCGCCTGAGGCCTCATCACCGAGGACGCCGCATACTTGCAAGAACATCTCCCAGAACTTGCGGAGCTTCTCCTCTTCCTCGGGGGTTAAGTTCCCCGGTCTACCTGGAAGGGGCTCCATGCCTACTTCAACGTCTTCGCTGGAGTATTCTCCAGCACTCTCCTTGGTCACTGAAGGCGATCCTAACTTGGCTGGTACCAAGTTGTAAAGTACCAGCGCGCCAAGTACGACCAAGGGCGCAATAAACAGCGCAGGAGAGATTTGACTCTCTAGGCGCCTTTTGCTATTATAGCTAAATGCTGAATAGCTTCGCGCCCCGAGGTGAGTATTCCTTGTTTGGAAGGGATGCGACGACAGACAAAATTTGCGAGGGTTAGTATCGCTTTTGTAAAGCTGTGACGATAGCTCGCGGGGCAGTGCAGACTCTGAGGATAGGCGGGTCAGAGGGAGCGCGGGGTTTGAGAATGCGCGCAGGATCTTTGAAGAACAACGAAATAGAGACTGTTCTAGTAACAAATTGGGCTTTGGACGACTTGCGAGACGTCTAGCAATAATAAAACCTAGTCTCGGGAATGTGGAGAAGAGAAATGGTCGCGGTACCCAAGGCGCTGGCGTTTTCATAAGGCCTAAGACAGCCAATGTCCGGCGGACCCGAGTCACAGTATCGCCGTATAAGTGTAATTTCACTTATGAATCAGTCTGGTTGGTTGTTGTAGGCCGGGATGAATCCCCCCGTCGCAAAGGTCCCGAAAAGCTGACAAGGTGCGAAGCGTAGCACCTCGAACAATGGAAATGAAGAGATGCCCAGGAGATCGAAGCCACCGGAGTTGACGTATACAGCACGGGGCTGACTGTACCTAACAATTCCCGTATCCCTTTACTCTGCGCCAATCGTATTCGGTTCCTGCGTATCAACCAAGTGCCAGGTTGATCTGTCTGTTTTGGTACGTACTGAATCCGGCGGAGGGGTCTATATCTTATTGTTCCTGATGCTCTAAGAAGAATCAAGGTCCTATCCTATAACGATACGTAAGGGACGAAGACATGTATGTAGGTAATGTGTTTATTATCAAATATGATATTGGATATACTATGATGTTCTCTTTGAAAATTCACGAATTCTTGGTTTAAGTAGGTAATGCACTACGCGGATAGACTTGGGACTATGCAGCTAGGCAGCCGCTAGATAGTTGAAAGTATGCCATTATGCGAGGTCTTGTGATGCGCTGCTGCAACCCGCTGCGCATCAGCGCTTCCGTCCCGTCCTTTTTCTAATAGAGTTTACGTCACCTTGGCTTCCCGCCTTGCATAGCGCATGGTGATATATACTCCTGGAGCTAGTAGAAGGTGTAATTACAGCATTGTGCCTTCAGTCTAAGAGCCTTGGAGAAGAAGGTATCCGCGTATCCAAGCAGCAGTGTGGCACGTGCCTTAATGTGGGATAAGGCATCAGTTCGACCCCACTAGCCTTCAGCTATAGCTTGTCGTTGCCAAGGATCGATCGACCTAAGAAATAACCATATAATTCGTAACCTTGGAAGTTTACTCTTTTATTGAACGGCATTAAGTTCGGTTGCAATGCAGAAACCGCTATATTTCCCAATCGACTAAGTAAACTCTCCAGACTCTCATCGTACTGCCATTGGAAATCATTCCACCATGTCTACCAGCGAAGGTCACGAAAGCGGGCGACGACCGCGTTCTACGTCACGATCGCGTCCGACGACACCCCTTCGCCCCTCATCCCGTTCCTCCTTTCGCGAATCCGCCCAGCGTAGCACTGATGGTGGCGAGCCCTTCCCGTTGAATACGTTCGAGCCTGCATTCGCCGAGCTCTCTGATGCCGTTGCCGACCTAGAGGCAAATATGATGCACTTCCAACTGATGCATGAAAGCCTTGCTCGTTTCAGCGAGGATTTCGCGAGTTTTCTCTACGGACTTAACATGAACGCATTTTGTGTCGATTTTCCCGAGGTAGGGGGATTTCTAGCTTCATAGGGCTAAAAGTGTCTAATAATTTACAACTACAGGGACCGATTGCTGAATCATTCCGCCGGGCGAAGCTGAATGAAGAACAACAACCTACAGTCCGACCTAGAAGTACGGAACGAGGTGAAATGGACGGGGAGACGACATTCATGTACGTTCAATTTCGGGGAACCGAGCCAGATTTCTGATCTGATTAACTCTCTAGGACTACGGATACATCCTTCGTAGAGAATCCCCCGACCGTCTCCAAACCGACCCCCAAGAAATTTGCGACGCCCGATGCTCGTCAATCCCGTATGCCTGGCCCATCGAGAGGCGGTACGCAGTCGAGAGGTAGAGCAGGAACGGGTAGAGGCCGCTCAAGTGGCCTTATTAGACCTAGGGCCCGCGGCTTAAGATGAGCAGAGTTGAAGACTCGCTCTAGCCCTCCAATTTCACTGTCAACTGTAATTTAACCATGTCAGGCCTCGAGCAACGGTGCGGTGGAGTAATGTATCATTATACGGTCGACGATTTGATGGATTTTATGACACTGTCGCAGATCCGTCAGAGACATTATGAGTGTCTCTATCCGGAAGCTTGCAGAGTGGGATTGTGACCATTCATGTCATCATAGTAACCTCGTTGTCGGCATCCTTTTCGGCTCGATCAGGACCTTGATTATTTGTTCGTAGGCCAATGGCAGCCTCGGCCTCCTTCTGGGTGTACGGTTCTTCGCGGAGTTGCTTCACTCTGCATCGGTTCTGTTAGATGGACTAGGCAGACTAGATACCCAATGTGATATGAGATAATGTGTACCTTCTCTTGTGTGGCTTCCCTTTCCTGTGGACGACGAGGTTCACCTCGCTCTCGTACCACTTGGCGCATTCCTTGCAGTACCATTTCCCCAAGTCTGGCAGGTCTTCGGGTGCCTTGGACTCCTTGAATTGAGCGAGGTGTTTCGACGAGAGGAGATCGGCCTTGATCTGATCGAGATCCCTTGTCTTCCGACGGGTCTTTGTTAATGTGCGCTTGTTGGTGACTCCCATGGTGGGCGATGCTCGATTCGAAGATGAATTCGATTTATATGCCAGCTTCCCGTCTCGAGAGGAGGAGTCGAAAGATTGTTGTAATGAAGTTGCTTTAACAGGTAAAGGTATTAGGTAAGTCGATAAAGTTGATATGGAGATTTCTTCGCTGAAATTTTGGTGGGGTCAAAACATTTTGGGCGATCTTTAGTTGCGACAGGTGGTCCTAGCTTCTGTGTTTGCAGTTTGCATTTGCGCTTGCGCTCTTTACGGTTCATATGTTCCGCGCCTCCGAATTTGACCCGGCTCCATCCGTTTTGCAGCGCCGGGCGAGCGGCATTGCGGCCGTCCACTGACGCAACCAGACTAAATTCCTACCTGAGGGGAGATAAAAATGCACATTGGCTGACTGGGAATTTAATAGGAGAACAACGCTCTAATATGTGATTCAGCAGAGTTGTGCGTCTGCACTTGCCCTACAGCCTATCGAAGGTGCCGCGATTAACAATACCCTCGTGCCGAAGGGTCGAGTTCACGACTCGGTGCCAAACTTACACCGAGGCAAGAAATCCGTGGGTTTTCTCTTCCCTTGTCGTCAGCTATAGCGCCGATTGGCCAATGGCGGCCCACCCGCTTGGTCTCCAGACGCAGCAAAAATTTGTCTCGGCCTGTCGAATTTGACCTGCAGACCTCGAAATGTGGACCAACTTGCATTCGTGAAGCGATTCAAGGCTCCTGTGCTGCGGCGGTACTTTGCCGGCGAGCCATCGGTACCTACGGCTATTTCCTAGGTACATACGCTCAGGAACAAGCGACATAAGAGTATTTAATGCAGAAGGTCTCAGACACCTTGTGTTATCAGCATATGGTTTGCGACAACGACAAACGGAGGATTGGAGTGTTCTACTACGTAGCAAGGCTAGCGACTGCGTATCTTGGCCGTAGGAGCTGATTTGCGGCGCTTACTACCCTACAGGTTTCAGAGATGAGCAGGGATGTCGCGAGAGCTTATGTCATAGATCATTCAGCTCCAATGAGGCTTGAGCTATGAAGAAAACAAGAAAGTGGCGCGAACTGCTCGGCTGGCAAACACTTACACAGAATTCGATATCATACCCACGATTGCATAACTTAAAGAACTAATATCAGCTTGGTGTATAAGATGATTTATACGGTCTCTTACCAATAGCAATAATCTGATTGAACGAGAGTTTCGCATGGGTTTGTGCTACCTACGTAGGCCCATGGTACATGGTAATCCTAACAGCCGACTAGTAACAAGCTTCTAGCTAACTAAACTCACGTCCCAAGTCCGGAAATACCAGTCGCAAGCTGCTTTCATCCATTCACATTCCGCGCTCTAGGAAAAATATTCGACATTGGACAACAACGTGGTGTTCCGTCGGGTACGCTTAATAAGTGAATGCATGAATGCATGGGTCTACGCAATGCACTCTAGCAAAAACATTTTGTTCAACGGTTAGGTCGGTTGCCTTATGTGGTAAAATTGGTAACGATGACGACTCTCTTATTCAATTAATAGAGGAAATTGCATAAGAAAGAGACTTATCTAAATCTGTGCGGCCAGCATGTGGCATACATATTTTCTTTATCTTGAGGAGTGGCTGATCCCCACGAAGCACTGTGAGGTCACATCTTTGACTTGAGGTAATCGGGTCTATTGTGATTCGTCCATTCAACCGGGTGACACCATGGACAGTGGAGGTACCTCCTCGTCTTAGCCGAAGTACCCTGATACACCCTGGGACCCAGTACGCCTAGCCACCTAAACGGCGATTTGGACCAGTAGGCATTAGCAGCTTCCCTTTACCGCAGAACCGCTGTACCGTTGTACCGCCGGCCAAGGTAGCAGCATCTTTAATCGCAAACCACAAAACTCTCCACCTTTTCTCTTCTCTTCTATCACAACATCCTTTTTTCCCTCTTCGCCTGAAGAACCCAATTCCTTTTTCCCTCTCGTTCCTAGAGGCGTCCTGTTTCCCTCTAGACCATATCCCCTCCGCCGACAAGCCTGAGAGCTTCTTTGATCAGATTGCTCCCTCACACCTGAACCCCACGTAGCTGTACCTGTTCCTGGGACCACGGTTTTCACCATGTTGGCCACTCGACAGGTCCTGGGCAATCTTGCCCGCTCGCGGGTCATGTCCAACATGAACCTGCGCCGGTGCATGGCGACTGTCACCGACTCGCCTTTGGATAGGAAGGTAAGTCGCCTTGTCGCGAAAGCTCAAAGCCCGTTTAGAGGTCGGCAGTGAAAGACTAATATTTCCCGCAAACTACAGGTGAAGCAAAACAACTGGGAAGAAAGCAACTTTATCAACTATAAGAAGATGTCTGAAAACCTGGCAGTTGTACGCAGCCGCCTCAACCGACCTCTTACATATGCCGAGAAGATCTTATACTCCCACTTGGACGATCCGCATGGACAAGCCATCGAGCGGGGTGTCTCGTACCTGAGACTGCGGCCAGATCGTGTTGCTTGCCAGGATGCCACCGCTCAGATGGCTATCCTGCAGTTTATGTCTGCCGGTATGCCTTCTGTGGCAAACCCGACGACGGTCCACTGTGATCACTTGATCGAGGCTCAGATTGGTGGAGTAAAGGATCTTGAGCGAGCTATCAGCATCAACAAGGAAGTGTACGACTTCCTGTCTTCCGCGTGCGCCAAGTACAATATTGGTTTCTGGAGACCTGGCTCTGGCATCATTCACCAGATCCTGCTCGAGAACTATGCTTTCCCCGGTGGTCTGCTAATCGGCACCGATTCGCATACGCCCAACGCTGGTGGTCTAGGCATGTGCGCCATTGGTGTTGGTGGCGCTGATGCTGTGGACGTTATGGCCAATCTGCCTTGGGAACTGAAGGCGCCAAAGGTCATTGGTGTCAAACTTACTGGTGAAATGAACGGCTGGACATCGCCCAAAGGTGAGTTTCTTCACTCTCCGCCGATGCTATATGTATTATAAGTGGGGCTAATTGGGTCTCTAGATATTATCCTCAAGGTTGCCGGCATCCTTACTGTCAAGGGTGGTACTGGCGCTATTGTTGAGTACCACGGTCCTGGTGTCGACGGCATTTCGGCCACTGGCATGGGTACGATCTGCGTACGTTAACCGATTTCTTTCTCCCCACTCTCGATTTCGAGTTTAGGCTGCACGAGAGCAGTGCGGGTTAATAATACCGGGCTTTGGTTTGCTAACAGGCATGATTGTCATTATAGAATATGGGAGCTGAAATTGGTGCCACTACCTCTCTGTTCCCATTCAACGACCGCATGTACGACTACCTGAAGGCAACCAAGCGTGCTGACATTGGAGAGTTCGCCCGCGACTACGCCAAGGAGCTGCGCGAGGACGAGGGCGCCGAGTACGACCAGCTTATCGAGATCAACCTCTCCGAGCTAGAGCCGCACATCAACGGTCCCTTCACTCCCGATCTAGCTACGCCCATCTCCAAGTTCAGCGAGGCTGTCAAGGCTAACAACTGGCCTGAGGAGCTTAAGGTGGGCTTGATCGGATCCTGCACCAACTCTTCGTACGAGGATATGTCCCGAGCTGCTTCGATCGCCCGCGACGCCATCGACCACGGCCTAAAAGCTAAGTCCGCCTTCATCGTCACCCCCGGCTCTGAGCAAATCCGTGCCACCATCGCCCGTGATGGCCAGCTTCAGACCTTCGAGGAATTCGGCGGCATCGTGCTGGCCAATGCCTGCGGTCCCTGCATTGGTCAATGGGACCGACAAGACGTCAAGAAGGGCGAGGCCAACTCGATCCTCTCTTCCTACAACCGTAACTTCACTGGCCGAAACGACGGCAACCCCGCAACCCACTCTTTCGTTACCTCTCCCGATCTAGTCGTCGCGCTCTCTATCGCCGGCTCTCTGCACTTCAACCCCTTGACCGATAAGCTAAAGGACAAGGATGGCAACGAGTTCTCGCTCGCTGCTCCCACTGGCGAGGGTCTCCCCTCGAAGGGATACGACCCCGGCAACAACACTTACCAGGCTCCCCCTGCTGACCGCGCCTCGGTCAGCGTCCAAGTCTCTCCTTCCTCGGACCGTCTCCAGATCCTGCAGCCCTTCCAGCCTTGGGATGGCAAAGATGCTCTAGACATGCCCATCCTGATCAAGGCTAAGGGAAAGACTACCACTGACCACATCTCTATGGCTGGCCCGTGGCTCAAGTACCGTGGACATTTGGACAACATCTCCAACAACATGTTGATCGGTGCTATCAATGAGGCCAACGGCGAGGCCAACAAGGTTAAGAACTCGACTAACGAAGAGTGGGACGCGGTCCCTGCCGTCGCTCGTGACTACAAGACCAAGGGTATTAAGTGGGTTGTCATCGGTGACTGGAACTACGGAGAGGGTTCGTCGCGAGAACATGCTGCTCTTGAGCCGCGCCACCTGGGTGGTCTTGCCATCATTACCCGAAGCTTCGCCCGTATCCACGAGACCAACTTGAAGAAGCAGGGTATGCTTCCTCTCACATTTGCGGATCCTGCCGACTACGACAAGATCAAGCCTGAGGACAGGGTGAGTTATTCTTCTCGGTTGATGTTAATTCTAGACTGTTTTTTTAGCTAATGAATTTGTGTGCATAGATCGATCTCCTCTGCACGGAACTTGCGGTCGGCAAGCCGTTGACGATGGTGGTGCACCCCAAGGACGGCAAGCCGTTCGAGGTTAAGCTGAACCAGACGTTCAACGAGGCACAGATCGAGTGGTTCAAGAACGGAAGTGCGCTGAACACGATGGCCAAGAACGCGAAGAAATGAAGAAGATATCCAAAGGCGAATCGGTAGAAGAGCTCAGGAGCACCAATATAGGAAACGTGCACGCAGGCGCATCGTTGTGGGGAGGCTTGCTACTAGAATTACTGCACATGGGGTGTATAGGGTCTTGGGTTACGGATGTCATGTTGTACGGGATGATTATATTTCTAACCCTCCGTGACGATAGTTTACCCGTTTCTAGAACGTTTTCTAGTTTTGTACAAAATGAAGAATTCAAAATAGTTGGTTCTGTTCGTTGTAAAGTGAAATAAATGTGTACTTCCTTCGGGACTACTGGAGGTAAACGCAAATATGTAGATAAGCGAGGTTATTTCCGGAGGTACCGTCGACAAGGTACATATATAAGACATTATCGATAAGGTGTATGTAGCGCTGAAGATCGGATCCTTCTAGCGTGTCATCTTCGCTCATGGCGCTGTGCCGTTACCTCTCGAGGCCCGATACCCCTGTTGCCTCTCACTGCCTTGCCTTGCAGTTGCGACTTTTGGCTGCAAAGCACACGACTCATCAACTTCCTTTCTCCAAATCGCATTCCATCACTTTTTCGATGGCGGCTCGGATTGGCAGCAAACAACCCTTATAAGCGTAGCAGGACATATCCTGCATGCTCTTTGCCTATTTGTTGTCTACTTGGTTCTAGGTTAGCACTTTGATTTTCGAGAGGAGCAAGTTGCCTCATTCGGTATTCGAAGGATCACTCGGCCGGGAACGACAAGCGACACGAATCGATTCACTACTATCACAAACCCTCGGAACGATGCCTACGATTCAGGGATTCAACACGCTGCGAGCGCGCTCGTACGTGTTCCGGCTGCCACTGTTTACTCGCGCCATGATTGTTGTCATGGTGGCATTCTGGCTGGCTAGTCTCCAGTCTGTGTGGGATTTGCGACAATGGGGTGCCCTCATCCCGGATGAGCTGGGCCTCTCGACTAGTTAGTTCATCTGTCACGAAGGGAAATCTACTATACGTATACTAACCGATGCGTCCTCGATGCAGTGTACCGAGTGAACACGTTCCCACTGATCCACCTCAACTTCTTCCACGCCTTGTTCAATATCCTCTCTCTGACGCCGCTGATGGAGAGGTTCGAAACCGAGTTCGGCACCTTGACGTCGTTGGCCCTGTTCTTTGGCCGTAAGTGCACTCAACCAACGACCGTTGCTTGTCGTGGCTTGTCAGGGTTAACTAAGATTTATGCTTGTTTTAGCATTGACTACGATACCGGCACTCCTATACGTTTTCATAGAGAAACTCATACTGAGGGGGAACACGGCGGTCATGGGAGCTAGGTATATACACCATGCTTAAGGGTTGGAGTTTTCTATGCTAACTCGTTGGCGCGGGATAGTATCTGGGTGTTTCTTTTGCTTGGCATAGAGGCTATTCGAACCTACAAGACGAATCCCTACCTCGTGATTGGAACACATCATGTCCCGACATGGACGACGCCTTTAATGATCGTGCTAGTGATCGAGGCCCTCATCCCCAACACTAGTTTTGTTGGTCACATATGCGGAGTCGGCACGGGTTATCTATGTAAATTAACCCTTTGTCTTATTATGTTAACACGCTACTGACAAGAAATCGTCTAGTCGGCCTGGGGTACCTCAAGTTCCTATCGCCGCCGGAGAAGGCACTACGATGGATCGAAGCACGTCTAAACCTGCTGGGACGGCTACCGCACTACGTCAGCGTGGATCAGAAGACATATGGACGGTTTGGGGTATTGCCAACCAGCAACTCGACTAGCTCGACGACCCCATTAGGCTTGATAGGTTCTACGCAGAGATTAGGTCCCTAGTAAGTCAGCCTTCCACGGCTTTCTCATACGTAAGGGAATGTCAGGGAAGAGTCAGTGAATGCTACCTTGTATATAGCATATGTTTAATCAGCATTGCATGACACTGGAGTTTTTGGACGGGAAACATAATCCTTTAGCGTTGCGAGGCCATATTATCGTTACCTAGGTCAGGCGCTTGCGTAAGGAGTAAAAGGAGGTTGACTTTTTGTATCAACATCTAATAAAGTCTTCTCGAGTGGCCGTTCACCGTTGTGTCGTGTATCCATCTATGTATGAATTCCAATAGTGCTCGACTTAGATGAAGATATGCAGCTAACGGTTCATTGGGCCGTAAGGCTGCTTACATAAGTACCGTACCTAACTTAATTAGAGGACCCCTGGAAGTGGAAGTCAGGGTAACCTCGTGTTGTATCTTATGTGCTAGGTACATTACAACCTTTACTTATAACCTTGTACTCTACCACCACGATCTGCACATGGTCAACTCAATGTAGTCTGCCACACACATCCTTTCGTTCGCAGCGAATAGTCAAATCCAAGAGACCAGAGGAGCCATGCCGCGTCTAATCTGTAAGCTACTTATATATTTCTTCGGGAGGAAAGCAATTGGCTAATTCATAATGCTATAAAATAGCTGCGGCGCTACTCCTGCGTCGCGATCCTAGACTGCTCAAGGTCCCGCCGTACTTGTCTCTTCTTTGCATCGTCGTCGGTGTCGTTTGGCTGCTCCTGCTACCTCTCGATCAGTATTCCCGCCGGACCTATATCAGTGAGAACGCGCTTCTGCCGGGTCAGGTCCATACGTATTTCGGGGGAAGCGACCAGAATGTGTTTCGCGCTTACAGGCACGAGGTCGATGCGTTGCAGAACAAGACCAATATTGAGTATGGAGTTTAGGTTCTGGCATTTTAGGGTGTGAGGTTATCAATTAGATGGCTAACACGTGGCCAGAGTAAACGACGAGCTCGAGAAGATCTTCAAGGGCGTCGGTCTCAAGGTCGGCCGCCAGAACTACACCTATCGCTCCTCAGGCAACACGTATTCTGGCGAGAACGTATATGCTATCCTGCAGGCTCCCCGCGGCGATGCTACTGAGGCCATTGTGCTCATTGCCGCGTGGAAGAATGTTCAGGACGAGTTCAACCGCAACGGTCTAGCCTTGGCTCTGGCCCTGACTAGGTACTTCAAACGGTGGTCTCTATGGTCCAAGGACATTATTCTTGTCGTACCGCCTGACAGCAAGGCTGGCCCCCAGGCCTGGGTCGATGCATATCACGATGCGCACGATGCCTCGCAGGTTGCCTCATTGCCTGTCAAATCGGGTGCGCTGCAGGGCGCCATCGCGCTCGACTACGCGCAGGAGGGCCGCTTCGAGTCGGTGCATATCGTCTACGACGGCGTTAATGGGCAGCTGCCGAACCTGGACCTAATCAACAGTGTCGTTAACATCGCTAGTGGCCAGATGGGCATGGGATCCGCGCTGCAGGGCATGTGGAAGCACTCGCAAAAGTACGACGACAACCTAAAGACAGTGCTACGCGGCATGCTCAACCAGGCGCTCGGCCACGCCTCCGGCCCTCATAGTTGTTTTATCCCGTACCACGTCGATGCTATCACGCTGCAACCCGTGGGTCAAGGGTGGCATGATGAGATGGGTTTGGGGAGATTGGTCGAGGGCATGTTCCGCAGCTTGAATAATCTGCTTGAGAAGCTTCACCAGAGCTTCTTTTTTTACCTCCTAATTCACAAGCACCGCTTTGTGAGCATTGGTACCTATCTACCCAGCGCCATGCTCATCGCGGTCAATTTCACCATCATGGCTATTGCGCTGTGGGTCAAGAGCGGGCATAAAGGAGTTGATCCTACGGCTGAGCAGACGAAGGATGAGCGCAAGACTGAGGGAGATGCTAAGGGGGTTGAAGTGGTGCAAGTGCAAACGGCGCCGACTTCGGTGGCGGTTGAGCGAGAGATACTCCTCCCGCTCATCCTCGTCGCCGGCGCTCAGTTCTTAGGCTTCGTGCCGCTGTTTTTATTCAACCAGACTCCTAGCGTGAGTTCTTCTCTTGATTTCATCTCCATTCTTCTTTTTTCCCTGTCCAACGTTTCTATCTCCCAGCCAGACTCCATCACGAGCAACAAACCCACAAAATCAATTCCCTTGACTTTCACTCCCTGTTCCTTTCGAGTGCCAAAAACTGACCAAGTAACAGATATCTAAGTTGCTCACCTCAGTCTTCGTCCTCTTCACCGTCCTCAACGTCGGGCTGCCGCACGCGGCGTCCTACTTCCTGACCAACGCAATCCCAAAACCGCCCACTGCCCAGCAGTACCTGCTCGTCAAGTCCTTCTCGCTGCTGCTCCTCGGCATGTTTCTGTCCTCGCTCGCCACCCTCAACTTCTCGCTCGCCTTCCTCGTTGGCCTTCTATCCTCCCCGCTATCGTTCACGCGCCCCTGGCCCGACTCCCGCGCCGCTAGGTACGCGCACGCCGCCCTGCTGCATTTGCTAAGCCCGCCCGCTGTTCTGTTAGTGGGCTCCGCGGTTAGTGGGGTGAGTGTGCAGACCGTGCTCGAGGAGGCGGCGTTCGGGTGGCATGTCTGGGGCTTGTATACCCCGCTGGTCGTCTGGTGCGTCTGGTGGCCTGCGTGGTTAGTAGGCGAGATCGTGGTGTTAGGACGCCCGAAGGCTGGGAGTGGGAAGGAGAAAAGTGCTTGACTTCTAGTTATTAATTTATTTTAAATGAAAACGAACGGGGAGAGGAAGGACAAAATGGGGAAGGAGGTTAATATTGTCGTTTTCACCCAGCGAGCGTACATATCTACCGAGTATGGTGGACAGCGGCGAGGATAGGTGGGACCAAGGAAAAGGAGAACATTGTCAGTGTTTTGATATCAAGACGAGGTTTTGGCACTGCATCGCCTTGCCATGAGAGCTTTGAGCGGGCTGTAGAAAATGGGAATAGGAGTTGAAGATACCAATCAATAAATACATCATTTTCACAGCACACTTAGAAGTCTCCATACGTTGCTCGAATGATGGAGAGGGGCTCACTTCGTAGTCTTTCCCTTGAGCTTTACATGCTTAAACATCTAGGTAAGACGGGTTAGAGACTGTTGACTATGGTGGAAGACAGATGTAGCCGTTAGCTATAACAAACAAACAAAAAGGTTAGTTATGTAAATATTAATATTCACGCATTCAACATTAGACCTCATTAGACCTCATTATACCGACGCATTTGTTAATTAACATCGGACTTCTCTTGCACTAGGTAAACTAGCAACATTTGCCCCCTTATGCTTAGGAAGGAGACGTTATGAACGTCTATTAGTTTTCTATCATACAAGGCCTCTAGGCCTTCCCTTCCCTTCCTGTGTGAATTGCGTGGAGAGAACTTGATGATACGACTCTCTGTCGATCTCCGAAGTCCCTGCATAATACACAACCCATGTGAACACTCTTTTCTAGAATATGCTCAGATGGTCAGTTAGACGGACAGGCGGACATAAAAATCAGGGAGCCCAGATGTCCTGCCCCGATGCCTCGATCCAATTGCCCAGCTTGTTCACGTTCTCGCCCCACTCGCCGAGACGTTGGCTCATGCTGGCGATCTGGGTCATGTCCAGGATGCGCGGCTGCACCCACGTGAAGTTGACTAGCTCGTCCACTTCGTCGATGGTGCCTCTGACTAGGCCCAAACTTAGGGCCTTCATGACCAGGTGCTCGATCTCGTCCTTGCGCACCTTGGTGTCAGCGGATATGCTGCCGAAGCTCATGGCTCGCTGGTGCGGTGGTCGTCTAAACACGCTCTCGGTTAGGGCAGCCAGGTAGATTTTCTGGCGGACGTCCTCGACGTGCTCCTTGAGCAGCGGGATAGTGGAGATGCGGCCTGACAGCATGTCGTAAGCGGCAAGGTCGCCGCGGTTGAAGGCCAGCAGCAGCTCCTGCAGCCAGGCGACGTCGCCGGTCAGGGCAGCAAGGATGGGGTGCTGCAGCAGCTCGCCGAAGTTGTAGATGGAGTCGGAGACGAGGGCTGCGATGCCGAGGTCGTAGGCGCGAGCCTTGCGCTCGTCGGGGGACAGGGAGGAGAGGTCGATACAGGCGAGGTAAAGGAGGGCGTTGCGGTAGTAGGAGGCGAAGTCGCCCTTGACCTGGTAGTAGTCGGCGTTGACCTGATAGAAGGCGGCATGGACCTTAGTCTCGACGCTATCGAAGGCATCGAGGATGTGCTCGGCCTTGTCAAGGTCCTTGCGCGAGGCGTCGAGGTCGCGTAGGTCTAGCTCGACACGGGCGACAGCAGCAGTGGCGTAGACGAAGGCATCCTGGGAGTTTTCGTTGTCGACCTTTTTGGCGAGGTCGGTGAGGAAGGTGAGGCGTTCTTGGTCGTCTATTTATTGTAGTTAGTATTAGTTAGATACTATACTCTGTCATATAATCTAAGAATGTCGTACCTCTACATTGGGTGGCAGCCTTCAATCCTAAATCGACGAGCTTGAGTTGGTTGATCTTGTCGGCGAATTTTAATATGAAGACCTTATAGAACTTGAGGCGCTGTTGCTCGCTCTGGGGGTTGGCGAAGAACTCAATCAGGGCGTCGGTGAGCTGGTGCCATAGCTTGCGCTCCCAGTAGTTCTCGAATTGGATGATGAGGTACTGGAGCTCGTCCGGAGTCTCGTCCCGCTGGTCAGCCAGGAAATCGGCGATGCTATCGACGTTCATGATTGGTTTTGTGATTCTTTGAAAGCCGATTAGTTCCTGGTATTTGGTAGAGAGAGGGTATCGGCAAGAATGGGTTTCGGAATGGGCGAGGTGGTGATGTTTGGTATGGTCTAGTTTGTTGGATGTAAAGGTGAAGCTTCTTGAGCTTCTGTCGATACGCGGCTGGGGTGCAGCCTGTCATCAAAGTACCTATGTATCTTTTGTTACGTACTGTACATACATCACCTTAGCTTTGTGACATGTGGCTTGACTTATGCATTAACCACCAACCTTCCAGGAACCTTAACCAATCTTATGAGGCGCATTAACTTTGACCAATGCGTACTGTGGCTTGTCTAAGCTTCCCGATCCCACCAAGTCCAAAGCTTCAAACATCTCACCAGCTTTATCGCAATTGGAAAGGCCGCCTCATTCTTGCACCTCGGGTATTTCGAGCAAAGGATGGCTTCCTTTCCGACCGCCGTGCGGTCCAGTCGAAAGCTAGCCTTCAATCTCGTCCACGCCCGACACATTTCCGACCTCACTGTCACCCGCACCGGCAAGCCCATCCTCCGCGTCCAGGGTGGAAGGTCCGTCGTCCTGGCTCCTCTTATACCAATTGACACTATACTGACATGCTTACGTCTGTAGATCATCTCTCGGAGGTATGCCACCGCTGATGAATTATCCCAAACCCTTCCGATCCTAATATCTCGTATAGGTCATACTGCGACAGTATTTGGCGCAACCGGACAACTTGGAAGATATATCGTCAACCGGTTAGGTATGAAGCAAGAAACACCATAACAGTCCTTTTAATGGCTAACACCATACGATATAGCACGCCAAGGATGTCAGGTTGTGGTTCCCTACCGAGAAGAGATGGCAAAGCGCCATCTCAAGGTCACAGGTGATCTAGGCCGTGTCGCCTTCATCGAATACGACTTACACAACACCGAGTCGATCGAGGCGAGCGTGAGGCACTCCGACGTCGTCTACAATCTCATTGGCCGGAATTACCCTACCAAGAACTTCAGCTTAGAGGACGTCCACGTCGAAGGCACCGAGCGCATTGTCGAGGCCGTGGCCAAATACGACGTCGACCGCTACATCCACGTCTCTTCCTACAACGCCGACCCCGATTCACCCGCCGATTTCTTCGCCACAAAGGGCCGAGGAGAGCAGGTTGCTCGAAGCATCTTCCCAGAAACCACCATCGTACGGCCAGCACCTATCTTTGGATTCGAAGACAACCTCCTTATTCGATTAGCCGGTGTCACCAATGTGTTCACATCAAACAACATGCAGGAGAGATATTGGCCCGTTCATGTTCGTCTTACTAGAGTACTTGTCGGAATATTGAGCGACGTGCTAATTTTAATAGTCAATTGATGTCGGCCAAGCTCTAGAAACCATGCTATACGATGACACAACAGCCGGCCAGACCTTCGAACTCTACGGTCCTAAGAACTACTCGACGGCAGAAATCGCTGAGATGGTAGACCGAGAAATCTTCAAGAAGCGAAGACACATCAATGTCCCAAGGGCCATCCTGAAACCCGTCGCCGGAATTCTCAACAAGGTGCTCTGGTGGCCTATGCTGTCGGCAGAAGATGTGGACAAGGAATTCATCGATCAGAAGATCGACGAGACGGCAAAGACGTTTGCTGACCTAGGCATCAAGCCGGGTGACATCAGCAACTACACATATCATTACGTGGTAAGCATATTTTCTTTCATAATTCACATGCATGGACGGTAATGTTAACAAGACCAACAGCATGGATTCCGTAGCTCGGTTTACTACGACCTGCCTCCAGCGACAGAGAAGGAGAAGAGAGAAGACAAAAAGTACTTGCATGTATTAGACGAGTGGTAGAAGATAACATCGCAAGAGCATCATTTTTCAATAATTCATCGGAAAAAGAAACTCATAATGCATTGTACATATATACTAGTCACAAATTGTACTGTAAAAGCTTTTCCGGATTACAAATAATTTGATATGTCCAGTGTCGATGGTGATTTGCTGTGGTAGATGAGATTATTGTAGATTTGAATTAGATTGAATGTGCTTGTAAAGAAAGATTTTTGCACTCCAAGACCAAGAAAATCCAAGTCAGAGCCCAACGAGATTAGTCAACTCAACTCAAATCAACTGTCAACCAGAATATCATAATTTTGTATACCTAAAAATCAACAGAGTAAATGACGGTTCAATATGGCGGATAGTGACGATGAACCAATGTAAGTTAATCAGACTGTGAGAGTCCGAGCCGACTAGCGTACACATACACACATATTCCTCCCTCGCTATATCTCTAGTCTTTCATAATGCTAACGAACTCGCAGAACCCTCTCATCCCACGCCCTCGCGGCGCTGCAGGATTTCTACGGCGAGCGCGACGCACACGCCGACAAATTCGAGAAGCTCAAGGCCGCCGCCGAGGAGCAACATGACAATGCGCTACCCCTATCCATGGATGTGTTCACTGAGGACTGGAACGAATCACAGTTCTGGGTGCGTCTTGTGTCTATCACAAACCCCTGGACTCTAGAAGGGGTCGGAAGAAGGAGCCGATGAGATGGCGCGATGGAATGAATGCTGACTTGAAGTGTTGTAGTACTCGGACGAGACCGCCACGCTACTCGCTAAGCAGTTATTACATGGTGTCCGT
The DNA here is from genome assembly GCA_022578875.1 of Hypoxylon crocopeplum. Lineage (NCBI taxonomy): Eukaryota > Fungi > Ascomycota > Sordariomycetes > Xylariales > Hypoxylaceae > Hypoxylon > Hypoxylon crocopeplum. The sequence goes on along the minus strand of MU399599.1, from coordinate 107,270 downwards.
GAGGATGAGGTTATTGCCGTGGTGTCGGCACCGAGTGTGTTCGTTGCCTTGAAGAATCTGTTGGTAAGTGGACATTCGAAACATCACTCGTGATTCGGATCCTTTCTTAACGTACCTCACGAAATCAATAAAACTACACTTCTCTTCCTAGACCACTCAACCCCTTCTCCTTACTCGCGTTCCCTACTAGGGGAATATTCACTAAGATATTAACCTTAACCATCCTCTTCTCTCACAGAACACAGCAGATGCCAACACCCCCAAACCGCAGAAAGTATATCTCCTCGAACACGATCAGCGCTTCTCCATCTTCCCCGAGTTCGTCTTCTACGACTTCCAGCAGCCCATCAAGCTGCCGGCCCACCTGAAAGGCAGTGTAGACCGCATCATCTGCGACCCCCCTTTTCTTAGCGAGGACTGTCAAACCAAAGGTTCGTCTACCCCTATCCTTCCCTTGCCTTTTCTACCTCCTCTCCCGTGAGAGCAGTATCTCCGCGGTTCGGTAACATTCCTGGGCACTATCTACCTCTCAGTTCCCTTTCCATTCCGCAGTCTACATGCCACAGAGATACTACACAGCTGACTCGACACAGCCGCTCTGACGGTGCGCTGGGTGTCACGGCCCTCCAGTGGAGCAGACAGCCGGCCTCGTCCACGCTTGATCGTCTGCACGGGCGAGCGTATGGAGACTCTTGTCACCAAATTATACAGATCCTTCGGAGCTCGTACGACCACCTACGAGCCCCGTCACGCGCGCGGGCTAAGCAATGAGTTCTACTGCTACGCTAACTTCGAGTGCGACGCATGGCAGTTCAAGGAGGATAGGGAACAGGACGGGAAACTAGGCACTCCGAAAAGCTAGCCACGTAACAGGTGATAAGTTCATTGGTTCAAGAGACTTATAATCAAACTGATCCATTTACTCCTCGCCCTAATCTTCCACTTCTTTGATTATCCAATATATGTACTTCATAGCATTTAAGTCATGTTGGTACTGGACCAGCAGAAAGCATGCAGAGACAGTTAGGCTCAGAGAAGTCGAACTGATTTCCTTCAATAGTTTATCGTGAACTTCCGACTTTCAGTCTTGACATTCACTAATAGTCTCGCCCCCCTTTGGTCATCAGGCTTTAGGCATTGAGATAGCACCTACATATATATATATAAATACCTCAAGTTGGCACAAGCAGCACACGCATAGTCAGTCAGAATTATGGAATATAACCTCAGACCAAGTGATGGAACCTCCGACGGGTATGTCATAGTATTGCTCTATGTGATGCTTGCTTCTCTATTCAATGACAATACGCAACGCAGAACACACAGCACCCCAACCGTGTAAATGCTTCAAAACACCGCCGTCCATTTCCGATGATCCATGATGAAACCCGAATTTACGCCAGTGATCGGATGATGTAGAATAACAAATAGGCCTGGCTTCCGAGGACATCCGACTTCTTGGCCAGCTCGACTCTGTGGTCGTTGAATGAAAACCACTGCTACCATGTTAGTATCGGTGAGTTATGTCGTGACCAAGAAACTTACTTGATCTCCAACTCGGGAATACGTCACGTAGTGTCCTGGACCAGTTAGCCTTCAAGAAATATTCCAGAGCTTTGATCACATACCCGTATCGATCTCCCCGACATGTTCCACAACACTTAGTAGGTCGTACGCACACGATCGGTTAAGCTCTTGACTGTCCCTGGCATCTCCGATCCTACCACGGCTAGTGTATGGAAGCATGTTTAGCTGTAGTGGAAATTGTACTTTCGTGCTAATTTTCGACGCAACGCGATCACGACTCCCCTGCTTGAATTCGAATCTCTAGACATAATAATATTAGCATTCGTCCCATAATGAACCGGAGCAGTTCGTACTCACCTTAAGCTGTATTGACAGGACGTTGGGTAGGAGCTTGATGCTATGATCTCTTCGAGCCTGCTGTGAGGAATTACAGTTCCTACACCGATATTCACACTTGTCAGACTTGATGTACTCCTCGTCGAGGCACTCTTGCAACGTCAGCGACGCGGCCGTCTTAGCTGCCTTCTTGCCCCTCTTCTGCGATAGGTTCTCTAGGCCTAAACTGAGATCGAGAAACGACTCTACAGCGTTCGTCATGCCACCACAATGTTGGCAAGTCGTCCGGCTCTGGAGCTTCCCGTAGAAAGTTTGGTGAATTATGCAGTTGCAGCTGTGCTCACTTCCCGTTTCGGGTTTCTTGCCGTCGCCGTTCCTCTCGTGTAGCTCCTCGGCAAGGAACTGGAAGAATTCGTGCGCATCTTGCTCTTTAGTTGTGACCAGGTTCTCGAACGCCTTCTTCTCCGATATCCAGAACCCGGACAGGATGTTAGCAGCTGTGTAGCCGTTAGTGTTCTCGAGGGCGTAGAAGTCCTGGAACATATCGTCCATTGCGCAGCTAAGACAGTGAGGTATTTGACAATCGCTGCTCTGGTGTCCGTCGCTTAGGTAGAAATTTCGGAGAAGCGGATTGTGAAGAAAGCTCTGGAGGACGACGTTCTGGTAACATGTTGCGCCAGCGTTGTAGATGCCGCGAAGGCCATCTGCTCTGCACGACGCGATGGTGGTATTGGATGATATATATCTAGGATCATCCTTCAGGGGATCTTTCACCGCATCCGAGAACATTTCCTCGTGCTTTCTCTTACGGCCTAAGTATGTTAGTCTTGTTGGGTGTTCTACTTGGGCAAGCTTTTGTTTGTCGTTTTTGGACAGTCGGAGATTGTCCCGTATGAGAGGATCTGGGAATGTGCATAGACATACTTGAGAATGAGCCTGTACCTATCTTTCTCACTCTGAGTTCCTCTAGAGTTGGGTCCCATACAAAGTCCTCGCAGAATTGGCAGAACAGCGCGCCACTTCTCGAGTCGACATCTATGGTTCATTAGTCAAGGCATCCGGGTCAAGGTAGTCTTACTACGACATACAGAAGCGGTGGCTCTTCTTGTTGCCATGCTTAGCACGCTCTTCCTCCGGGACAATGGTAGAGCATTGTAAGCACAGGTAGTTCGAGGTTAGAGAGGCAATAATCTGATTATCTGGGCCTTTGCAAGTTTGCGGTACCAAGGGGTTGCCGTCGAAGATGACCCGCAGCAGCATCTTGTAATACTGGATAGAGCTGTTCATGACATCCGGGCTGTTGGAGAGAAGGAGTTGAACATGTTCTGGGGCAACGTCAGCTTGCAACGAAACAGAACTACCTAGCTCTCGAGTCTACTATACTAACCGCAGCCGAACAGAGGTGTTCCTGGGGCGGGAGACTTAATCTTGACATTCTTGGGCGACGCCGGGGTGGTAGGTCGCGCAGCCATGTTTCCCGCCACGAGTGTAGTCGATTTATCAAGAGAACTATTGTACGAGTTGAACAAATCTGTTGTAATAAGTTCGGGTGGTGGCTGGCACGACGGTACGGGTGCGGAAGACGAGGGACGGAACTGCGTTTAGAAGAGTAGAACAACTGTCCTTCGCAATTGAGTCGTGCAAGATTGGAGTATCGAAGATTAATTAGTTGGTGAACGTCGAATAGACCGAGAACGAACGAGGCTCTGGCATGGGTTGGTAGAGTGATGTAGGCAATAATTGCACCGAAGCGACGTGCTTTTTGCAACGAGATGCTTCAGCTCCTGAAGATGCGATTCGTCTTCTGAAGCTTCAATTTTACCGTCAGCAGTTTGTTAGTCACATATATGTTTGCTATAACACTTACAAATCTCGAATTACTTGCTAGAGAAGCTAGAGAGTATTAGATGCAGAGGCAGCTTTAATAACTTCTCCCGTCTACGCAGCGTCATTCAATAACGCCGGAAGGATTACTTTATTACTATTTGATTTACAGTTGAAGCAAGACGCCGTAAATCCTTATCGACACCTGATCCACCGCCTTATCCCTCTTATCCGGCGCGCTAGCGGGATGATCCAGGGGTTCGCTTGGTGGCAGGGTGGCTACCCGCGGCGCCTGAAGGGAACATACAGCCCGACCGCCGACGACCCTTCCGTTCCAGACATCGAGTAGGTACTACATGTATTTTAACGCTTACTCTACCGCTAGTAAGGTAATGAATATTAGTCCTCAACCTTATCGTCTATTTAGACCTCGGCTTTTCATTTATATCCAATTGCGCCTCTTCTATTCGCAGTCGCGTACAAGTCGTGGATGGCACAATCAAGCCTTGTTCTAGCCTCATTGCCGATATCGTAATACATAGTTGCATCCAGTTAACTAACTCTACTAAAGAGTTCGATCTCTATACATTAGACTATTATTAACTCCAAGTATCAACTATTTCTTGGTGCGAATCTATTAGGCCTCGTCTCTTGATCATACTTGATTTATGTTCCCAATGGTATGAGAGCTATCCGGTTAGCTTCGACTACCACCATGGCCGCCCAACTTGTTCACTTGCCTGAGATCGAGCGAATTAGTCCTGCTTGTATTCGCATTCTAGGCGGTAACCCGAGCAAGTTCACACTGCAGGGCACCAACACATACCTAGTTGGAACCGGATCTGATAGGTTGCTGATTGACACTGGTGAGGGAAAGCCCTCGTGGATTGCCGCCTTGAAGCGAACTCTCGAGAAAGAAGAGGCCACCGTCAGAAGTGCTCTCGTCACTCACTGGCATCACGATCACACAGGCGGAATTACCCAACTTCTAGAACATTCACCACAAACAACCGTCTACAAATGTCAGCCGACGGATGGCCAGCTCGATATCTCAGAAGGACAGAAATTTGAGGTCGAGGGAGCCACCTTGACAGCCTTCCATACTCCGGGCCACACGGTAGATCATATGGCATTCGTCTTGCAAGAAGAAGACGCGCTGTTCACAGGCGACAACGTCTTGGGCCAGGGTACCGCCGTTTTCGAAGATCTCGGCACCTATCTCGGAAGCCTAGCGAAGATGGAGAAGCTAGTTTCGGGCCGGGCATACCCAGGACACGGCCCGGTGCTGCCACAGGCGATGGCTAAGATCGCCGAATATATTTCCCACAGGCATCAGAGAGAGCGGCAGGTCATACAAACGTTAAGTTCCGCTAAGGATACCGACCTTTGGACTCCCATGGAACTGGTAAAGGTTATCTACCGCGACGTCCCGGAAAGTCTTCACTTACCCGCCTCGCATGGTGTGGTTCAGATTCTACGGAAGCTCCGGGACGAAGACAAGGTCGTACTGGAGGGTGAGGATAAGTGGCGTCTGAAAGACCGGTCAAGCCTATGAAGACGTCATCAACGAATCGGAAAAAGTCCTACGCGATACAAGACTGCTGGTTTAAACCGAAATAGAGATAATTTGGTATTGGCGGCCGTTCGGGGCCCAACTTTCATGTACAAGACGATCTACTTGCGACCAGAAGGCGTTTTGTGTATGACTGCTTACGATCACACTTAAACACCGTACTCGAAGTTTTCGCCTTACGTCAGATGAGTTTTCGCATCTACTTTGAGTCATCATTTAGCATCTTTAGATCGCAGATCTAGTACTGAGGCTACTACGGGGTAATACCAGCATGTCGGGAGCGACACTGCCGCAGGGTCCCACGCAAGGAGACATCACCTAGGCATTCTTCAAGTGCCAGCACATATTGATACGCCCCATAAGGCACTCTTTTTGTCAAAGTGCAAAATTATATTTGTAAGACATGGAAATGCAAGGAGAGCTTTATTTAAAAACTAGGTACATTCCAATTCCAATAAAGGATTCCGACTCGCTCGAGGTGGTGTCGGGGCCGCAGGACTTACAATTCGGAAGCTCGGGGCCAAGCACTGTATGACATATATTAATAAGCACAGTAACTCTCGGCAAACACTAGTCGGAGTTCGAGACTTGCAAATAATTTCTGATCTGGTCTAGTACTACACTATGTGGACAAAAAGGCTCGAGAAGGTTCGTTTTCTTTAATAATTAGATGAATCGAGGCTCAAGTGCAAGGTACGTCTCTAACTAGAACTACTATAGTATTCATTGCTTTGGCCTTAGTCCGTTCCAGTAATATAATCGGTAGCTTCCGCTGAGAATCGAAGTGAAGCTATACGGAATTATAGTCACACTTACCCATATCGTGAATTATAAGTTCCGTTTATGTAGCAGTATAAGTTCACACAATTTTAAGTAATGAAAGTCGTGCCAGCCTTACGGCACAACTAGAAAGAATAATTACGGTAGTTTCGGATGATCATACGCTACGCAAGTAACAGTATGCAAGGGTATGTTCCATTTTCGGCCAGCTATCCTTGTCTCGTTCTCCATTCGGACTCCGAAGTGTCCGTTCGCTTCTAACTTCCTCTCGTCCTTCGATGTGTTATTGGGAGCCACCGCAAGGGTTTTTGTACAAGTCGGGCGGAAAAGCTTTAACCGACCATAGCTCTTCACAGAGAATAGCGAGGAGGATGAAAAGTTGACGAGCTATCTTATTCGTATGGTCACTAAACTCTTGGGTTCACTTCTCGGTATTCTTGGGCTTCACTCCATCGTCATCCTAAGGTCTTGGCGAAGCGTTGCTTAAAAATTCATATGTACCTCTTATTAATCCGCCGCGCCGACGAGGCACGTTGGATGTATGTACCCGATGCTGGGTGTCGTGGTCAGCGATCGTACTATGTAGTTGACGGATTTCTTATAGCATGTTCTACCAACAAGTATTGCGGCTTGGTTATGGAGGGATTCGCTAGCGCATGGAGTGCTGCAAGTGTATGTAGTTTATGTATGTAGTTCAATCGATGTCTCGTACTCGGTATGGCGGCCATTCAACAGAGGAAGTACTACATCTATATTAGTTTCTAACGGCCATGCAACTGCACCATCGCCAATGTCACCCTACCTCTTCCTTTCGCAGATTAGTGAGGCGAGATTCCCATATATGTATGTACGTATATGTGACGACTCGCCCATGCTCATCTGACTTTCCCCATCCCATATTAGTTACATATCATCTGAGGGGTTCGTCAACTATGTCGACGGCCTCTGACGAAGGCACGTCACGGCTCGGCGAAGAAGGATTTGGCGGTCGGCATTTGGTGTGTTGCAGCGCTACTGCCGTCTCGTGCATGATGGCGTCCGGGTAAGCTGTCTTCCCTGCTCGCTACCTCCTAGTCGACGAGCGGCGTCAATGGACCGAGCTAGCGAAGGATACTGTAGGCGTGGTACTGTGTGGTGAGACTAATTCTCCTCGGAGTTTGGCGGCGGTATGTTATGGGAGAGAGAATTACGTGTATCGTTCCTCATCCTTAGTCTCATCTCGTGGATATTTGCCAACCGTTATGAAATTTGCTCACAGAGGTTGAAGGCTAAGCACATGATGATCCATGAATGTCATCCTAACGTTATGATGCAGTATAACACTAACGAATAATAAGACTTCACAACATGATTAGCGATATCCTGTCGATCCATAGTGGGGCATACATAAGGAGGTATGCCTTATGCCTTATACACTATACTCTGTATGTAAACGCCGATGCTGCCGACGCTTACATAGTAGTACCTTTCACTGTGTAATGGACAAGCCTGGATCCCTGCTAGCGCGGCTCCTCAAGAATCTCGAAAGGCTGAGAAGTCTCCCGCGAAGCCTACGCGCGCAGCCATTTCAGGTAATAGGCAACACACATGATCAGCTCTGTTGGTTCAATGGTTCAACGTGCATAAGTCCGGTATATGTCTAAAAACCCTAGCGACTCAGTTGGTAACACATTAGAGAGCATGAACAAGGCGAAGTGAAATACTATGTAATAAGAAGCTAACGTTTATTTACGGGTATGTTCGATCGGATGCGGATTTAATACAACAGTCCCAGGAATTAAGATGGTATGTCCGATTGCGGACGACGGGGTGTTCGGATGGCTTGCTCTTTCGCTCTTTCATTGAGTCGTTGACCTCGGAAACAGCTCCTTTCATAACTTAGCATTCATTGGCCAGGAAGCTTCTAGTCATTGTCGCATGGCAAGATACCTGGATACTACATAATGTATGTAAGCAGCACAAGGTAACCCCGGTCAGACATGAGGTATCGACGCTCTGCATGGGTACCTAGCGGGAAGTGGACCCTTCTACGACTAATGTAGTCATTTTTATGTATCCCGCCTATGAAACGGTACATGAGCGACATGGATATTTTACATGTGAGCTAGGGACGACCCATTCCTGCCACCTTGTACCCACAGTCATATTCTGTAAGTTTCTTGAAGCCCTTGACAGCTTCACATACCTCCATACCGCCGTTTTTAGTATGTATTTGTTCGGATACCTCGGATGGTCGATCGTACTATTTTCCCAAACTATCACTTGATGGCTCATCAGAGACAGCCCAGCCCGATGGCGCGAGCGGATGAAAAAAGTGAATTGCGCACGGGTGGACCCGGCCTGTTTGTTAGATGACTTGTAGCTATTGTGCTGTGCTGTACCATGCAGTTATTCGCAACATGGGAAAGTACCTAACATACCCATATCCATACCCGTACCCATCCATACCCATCCATTACCCACTTGCCCAAACTGCTACGACCTCGTGGGCACAAGACCGCTGACAACGATGCCGTCTTGGTGCAAAATAAATATATTCCGAAGCCATGCACCTTCTCTCTCCCACCATGATGCTGTTTATGAAAGCCTTTTCCCCCTCCATCTTGCCGCTTGCGCTCCCATACATCATACGTACGTGAGGTAGCAGTGCCGTCCATCGGATATCACCGCCTCACCTCGCCTTGTCTATGTCTTTCATAGTTCGGTGTATATAGCTGACTGCTCTTAACCCCGTTCTAACAAAGCTCGAAAGCCGCTGTGAGGCTAGCTTGACTTACACCTCCGGAGCTTTATAAGCAACATATAAGACGAGTCGGTCGTCTTTCTAGCTAGCTTGTCACGGGCCATCCCTCCCCACGGACAAAGAACTGTGCGAGGGGCGTGTATTTAGTTCTCTCCCGGCCAACCCGCGCAAATTCAGAATAGCATAGGTTTCCCAAGACAGCCTCACCGCGACATGAAGTCAACTGCCCAAACCGCGCTCAAGCTTCTAGCGCTTGTCGCCATAGCAGGAGCTCTTCCTGCAGTTCTAGCTCACGGCGGCGATGACGAAGGCGCAATGGATATGGGCGCGGATATGGATATGGATATGAGCAAAGATGAACCCAAGCCGGATCCCGACTCCTACCCGCCGACGTACTTTTCGCATTCAGAACACGTAGTCGAGATATATGCGCATATCGCACTGATGGTCATTGGCTGGGTAATCATGCTGCCAATAGGTACGAAGGCTATCTCTGCGACTAATGTAATGCTGTAGCAATTCTAACTAGTTTCCTTAGCTGTTATGTTCTCGATTGCGCGATCACGATATACGCTTGCGATCCAGTTTCTATTCCTCTGCACGAATGCGCTCGGCGTCCTACTAGGTATTACCTATAATGCGAAGACGCCCGATCTGTATCCCAACAATGCGCACCATAAACTTGGCTGGCTAGTTACTTGGGTCGTCAGCGCGCAGGTGTTGATCGGTCTTGTGGGCCGCATAGCTGGCGTGGTGGGCATGGGCTCGTCCCGCGAGCCTGGCAAGGAGGAAGAGCAAGCATTCATTCCAGTTTCGACCGAGGCTATGGCAGAACACCAGCGCTTGAACGATGCGCTGTACTCGCATCCGTATCGTCAGTCCAACGACAGTGGGCAGGGCACGGAGCCGAATACGGCATCTTTGCGAAGCAACTCCATATCGACAGCTGTTGGCCTGGAATCGCCTATCGAAATGAGCGACCGACGAGTACACTATGAAGATGACTTGGAAGACCTTCACTTCAAGCCCGCGGAAATGCTCCCTTCGACACCCTCCAACTCGTTTATTGCTAGGTTCGCCGGCAAGATTTCCAACCGAGCCTGGAAGATTATCATGTTTGCCTACAGTTTCGTCGACAGGACTATTCTCATTCTGGGTTACATCGCTCTCTGCACCGGTATCATCACATTTGCGCGATTCTTCGTGAGTGAACTTCGGCCCAAATCGTGGGAATATTGTATCGTGGACTGACTTGAGATTTTAGGAGGGACACGGTATTTTCAGCGGCTTGGCACATTGGATCAAAGGCGGTATTTTCTTCTGGTACGGCATATTAACACTCGGAAGATGGTCCGGATGTTTCGGGGAGCTAGGCTGGGTGAGTCGGAGTAAACGCCGCTGTATCCGCTAGGATTTATTGCTGACAGAAATCAATGCATTATGTAGTCGTGGAATGTCCGTCCGAAGCAAAGCTCTCAAAGATGGAGACCGACCGCGGAATTTGTCGAAGGGGCTCTCATCTTCACTTACGGATCGACCAACATTTTCCTCGAGCATCTCGGCAATGCCGGCAAGGAGTTCAGCTCTCAGGATCTTGAGCACGTTTCCATCACTGTTCTTTTCATCGGAGGTGGTCTGGTATGTTCTTACTTTATAGATACCCGTATGCGGGATTAAAGGGCTAATCAGGTGATGCAGCTCGCAATGCTCATCGAATCAACGCGAATCCGCGAACTTCTAAACACCACGGTGTACGAGGCAGCTCTCGCGCATCCCAGTCATGCGTACAGTGATGAGGAACGCGAGGCCTTAGAGGCGCCGAAGCAATATGAGTTTTCCATCAACCCTATTCCGGCGCTCGTGATTCTGCTCTTAGGTATCATGATGAGTTCGCATACGCAGCATTCTATGGTTTCTAGTATGGTTCACAAGCAATGGGGCAATCTCCTGACCGGTGCCTCATTTGCTCGAGGTTTCACATACGTGCTCCTGTACCTCAAGCCTCCGCGTTCAATCCTTCCGTCTCGGCCTCCGACTGAACTCCTCACTGCATTTGGGCTCATTGCAGGAGGCACTATCTTCATGGCGAGCGTAAGTCGTGCCTCACCTGCACTTATGCGAATTAATCACTAACCACCACAACAGGCATCCGATACAGTAGAAGGTATGATCCACTATGACCTGGATGCCATGTTCTTTTACACGGTTACCATGGGATTTGTCGGTCTCCTCATGGCGTGGGTTGTAATTGTCCTAGCCTTGAAGGGCTGGGCTGTCCGCAAGGAGTCCAGTCGAGTTCCGAAATCTTGGACTTTGACTTCGAGGGTTTGAGGAGTTTCAGCTCTTTGCGGCTTGGAAGCATTGGGAAATTCAACAAAAGGAACGCGTCGAACATTGCATAGAAAACGACCTAGGTGCCCTTCAGCAAGGACGTTGAGACGGCTGTCATCAGGTCAAACTCGGATTACGGCGCATGGGGTTGGGTGGTCGACTGCGATATACCCAAGATACTCCACACTTGTTTTTTCAAACATATTTTTGCATTCTGGACTTTCATTACTACCTCCATGATACCCCTAGGGAAGACGACGTATGATTTGAAGAGGATTTGGCGGTTGACTGGGTTCCGGGAGGGAATCGAATCGGACGAGTTAGGTCCTCGGGAGACGAGTGACCGTTGGAATGGGATACCTACTTAGATTACTTAATGACTTCACATTAATGAAGAGATAAGAGTTACGTGGATCGTTTGAATAGGTATGCTTCCATTTTAATCCAGGTTTATGACAGGTTTCCGGTTTGTAAATCCGCAGGCTTCTATTGCCGTCTTGATGTGTAAACGTGTATACGAAAAGTCGTCTCTGCAACTCTTCGACCTCTTCGAATGCTCTCCCAGCATATGTAAACTATATGTTCTTAACTGTCTATCATAGGGCTAGCAAGTTTAGTAGTTAGGTAGGCTTGACGAGGCGAAATGGCACAACGTCCTTTGGGTCGTTGGGGAAGATGTGTATATCAGGTATATATCTATAGGCGTCCAGGTATCCATCTGCATATACATGTATGCACCTTCTCCGCATCACCTTTGTGGCAATATAATCAACGGCTGACATCGCCGCTGCAAGTTGGTCCTTTTTTGCATGAGAATCGTTGCTTCTCGGGATTAGCTCGATTTACAATTCAAGACGTAACTTGATCTACGAGGATGTCAAGTATTACAGAGAAAGACAGCCAGCCTCACACAGACACGACTGTTGATGAGAGGGAGGAAAGTGAAAAGCTTTTGGCGGGTACGACGCCTTCCCACCCCTTCATGCTTGTTATTCTACCTAGTTCCAGGATTCCTAATAGAAGTAGGAGCTGACGCCCGCCCTCAATCCGCACCTTGCACCCAAGCATACGGCCACGAAGATGGAAAGGCTGATTTTCAGCATTGGGTGGTTGTGGAAAGATGCGAATCCGATAACGAAACACCTTCAACCACCCGGGGTAGTTCTTATAGCGCTCACTTTGATATCACCTTGGGTCGAGGTCGGTGGCAGTTTCAACTGTGTTCTTTTGACTTGAACATGGAGCGTAAGGGTGGTTGATCCATACCTACTAAAGGTTCTCCTGAATTTGAGGCTTTTGCTCGACTGAGTCATCGACTTGTGCGCTCAATGGGGCCACTCCAGGGGTCACTACGGGATGCAATCAACAGTACAATCATTGGTTAGATGGATCAGCAACGCTGCCCCTTCGGGGCTGCTGACGGCACGACTTTTTGATATCCCCTTATTTACTCTAGGGCCTGACCAGCTGTCGATACGAGCAGACGATCATAGGCTTATATAGTTGTTTAGATATTACCAGAAGAAGAAACCAGGAGTGAGGAGGATCGAACTCATGCTGAAAACGACTCCTAGAGAGGAACCGCGGACTCGAATATGCACTGAACTTTTATTCGCGCTGGATACTGAAATACCTATATGTTTTCTGATGTGACAACTATGATACCTATAATTTTATACATTCCAGATAGACTAGGATCTATCGGCGTTTTGAATACACCCTTAACTTGATAAATGAGCCAAGCACTGGGAAAGAAACTTGAAGGATGTATACCTAGGTACCTCCTAAGAGCTAAGAAGTCTAACCTTTCCTGAGCATCATAAAGAAAGAGTGTCAATTAGGTCTTTACTAAGATCTTGCCTAGGCTCAGGGGTAAGTATCTTTCAATATAACGAGCTTACTTGCAATCATATAAATAGGGATAATCCTCCTCTTCTTGAATTATTGTACGGGCATGTTACTAGTAGGGTTAGATGTCTGCTATACGAGGTGTTTTGAGCCCAACCATAACACACTTAAGTAGGGAGAGAATTTATTCTCGAATATTCTGATAAAAAGATACCGCCTCGCACAAAAATACAGTTGGGTGAGGTTGTCGTGGTCATGGAGTCCAAACAACGACTTCTCCCGATGTGTTATCTTCTGAGAGATGATTGATCCTTTAATGATGTGAATCAATGAGTTGCCTTCTAGAACAAGGGACATCAAACTCGACTATAGAACTAGCTTGGGAGACATTCGCTACAGCTGCGAGGGACGACTTACAGCCTCTGACTATTTAAACTTGCGATAGGTTCGACAAGACCATTGCTATCAGCGGAGAAACAATACACAAAGCCGAATTAGTAATACTTCCGGCTATGTAACATACCCTATTGTGTCCTTCCTGAAGGTATATATTGGATTCTCCCCGACTGATTCTGCGGCCCAGCTTGTAACCAAGGCTGTTGGTGCTAGGTTCCTAGCGCTTGCCACTATTCTTGCTATGACGCTGAACCATTACATGTCTTGCATGAAGCTTTGGTATACGGGTATCACGAATCCTCTCTCTATCTTTGAATTTCTCCATTTTCACTTCGTCAGCCCAATCAAAAACATATAGGTGGTGGCGAACTACCAGCTAGTCTAACAGACATGGTCTGATACTTCGAGTGTATCATACATTTAGAATGCGAACATACCAAATTATAACACTGACAAGGGTAAAATGTAAAAGATGGAAGTGTTAAGTGTTAAAGTGTTAAGCTCTATCACTTAATGTCATTACCTGTTTAGGTTAGAGGCCCCTAAGGTAAGGCAACCATCAGAAAGAAGTTACATCATCGGCGGCCCCACCATAGACGGATAGTCGCAAACCTACAAAAACAATGGCCTGATAGAACTTGGACGTTAATCCTTCGATTACATACTTGTACTCCTTAAAAGTCGTATCTGAACTTGACTTATTTACTTGCCTATCCACTTCGGTAATCTGGTCTCTATACATCTAAACTCATTGCTTCATCATGGCCAGCTATAAGAGCACCCCGCTATTTGGAGGGGCACTCGTCTGCGATCTTCCAGCCAACTTCGCCGATGTGAGGTATGTCTACGTATATTCTATCTATCTCCTGTCGCGATACGTAGACAGAAACAGTGCGACTGACATTAACGAATCGTTTCCCATATACTAGTACCATAAGGCAGGTCCCCGATAATCAAGAAGTATACATCGACAAGGACGGATTCACGAGCATCATCTTCGATATCAACGAGCGCGTAGGCGGCCCTGGAAGCAGCGCCGAGATAGACGGTCGTGCCCTGACTACTCACCTGCAAGAGTTGGTGGGAGACGACATCGAGGGTGTCAAGGTCTGGAACACCACGCCTACCCTATTCACCCGACTAGAGTACGTATTATGAGGAAAGCACATAGGCTCGCGCATTTCCACTAGTATCGCAACGAGGCCACCAAGACTAACGCGCGCTGGATCGCGGCGACTAACAGCGAGGATGTACCCGCCTACACGCTGATAGCCACGCACACACCGCCGGCGGACCTGGGAAAGGCCAAGGGCGAGGAGAAAGGGGGCCACTCGACCGACTTTACCGCCATCATCCTGACGCTGGTTCGTCTCGAGCGCGAGAAGACCGACCTGCTCATCACCACCAACGTGCCACACATACGCGGCGAGTACGACGAGGAAGAGGTCGATTTGCAGCTGGGCAAGCAGGGCAAGCTCATCGGTGACGCCGTCGACTACGCCTCCAAGATCTGGGAGACCTTCAAGGTTAAGGACTGGAATCTTTTTAGCGAGATCTGAGAAGAATAGAAAGAGCAAATAAACCGGAATGAGAGCGATAAACCCCCGCGACCTTGGGATTAGAGTGACGAAATGCCGTTAGGGGTCCGGACCTTCGAGTTGAGGAAGTGAGAAGGTGAATCTGGGAAAAGAATAGGACGTCGTGTTGAGATCTGTGCGAAGCAGTCCTAGAAACTGGGGTTTCTTTTGTCTACTCTGCTTGCAATTTTCTTTATGGGCCTCGGGTTTAGCATGAATTATGAACGAATACCTCAATCTTAAGAGTACGTTTGGTACCACAAATTTAGAGATGAGGTCCTTTGCTTGCATTAGCTACGACCTGCTGTACTATGGCTAGTTGGACATGAAATACCGTAAAGGAATTGTGATATATCGGTAGTGATGATAGTTGCTGTTGACCAATCCCCAGTTTAACTGCAGGTCTCAAGTCTCCACGAATTCAAGTTAACTGATAGTGAAATGCTCTTGGGTCAATTCACAATCCTCTCGTAGGGTCCCATAAATTGCCATTCTCATTAGGTAGCACGGCTGCGTGAGATGAGCCTCGGACGGCTCATCGTAGGGTATCTCCGGCTAGAATTTTTGCTGTTCCCGTGTACCACAGGACCGACACAATCTGCCACACTGGCATATACATTCTTCTGCTAGCTTCAACAAGCCAGTGCAGTGTTAGTCTTGAGCCCATCACTTCAGCACTACGAGAAGGTATCCACTCTAAGTGCTCCAAGCCGCAGGTCCATCCCCTCCACCGTCTTCCTCATCTTCATCATCAGCGATCTCCAGGACCTCCACCGCAGCTCGCAGCTCCTTCACCGACCCTCTCCGCCCCTTGTCGCGCCACTTGGCCGATATTAGCGCCATGCGGTCCTTTGCCGGGATTTCGGGGTTGGTCTGGCTCAGGGCGCGCATCTCCCTACCCATGAACTCGTTCCACGCGCTTGTCTTCTTCCTGTTGCCGCCCCCGGCCGCCCCCTCCGCATCCTCTGTCGCCCCTCGGCCGCGAGGAGTAGGCTTGACCTGGACCAACTGTCCGCGGCAGGCGCCGCAGCGCTGGCGCGTGGTGTCGACGCTCCGGGAGTGGCGCTTGACCTCGCCGGCGCACGCGGCGCAGCGCCAGACGTACTTGTACTCGATGTCGTAGCTGTGCTTGGTGGAGACGCGGATGCCGCGGTGGGCGAAGGCGCGGCCGCAGCGGGCGCCCCAGGCCTTGAACTCGGGGCCGTGGGCCGCCTTGGGCTTGCCGTGGAGCATGAAGACGGCCAGGTGGCAGAACTCGTGCGCCACCGTGTTCAGCAGGTCTGCCTCGTTGGACAGCACCTTGGAGGCCAGCTCGATGGACGCGTAGTGCTGCTTCGACTCCAGCGTCTTGCTGGTGCTCCCGTCCGCGTGCTTGGTCGCGCGGGATAGTGTCTTACACTTCCAGTGCGCCCGCCCGGCCGTCGTGAGGAGCGTCTTGGACCATGTGATACGCAGCCCGCCCGTGTCCTTGGTCAGCCCCCCCAGCTGCCCCTCCGTGATGCGGTCGTCAAGTTCCTCTAGAAATTTGCGCGCTAGCTCTTCCTTGACGGCGTTGAATGCTTTCTTCGCGTCTCGTTTTTCTGGACTGGTACCGTACTTGCGTTTCATCACCTCCTTGGTGTCCTGTGCGTCCTGTCTCTTCTTAGGGTTCTCAGGCCTCTTGTCGGGCGAGTGCTGGTCGATCCAGGCGAAGTTCAGCTCGGCGTCCCAGAACTCCTTTTGCTCTGGCTTCCACGGCGACTTGGGGATCTTGGGCGTCTTGAGGGGCAATGGGGGTAGCGTCTTCCTCGGGGTCATGGGCTCTAGGATAGGTTTCTTGCCTCCCTTAATTGAGGTTGAGGGCACGTCTGGCTCCGAGTCATCATTGAAACTAAGAGGGGAGTCAGTCTTCTTGAAAGTTTTAGGCATGGCTGTGACAGGGAACGTTTTCATTGTCTTAATCTTACATCTGAAGTTTTTGAAAGGCGTCTTCCAGATTTCCTGGTTGAGACGCCTTAAAAGAACTGAGAACAGAGTCATCGCGCAAGCGTTGCCCAGATGTGTGCTTGGATGGACCGGTGATTGTCTCTGGGTACTGTTTGTTGCTGAATACCGCTTTCTTGCCGGGGTCTTTGAATAACGTTCTTTGAGGTTTCGCCAACTGGACAATTGGGCTCCTTGGGTGTCGTGTTGGAGGCGTCAAAGTTGGTTCGGAATCTGAGTTCCATGTATCTGATTCGGAATCCGACAACGAGATGAATTCGGAAACTTCTTCATCACTCGACTGTAGAGTATCCTTCAAGGCATGAAATTCCCCACTGGACTCATCCGAGGGTGTTCGATATTTTCTCGACCTTCCTGAAACCTGCCGATTATTCACGAGCGTATCTTTTCCATTATTTTTCTTGAGATTTCCCTGCTCCCTTGGTAAATAGCTCGAGACTGTGCGAGATACGGCTGGCCGCGTCTTCGTTGGCAATGGTTCTGATATATTCCTGGAAGAGTCATCCGCCTCAGTACTTCCCCCACGAACACTGGTACCAGGTCTCTTAGGCTTCGGCGTTTTGTCCTCCTTCTCCTTACCAGTCACCGCGTCGTTCCAAGGCTTCAGAAGGGAGCCGTCCACAGTCTGACTCTGGCCCAGTTTCCGTCGTCGAAGAGGAGTAGCTTTCGCTGCGGCACTCGACTTAGCGGGAACTTCTGCCGCGTCGTGCTCCTTTCGGGACTTAGACTTTTCCGTCCTTGGTGGGTTTCCGTTGTCGCCCTCATGGTTTCTCGCATTTTGCTTCGTCTGCACTCCTTGAACTCTGTGCCGGTATTGGCGGATGACCGCGTCGACGTCCGGGAACTCGTCCTCGCTGTTGCTTCCCAATTCGCCTGGCATGTTTGCAATGTCCTCTCCTTTGGCAATATCATGAAATGGTATTGCCAATAATTATGGAACGCCTGGACAAATATGTGCTGCTTTACTCTCAAACTCCATGCTGAAAATAAAAACTGGTTGCGAAGAACTAGGTTAGAGAGCTGAAAGTTGATAGGTTTAATCGTTTTTGGTTGCCAGGCAACGCGGGGCCTGGTCCGTCCTCAGGTCCCACAGTACGTACCTACTCTATTGGAAGTACTGCAATAAGAATTTACATAACTTGGAGATACGAACTATATCGGTACTTTATATCGCTGGTTATCTAGGTAGGTAACTTATAGAACGGTTGATTTTATATATCTTTTTATGCGATGATCTAATACAGGACTATCCGTAAAGAACCTATGATCCTATTAACGTATTTTTAACTCAAATAAAGAGCTCTGCTGTAATGCCTCATAAATCGTAGCTATCTCTAGCCATGCAGAACAATTATGGGCTGAGCGTTCAAGTCTCGGAACTGCATCGAGAAAGTATATCCTCAATCTATGAGATCTTACGTATGTACGTGTCACTTAAGGAGACGGTGAAGCTGTGTGAGACTACCAAATCTTACCATCTCTGCCTAGATGCAAGCAAGGATTGTCATGAATATCACAGCTATGGCAACAAGTTATTGCTATCCATGTCGTAGCATCATACCGAGAGCATGCATATAGGCTCTGATAGCTGGGAACCCGCGAGGTACGATGGCTACCTACGTGTAGGTAGGTACGAAGATATTTGTAGCATAGCGGTGTATCTATAGTCGAGCACTTGTGGCTGAATCATATTACGATGTCTTCTCGTGGTGCATGTCCCAAGGGTAAAGGACACGAATTCTACCTACCTTGCTAGGACCATATGCATCAAGCCACGCAAGTGGTCGTGCAGTAGCACTGACAGACACGAAGATATTCACGTTAAATGAGTAGGAGACGATGGGCTATAGGTATCGCGGAGGACAAGATTATCGGGCTCATATCTTGGGACGATAAAATAATGTAGTGTTACGCTTCAGATGAACTCCGGATTGCGTATCGCCAACAGGGTATCGTGATGGACATGATCAATCTCTTATCTCACCGTGGGCGCCATTGCACTCGAAATTATGACGGCCATTAGAGATCAGAGTCTTTACAAATCAATTTGTTACAGCCCGTATGTCTTGGATCCTGATGGATGTCGGCCAGCTCGGAAGCTGATTGACCTCAGACATTAGATCTGGGGCCGCTAAAGCAAAGAATTTCACGGCTTCAAGCATTGAGAGGCACAGCCAATCAGAGTGTTGATACTGGTGCTGTTTGTGCCCCTGAAATTAGTGTACGTTGTAGGAAGATGAATCCTACCGTCCATCGCCGGATCTCGAGATCGACCCATGTCCTTTATTAGTAGCTCAAAATAGGTTGGGCATTCAAGAAGCCAGTGGTTTGAGTTCAATCTTGCTAGTTCTCACTCGGTCTGCTAGGGGATTCCTGGTTGTGGTTTTCGGGTAGCGAAGTCTGTTCGTCTGGTAGATTTTAGCTGAGTGCAAAAGTCTTTGTACTAGAACACTAGTTTGCTTCAGTCTGTCATTAATAAACTATTATAGTACTGATCGGCGGTGGTTTCTTCTGCGAGTACCTACTGCCTATGCATTGCGAGTTGCGAAGCAGAACGAACGCCCGACTGTCCAGTAGGAGGCTAAGCCCCCCTAACCGTTGTGAGCTAGAACGCGTGGATAGTTCCTCTTCGCGCATATTTGTCCTGCAGAAAAATAAATTACACTACGTGTAGAACACTCTATGTCCACGTATGTAATTTGAAGCATTTCGTCATCGAAAGCCACAAGAAGAAATCATGGCCGGTACCTGCATACAACGAGGCCTCGCCATTTGTCAACGCTCGGAGGGAGTGTTGCCCCCTGGGCTTCTTATTGGACGCCACCGCCATAGATCACCGTTTGCTGAGGTGGTCGAGACATGTAGGTATCTCGGTACTATGTATAGGACCCGTCTTCCACAACCGACATTCATCACAGTCGCGTCACGCCTTAAATGTGAAGGCTGACCGATATGCATCATCAGAGTTGGGTGCTGGCACGTGTCCTGCATTACTACGGTCGTGCATTCGCCATCCTAACTACATCATCGTATTTGAGAGGTGGCGAAAAGCGAAAGGCGAAAGGGTTAGCTCGGCTGGTAGGGTGGGTTACATGGTTGCCGAAGAACGTCGGTCGATAGGTAATACGAACAAAGACAATACGATGTTGGTTCGAGAATGATATACGACTTTTCGTCTTTTTAAGAATGATACTATAATAGGATGAGCCATAATCGTCTTATCGACCTAAGGAAAATAGTGCGACTGGTATTCGAGCTGGGCTGTCTTTTTCTAGTCTTTACATACACACATGTAATACTGTAAGGTCTTCGATTAGCCTACCTCTACTTGCATATCCTACCTATAGACTCTGATGAGCGACGGCTTTATGGATATCCATTCGACTGATTTCTCTGAGACTTAATCGATAGCACTGTCAGCGATAGGACCACTGGACTTGTGCTGGCATTACAGAACATTCAACTAAAAAGGGGAGAGCAGATGCGGGCATTCAATGTTCCAAGACGGGCACGGCATTAGCGCCGGATATACAGTGTAGGTATGTAGGTTTAGCTAGCCGATAGAAAGGAGAGCGGCCGGTCCGGTAGAGCACGCATACCTAAAATTAAGTAGGCAGCGTCGAAGAAAGATGACGGAAACTTCCAAAACTCACTCTCACAGCCGAGCAAACATAAGGTATTAGCCTACAAGAATATCAGATGACAACGGTAACTCTGATTTTAGGTAGTGCAACTAAGATTCTGTCAATTCTGTCAACTCTGTCAAACAAAGACTTTGGCAGCTAGAAGGGCAGTCTAAATCATAAACTCCGGCATACCTAGGCAGTCAGGTACCTGTCTTCGTAGATGCAAGTATACGTCACAGTGTCACCTATACTGTACCTAAGTATCTAACACCAGGAACAGGTCGGATCGAGTCCACTCCTAATTACCCCTGTCTTGGTCAGCCAATAGGGGCATACTCCTACTACTTAATGAATCAAAGACGGCCTGTTTTGGCAATCGAAAACCCCACCAGTCTTGTTTCCCCTTAGGTCATTTGCTAACAATCTAGATAGTGATATTACAAAGGAAACTGATAGTAAACTACTTTGTTAATTGGAAATAGGGAATTCAATTGCACCAGACCCACCTTAGCACTTGGAACTCCGTACACAGCCACATCCCATCTTCTCTCTCCTGCGTAGGCGAGTAGTACATGTAGGGAATGGCCCCGTTTCAATCTCGATTTCGTCTTATATATGCACTGTAATACTATGGTAGGGAGGCGACCTCGACATATGTACCTAAAAATTCGTCCATCACTGGTGTAAGTCTCGCCGGATGCACCGGTGCTGAAGAGACGAAAAGTACCGCGGTACCTGGCACTGTATACCTACGGCAAGTACATTGTACTGTAGCACACCCTGGCAAACCCTGGCCAGGGGGCGACACTAACCACGGATAACGCTTGGGTGGGCTGGGGACTAAGCTTTGCCCGATCCCCCTGTTCTTGTCTCCTTTCTGGCATTTTTCTTGATTCTCGATCCCAAGTTCCATGTTCTGATCCCTCTTTCCCCCCTCTCACCCTCGACGAAACTTGTTTTACACTCGCTTTCACCCATCGACTTTCTAATTCTCCTTTTCTCATACTTTCTTTCTTTCCCCTTTTCCCTTTTGTACCATCTCGCCGCTTCGACTCTGGTGCGTGGAACAACCGTCAGGGGAAAAGCGTGAGGTTCCGCAAAATCAGGAAAGATAATCGAGAAAAGAATTTCTACTTAGACAGACAGACCGATCCTTTCGCTACTTTCAGGTACCACTGGGCCGCCCCCTTTTTGCGTTTCGCTCCCGCCACCCGTTGGATCATCAACGCACGCTCGTTTTAACGGTCCGCCAAATAAAACGGAAACCTTAAGGTCGACCAGAGTACTTGACTCTTTCGCTCGTCTACGGATTGCAACAATCCGCTGTCAATCGTTCATCGTAATCGATTTAACACGAGAATTTGGGAATCACCGACCACACGAGAAGGAAAGGGAGACAAGTTGTAGGTGGAATTTGTTAGATTCGCCAATCAATCGCGTCCCCAGTTCTTAGTCACGCCTCGAGTTACCTGCCTGTCAGGGGCTCGCCGCGCTAACTACTGCACTAATTGGCTCTACGGTTAGTGCTAGTGCCAACCAACCGCGTCGCCAGGAACTTAGAAAGTCAACAGTCACTTCTTGCACCTGCACACCTACATCTTACGCCTTTCACCTTTCACCTTTCAAGCCTGACACCTGCGCCATCCCATCCTGTGCAAGGGGGCCAGCGCATCCTTCCTCCCCCCAAGTCTCCCAAGTCAACAAACAATTCACTGCAGCCACTACGTACCACTAACCGCGTCACAAAGACAACTCCTGCTTGTGGCCGGCCACATTGTCTCCATATTACAAGTTAATAATATTAATCTCGACAACAACACAATCGCTCGCCCAAGGCCAAAAGTCGAAATCGTCAATTCGATCTAGGGCCCCCATGATTTTTTGACCTGTAAGTCGCAGATTGCAAGAACACCAAACTCCAACTAGCAATAATTCCGTGCAAGGTATCTGCAGCTTCCATTCAACGTACTAATGGTGCTATCACTTACACAGATTCTATCTTGTAAATAGTCCCGAATTGCCACAATGTCGGGCTATCCAGGAGGAGGTGGTCATCACGACTACAATGACAACTACGGGCAAAACCACGACTCGTACTACCAGGACGATCAGAATGGCCACTACTACGACAACAACAACAATGCTAATGGCAACAACAACAATGGCTACGACGCCCACGGCCAGCAGCCACAGCAGCAGCAGCAGCATCATGCAAATGATGGCTACTATGACGAATCGTGAGTTGGCGCATTTTATCAGTTCGTGTTTGAAACCGAGTATTGACAAAGGATGAATAGTGGCTACTACAATGCTGACCCGAATAACCCATACGCCGCTGAGGGCGGCTATTACGACCACCACGATCAATACCAAGGGGAATACTACGACGATGGCCATGGCGGCTATTATGACAACTATGGCCAAGGTGGTTACAACGGCAATGGTGGACGTCGAGGTGATTCTGAAGAGGACTCCGAGACCTTCAGCGATTTTACCATGAGATCCGACATGGCTCGTGCTACCGACATGGACTATTACGGTCGTGGCGACGAGAGATACAGCGGCTACGACAATCAGGGTAGAGGGTACAGGCCACCGTCATCGCAGGTCTCGTACGGCGGAAACCGCTCGTCCGGTGCCTCGACCCCTAACTACGGAATGGACTATGGAAATGCCCTTCCGAACGGCCAAAGATCTCGTGAGCCGTATCCAGCGTGGACCTCCGACGCCCAGATTCCTTTGTCTAAGGAGGAAGTCGAGGACATCTTCTTGGATCTTACCAACAAATTCGGATTTCAGCGTGACAGCATGCGGAACATGTACGATCATCTCATGGTTCTGCTGGATTCGAGGGCGTCTCGCATGACTCCAAACCAAGCTCTACTGTCACTCCACGCGGATTATATCGGTGGTGACAATGCCAATTACCGGAAGTGGTACTTCGCTGCTCATCTCGATCTTGATGATGCTGTTGGGTTCGCAAACATGGGCAAGAAGGCTCGCAAATCCAAGAAGAAGTCCAAGGGCAAGAAAGGCGACCAGAACGAAGACCAGGTTCTCGAGGATCTGGAAGGCGACGATAGCTTGGAGGCGGCAGAGTACCGATGGAAGACTCGTATGAACCGCATGTCGCAGCACGATCGAGTCCGTCAGATTGCTCTGTACCTGCTTTGCTGGGGAGAAGCTAATCAGGTCCGTTTCATGCCTGAATGTCTCTGCTTCATTTTCAAGTGTGCAGACGACTACCTAAACTCTCCCGCCTGCCAGAACCTTGTTGAGCCAGTTGAGGAGGGCACCTTCTTGAACAATGTGATCACGCCGCTCTACCAATACTGCAGAGACCAGGGATATGAGATATTTAACGGGGTCTACGTCCGCCGTGAGCGTGACCACAACCAGATCATCGGCTACGATGATTGCAACCAGCTTTTCTGGTATCCCGAGGGTATCGAGCGCATTGTCATGGGGGACAAGAGCAAATTAGTCGATGTTCCGCCGCAGGAGCGTTACCTCAAACTGAAAGACGTCAACTGGAAGAAGTGCTTCTTCAAGACGTACAAGGAAACGCGTTCTTGGTTCCACATGATTGTTAACTTCAATCGTATTTGGATTATCCATTTGACGGTGTTCTGGTTCTACACTGCCAACAATGTCCCATCGCTCCTGGTTGGTCCCTCGTACGAGCAGCAGGTTAATCAGCAGCCACCAGCGTCTGCAAATTGGTCAATTGTCGGCGCCGGAGGCGCCCTCGCTACGCTCATCCAGATTATAGCTACCTGTGCCGAGTGGGCCTACGTCCCGCGGCGATGGGCCGGTGCTCAGCATCTCAGCAAGCGACTCATATTCCTCATCGTCGTATTCGCTATCAACATTGGTCCCAGTGTCTATATCTTCGGCTTTCCCCAGAACCAGGAAACTCAGCCCGCTCTTGTTCTGGGTATTGTCCAGTTCATCATCGCGCTGGTTACCTTCCTGTTCTTCTCGATCATGCCTCTCGGTGGTCTCTTTGGCAGCTACCTTACCAAGAACTCACGTCGTTATGTCGCCAGTCAGACGTTTACCGCCAGTTGGCCGCATCTCAAGGGCAATGACAGGGCTTTGTCGTATTTCCTCTGGGTAACCGTCTTCGGTGCCAAATTCGGAGAGTCATACCAATACCTGGCTCTCTCTCTCCGTGACCCGATTCGCTACCTCTCAATTATGGATGTCTCATCCTGTTTGGGAGATGCTCAGATTGGGAATATCCTGTGCAAATACCAGCCGACCGTCATCCTGGTTCTGATGATTCTTACCGATCTGGTCCTCTTCTTCCTCGATAGTTACATGTGGTATGTCCTGCTCAATGCGGTTTTTTCCATTGCGAGGTCGTTCTATCTCGGATCGTCTATCTTAACTCCTTGGAGAAATGTTTTCTCTCGACTTCCCAAGCGAATCTACTCCAAGATCTTGGCCACGACGGACATGGAAATCAAGTACAAGCCCAAGGTTCTAATTTCTCAGATCTGGAATGCCGTCGTGATTTCCATGTATCGGGAGCATCTGCTGGCCATCGACCATGTCCAAAAGCTACTATACCACCAAGTTCCGTCCGAGCAGGAAGGCAAAAGGACCCTTCGTGCGCCTACTTTCTTCGTCTCCCAGGAAGATCACTCGTTCAAGACGGAATTCTTTCCCAGTCACAGTGAAGCTGAGCGTCGTATCTCATTCTTCGCTCAGTCGCTGTCTACGCCGATTCCCGAACCTCTTCCCGTCGATAATATGCCTACCTTCACTGTTTTGATCCCTCATTACAGCGAGAAGATCCTCCTAACTCTACGAGAGATCATCCGTGAGGATGAGCCTTATTCGCGTGTGACACAGCTTGAATATCTGAAACAGCTCCATCCTCATGAGTGGGATTGCTTTGTCAAGGACACCAAGATTCTTGCTGATGAGACCTCCCAATTCAACGGCGACGAGGAGAAGAATGAGAAGGACACAGCCAAGAGCAAGATTGATGATCTGCCCTTCTACTGCATCGGGTTCAAGTCCTCTGCGCCTGAGTATACGCTCCGCACGCGCATTTGGGCCTCTCTCCGCTCTCAGACTCTGTACCGTACCATCTCTGGTTTCATGAACTATAGCCGCGCTATCAAATTGTTGTACCGTGTCGAGAACCCCGAGGTTGTCCAGATGTTTGGCGGCAACTCTGACAAGCTGGAACGCGAACTGGAAAGAATGGCCCGTCGCAAGTTCAAGGTCGTCGTCTCGATGCAACGTTACGCCAAGTTCAAGAAGGAAGAGATGGAGAACGCCGAATTCCTCCTCAGAGCATATCCCGACTTGCAAATTGCTTATCTCGACGAGGAGCCTCCTCTAGTTGAAGGCGAGGAGCCGCGCATCTACTCGGCTTTGGTCGACGGTCATTCTGAGATTATGGAGAACGGCATGAGGCGACCCAAGTTCCGCATCCAGCTTTCTGGTAACCCTGTGCTAGGTGATGGCAAGTCTGATAACCAGAACCACTCTATCATCTTTTACCGGGGAGAGTACATCCAACTTATCGATGCCAATCAGGACAACTACCTGGAAGAATGCCTGAAGATTCGATCTGTTTTGGCTGAGTTCGAAGAGATGAAGCCTGATAATGTTTCTCCTTACACGCCTGGTGTGAAGAATGAGACCACTGCTCCTGTTGCTATCCTGGGTGCTCGCGAGTACATCTTCTCAGAAAACATTGGTATTCTCGGCGACGTCGCGGCCGGTAAGGAACAGACATTCGGTACGCTTTTTGCGAGAACCCTATCCCAGATCGGTGGTAAGCTCCACTATGGTCACCCGGATTTCCTCAACGGTATTTTCATGACTACTCGTGGCGGTGTCTCGAAGGCTCAAAAAGGTCTGCACCTGAACGAAGATATCTACGCCGGTATGAATGCTATCCTTCGTGGTGGACGCATCAAGCACTGCGAGTACTACCAGTGTGGCAAGGGTCGTGATCTTGGTTTCGGATCCATTCTCAACTTCACCACCAAGATCGGTACTGGTATGGGCGAGCAGATGCTTTCCCGAGAGTACTACTATCTCGGCACCCAACTTCCCCTTGATCGTTTCTTGTCGTTCTACTATGCCCATGCCGGTTTCCATTTGAACAACATCTTCATCATGCTGTCCGTCGAACTGTTCATGATTGTCCTGATCAACATTGGCGCCCTCCGCAACCAGACGATTGCCTGTGACTACAACCGGAATGTCCCTATTACGGACCCATTGTTCCCCACGGGATGCCAGAACACGGATGCCCTTATGGATTGGATTTACCGCTGTGTCATTTCTATCTTTGTCGTCTTCTTCCTAGCCTTCGTGCCTCTCATTGTCCAGGAGGTTACTGAGCGTGGTGTCCTGCGCGCCGCCACTCGCTTGGCCAAGCAGTTCTGTTCCTTCTCACCGTTCTTCGAGGTGTTCGTTTGCCAGATTTACGCCAACTCGGTTACCCAGGATCTATCCTTCGGCGGTGCGCGATACATCGGAACTGGTCGTGGTTTTGCCACGGCCCGTATCCCCTTCGGTGTTCTGTACTCGCGTTTTGCCGGCCCTTCCATCTACTTCGGTGCGCGTCTGCTGATAATGTTACTATTCGCGACTTTGACGGTTTGGCAGGCTGCTTTAGTGTACTTCTGGGTCTCGCTTCTTGCTCTAGTCATCTCTCCGTTCCTTTATAACCCTCACCAGTTTGCATGGAATGACTTCTTCATTGACTACCGCGACTACCTTCGCTGGCTATCACGTGGCAATTCTCTCAGCCACTCGTCCTCGTGGATCTCTTTCTGCCGCTTATCTCGTACGAGAATTACGGGTTACAAGCGCAAGGTCCTTGGTGACCCATCTGGCAAATTGTCCTCGGACGTACCTCGCGCGGCAATCACCAACCTTCTCTTCGGCGAGATCATTGCTCCCCTCCTTCTCGTGGCCACTACGCTGATCCCTTACCTCTACATCAACGCGCAAACTGGCGTGAAGGCTCACGATAACGCCGCCAAACCCACCGCATCGCTTATCCGCGTTGCCATCATTGCTTTCGCGCCCATCGGCGTCAATGCTGGTCTACTCGGTGCTCTCTTCGGTATGGCCTGCTGTATGGGTCCAGTACTAAGCATGTGCTGCAAGAAGTTCGGCAGTGTCTTAGCAGGGATCGCCCACGCTGTCGCCGTCTTCATGCTGCTCGTGTTTTTCGAAGTCATGTTCTTCCTCGAGGGATTCGACTTCACGAAAACGCTTTTGGGAATGATCGCTGTCGTTGCGCTTCAACGGTTCATCTTGAAGCTTATCATCTCACTCGCACTTACCCGTGAGTTCAAGACGGATCAGTCCAACATCGCGTTCTGGACGGGCAAGTGGTATTCTATGGGTTGGCACTCGGTTTCCCAGCCGGCGCGTGAATATCTCTGCAAGATTACGGAGCTGAGCATGTTCGCCGCCGACTTCATCCTGGGCCATATCCTCCTATTCATAATGCTTCCCGTCATCATCATTCCGCAAATTGACAAGTTGCATTCGATGATGCTCTTCTGGCTGCGACCAAGGTATGTTTACGTCCAATCCCCTTACGGTTTCGTTTCAAGATTGCTAACGGTTGAATTCCTAGTCGCCAAATCCGTCCGCCCATCTATTCGATGAAACAGTCCAAGCTCAGGAGGAGACGTGTCATTCGCTATGCTGTTCTGTACTTTGTTATGCTCGTCGTCTTCGTGGCCCTTATTGTGGGACCGATCGTAG
This sequence comes from Hypoxylon crocopeplum, assembly GCA_022578875.1. Classification (NCBI taxonomy): domain Eukaryota; kingdom Fungi; phylum Ascomycota; class Sordariomycetes; order Xylariales; family Hypoxylaceae; genus Hypoxylon; species Hypoxylon crocopeplum. The sequence goes on along the minus strand of MU399599.1, from coordinate 78,971 downwards.
CGGGCAAGCAGATTCCTGCCAGTTTCAGCAAGTCCCTCTCCGATGCGCTTCCCTTCCCGTTGGCTCAACCGGCTGGCCAGGATATCAACGACACGAGGAACCACACGCAGACGGGAACTGGCATGCAAGGCTACTCGGGCCCCGGCTTGGCCTCGATGACAACGACGGCAGCTAGCTCGCAAGAGACGGATTCGTCGGATAGTGACACTCGGAAGTTCCGATTTGTCTAACAGGCGTGAAGGAGCACTTGTACCATAAAAAAGCTCCTGGTCACTCGCCAATTTGGAATTGGAACGAGTACTAGCGTGATAGTAAGATTTTGTTTTGGGTGCTCTGTGTGTATCGATTCAAGAGGGCGGCATGGCACATGGTATTTTATTTTCATTCTTCGTAGAGTCACGGGCATAAATATCTGCAGGTTTTTCTTTCTGTCTCTGAAATGGAAACGAGATGGTATTCAATAATGACAAGGATTCCCGTTACATTTACAGCCTGAGCGAGGCCGTATTTATTGTGAAAATGTGCGTATGTGTATGTACGCGCGTTGTTAGCTGTGTTAGACATCAGAGGCAAGCCGAAATGGCGCAGCAGTCAATCACTGTTGGATATACCGCTGCCCATCAGCGTACAAGAGTAATCAAATCTTCCAAAAGATGGCAAATGTTCTGAACCAATCAAAGTTGAAATACCATACATACCCCTTCCTTGAATGGTGTGAGACTAGCTCGGGAGAGTGGCGTGTATAAAGTTATTCACTCTCATCAGTGTGTCATTATCATGTGAGATCTCGTCTGAATAATAGTGAGTTTTTTCTTTTTTCTTTTTTCTTTATTCTCCGACGGATTCGGGTATACGGAATGACATGATTTACACCCCTCCTGCCTTCTTCCGAAGTGAAGGGTTCCTAGTCCCTTAACCAAATAGTTAGTCGCTTGGCTCTCGTCCTAAGATCGTCATTGGCCTCACCGCTCAGGCCCCGAAAGGGGTCTAGCAGGCAGGAACAAGAGGCGAAACACGGGCTGACCGGCAGGGCCGGTTCATGCAGGATAGGGACAAAAGCGTCCTAAAGAGATATCGGCCCTGGAATGAGGCGCTTGGCTCGGCGGTTGTGGTGCGGCTGTCAACCTCCCGCCGCCGAAACTTCAGTCCGCGTCCGTCGCCAGCCAGCGTGGCAGGCAACGCTACCGGACGCTACCCTTATCGTCAGTCACTCCATGGCCCATGGCCCATAGGGTCTACAAAAAGGCTGCAGATGTGGAACGCGTTGGTGGACTCGATGACGAAATCCGGATGAAGATCTTCAGGTCGACCCCCATAATAAAGAGGACAAATTTTGCCATCTGCTGCCAGTCACAGCTGTCACATTTCACATTTCACTCTTCTCCGTACGTAAGTCGGACACTATCGTGACCAGCAACCCTTTGTATAGTGGACACCAATCTTAGGGTATTATGGGTTCTCTCTCACAAGTCTCAGGCGTTATGATGACATCTTCACATCCTCTCTCGGCCCTTGCTCGGTGGCACCCACCCGCGCGTTCGGGGTCCTGCAGGTTCAGAGATAGAGGACCCTGTTTTACGATTATCTAGAAATACGTACGCGCTGTAGGAGAACATGTAAGCACGCCGTGGTAGCTCAACATAAACACATATATAACACGGGGTTAGTGGAACTCATCCCTTATTCCCCAACGGCCTGGAACTCGTTCTATCTCTCCTATCTCTTCCTATCTTGTAGTCTATTCTTTCCCCCCTTCTCCTCCTCCTCGGGCCTTATCATCTAGAGTCTCCTGAGCGAGCTTGATAGCTGGTCTACCGACAATGGGGCACAAGGACAACGCCAGCGGCGTGCCCACGTACTGGGGCACGTCCGGCAGCACGTTGCAGAAACTGATCACGGCCGTAGCGACGACGGACTTCTTGCTGTTCGGCTACGACCAAGGTGTCATGTCCGGTATCATCTCGGCGCCTGCCTTCACTTCGGACTTCCCCGAGGTGAGCGGTAACAGCACGTACGAGGGATTCGTCGTGTCTATCTACGCTGTCGGCTGCTTCCTCGGTGCCTGTTTCATCCTCACATTCGGTGACCATCTCGGTCGCCGCAAGTCTATCTTTCTCGGTGCTACTATCATGATTATCGGTGTCATTATCCAGGTCTCTGCTGTGCCTAACGGCTCAGGGGGAGGGTCGACAGCACAGTTTATCATAGGACGATGCATTACTGGCGTAGGGAACGGTATTAATACGTCGACAGTGCCGACATATCAAGCAGAGTAAGTAACTACCTATTCACACTCTTCCCTGTTGAATCGTAGAATGCATTCGCTGATACTCGATTTTTACACATCATTAGGTGCAGTCATTCGCACAATCGTGGGAAACTCATCTGCATCGAAGGCGGAAACGTTGCGATCGGAACCCTGATTGCGTACTGGATCGACTATGGATGTACCTACGGACCTCACACAATGGTGTGGCGGTTCCCCATCGCCTTCCAGTGTGTCTTTGCTCTGGTCGTCATTCTCCTCATGACTCAGCTTCCCGAGTCGCCTCGATGGCTCTTGACGAAAGACCGCAATGAGGAGGCATCCACGGTCATAGCGGCTCTCAACGGCGAGCGCCGCGATGATCCGGCGGTCCAGATGCAGGTTGCCGTCATCGTTGACGCTATTCACGCTTCTGGCCACGCCGGCGGTGTCACGCCCATCTCGGACCTGTTCACTGGTGGCCCAACCCAGCATTTCCGCCGCCTCCTCCTCGGTGCCTCGTCCCAGATGTTCCAGCAGTTGTCGGGTTGCAACGCCGTTATATACTATTTTCCCATCCTATTCCAGACCTCGATCGGTACTTCGCATAACCTGGCGTTGCTCCTCGGAGGTGTTAACATGGTCGTCTACTCCATCTTTGCTACTACCTCGTGGTTCGCTGTCGAACGTATCGGTCGCCGTAAGCTCTACCTTATCGGCACCGTCGGGCAGTGCCTCTCTATGGTTTTGACTTTCGGTGCCTTGATTCCCGGCACTGAGGAAGCGGCTAAGGGAGCCGCTGTTGGTCTCTTCGTAAGCAATTCCCTTCTACTCACTTATACTATTCCTTGACTAGTAATTTGCTGACCTAGTCACCTCGTATTAGACTTATATCGCTTTCTTCGGCGCTACTTGGCTACCGCTGCCGTGGCTGTACCCGGCCGAGATCAACCCTCTCAAGACGCGGGCCAAGGCGAACGCGACTTCGACCGTATCCAACTGGTTGTGGAACTTCTTCATCGTCATGATCACGCCGGTGCTGCTGAACAACACGGGGGGGAGTGGCTGGGGCACGTACCTATTCTTCGCGGCTCTGAACGCCATCTTCTTCCCCATCATCTACTTCATGTACCCCGAGACAGCGGGGCGCAGCCTCGAGGAGATTGATGTAATATTCGCCAAGGGCTACGCCGAGAAGATCAGCTACGTCAAGGCCGCCCAGGAGCTGCCGCGCCTCACCGAGGCTGAAGTCCAGCAGAAAGCCCGCCAGTACGGCTTCAGCATTTCGGATGAGGAGGCTACCGTCGAAACCTACGAGAAGGCTGAGGGCGTCCTGTCGACGCCGTCTTCAGACTAAATCGACGCGTGTCTATTATAATTAAGTCGCGCAACGGGGGGCGGTCGTAACTTTTGTTACGTGGGTATATCGTTCAACAAGCTCACATCCGGGCTCATGACGACTACTTGATTATGGACTGTTTGGCATTTGCAATGCGGTATTTGGTGCGATTATGAATTGGTCGTTGACCAAAATGATCTACGCATTGTGTCATTGAACGGCGGGAATATCCCTGGTGGCAATCCTTTCCCTTTCAACGAGGAGTTGCATTAACTCATCACCTTTGACTTTCTTTGGGCATGATGGTCATGCGCTCTAGAGTATTTTATTCTTTCGCTATTTGTTTTCACGGGTTCATCGACATATACCCTCAGGCTAGATAGACCTGAACGAGTTGGATAGACTGGTTAGATCTCTGCGGTTGCATAGAGATAGATGGATATAGACGGGCAAGTACCCCCATGAGCATTCGATAGACTTATGAATACCAATTCCATCATATAGAGTCTAGTAACAATCCGACCTATTCCTTTGAAGCTGGAGCGTTAGTACTATATGAGTGAAATGAACAAGCTTAAACTCGGTCTATCCAAGTTTGTAAGTGAATGCAACCATATCTGCATAGTCCCACGACTCCTATTCGCCAGTGCCACCCACATACATACGCGCCCAGAGATCACATCTCCTATTAGCTGTCACAATCTAAGATAAGCTCTAGTTACCATAATAGTAGTATAGGTAAAAGCCGATCCAGATTAACTAGCGACGACGTCAGTTTCTTGATTGGACTGCCATCGATGGTACCTCATCCTCCATCCCGTTCCGTCGTAAACACCACAGCTTCACCAACATCTGCACCCACGGAAATATGCTTCCCCTCCAGAGAATTCTCTTACGATCTATCATCGAGGTCTCTATTTATTTCGTCACGCCAGATATACTTCATTATCAACGTATCTACTTATACAACAGATGACACGCGTGAGCAGAATCTATAGCACTGCTAGGATTTGATAACCTACGGAACTAGTCATGCTTTCTACGGCCGATTTCCCCCGTATGTGGCTTACACTACTGCCGCTCCTGTTGGACCTCGTGCAGCCCGTCCAAGCCCAGGACCCGACTACAGCCTTCATGTTTCTGCCGCAGTATCGTTTGGGGGCATGGGACTATTTGCAGGGCAGTATAATATCTACTGTAGGTCCCTCCGCCACCCCTTTCTCTTCTATACCGTGGTGCGGCCACGCTTGCTTGCTCATCCATCCACACTCCTTGCCCCCAACTCGCCAGATACCCTCAACATTGCTAACCTCCTCGACTGCAACTTGTAGAGCGGCACTGACACCGTGTACACCGCCTTCTGTGCGCCGTACATTAAGGCTAGCGCGGGCTACTACAGTCCCTGCACTATCGAGGGCACCGATAAATTCCCTTTCATCTTCACCGAGGGCCCCGCGACACTGCACGTCGGGTACACGGCCGAGTCCTCTTAGTGAGCTTTTCCTTTTCCCCCCTTCCACTTCTTCTTTTTGTTCACCTAACCCATCATCCAATATTTGCTTTTCACTCGTCTAACACCGTAGCCAGCACCATAGACCTAGACTGCGACCTCGCGGGGACCACGGCCGCCACGTGCAGGGGCACGACGTCGCTGGCGGCCGACTTCTCGGTGGGGCCGCTGAACGGGCCGACCGCCTTCACGGTGCCGCCCGTCACACTGACGGGGACTGATGTCGAGTGGGCCCCTCTTACGCTTGGCGAGCCGCCGCAGACCACCGTCAGCGGCGGCGGCACCATCACCGTGTACCCTTCTGAGACCGGCACCAGCGTCGGCGCCAGTACTACCGCCACGCCAACGACGTCTCAATCGGCGGCCTCTTCGTCGGCATCTTCTGAGAGCAGCGCTTCGACCGGGACGACGACGACAAGCGCAGCGCCGAGCAGCGCCATGAAAGCGCTGGACACTGGTTTGGGCCGGGTGAGCGCGAGTCTCGCGTTGGTGGCCTTGGTCTCCGCACTGATCCTACGGTAAAATAACCTACTTTACTTACCCCTAGAGAGAAAATGACTAGATAAAGGTGAGGTTCCGGGTATGGAAGAGCATTTGAACCATGTAAATTCGCTTATTGCTAAACGGTGTTTACCATGCATGGGGATGTGCGTGTTCGTTGTGAGTTAGGCTGAGGCGATGGCTATGATTCGGTTGTAACCCTGACTTATAGTCCACCGCGAAGGTGACCCAACGACGGTTAAGAGATGGAGACCTCCTTGATATGTGGGTTATGAGTTTTGGAGTGTTATAGGGGAGGGAACTGCAATACATTTGTCAGTATAATGCAACACAGCACAGCCATGGCCATATGCTCTAATACCCATCAACCAATTACAATATCCCTACGTTACAATATGAACTCGGGACATCACTGTGATGTCTGCTGTTCTAACTCACTATAACGGAAGCACAAATCCCCAAGGGTGGAAGCGCCGTAGCTAGGAATAGGAGGAAAGTACAGTGTGCAAATTGATTTACAGAGAATAGGATACTGGTCAAAATCGTACACATCTCCAGCTTGGGAGCCCCTTCAGCTACTTTGAATCCCGTCATCTCTCCTCAGCCAACTGTCGTCATCCATATTCTAACCTTGCTAAGTCGTCATCTATCCCCTACTTCGGGATAGGTGAACGTCATCACTCCCAACCGTCCTACTGGTCGCTTGGTGAATATCGCCCTCCCATACCCCAGAACTGCTCGGCCATGAACGTACCCGACTCAGCCTTCTTCCACATGTCGTTGAAGGCCGTGAAGAGGATGACGTCGCTCGCGTTGTCCGAATACGCGCTCCGTATCGACGAAAGCGCCGTGGATTGCTGATCCATTCCGGGCACGGCTGCGCCATTCGACTCCCCCTGCCAGGGCCATCCCGTCTCGGTAACCACAACACGCTTGTCTGGATCTGATATCTTGCTGCGAATATTACTAACAGTAGAAGTAACAAACGAGCCTGCCTGATCAGCACCCGTGTTGGGGTCGAAGAAGGGGTGGACATTGACAGCGCAGTAGTCCGACTGGTCGCAGAGCTCGGGGTGGGCGAGCATAGCGACAAATGTATCCACGACAACGACGGGACCTTGGTATCCCGCGGCTCTCAGTGCCGAACGTGCTCGGCTTAGTGCGTCTAGCGACTGGCTCACCGTCGCTCCACCGTTGTTGATTAGCTCATTGCCTACAGAGATGGTGTCGACCATGCTCCAGTCATGATTAACACCGGCAATCATGGTAGATACTGCTTCATCTACCGAGTTAATATCGAAGATGCCCAAGAAGAGCTTGTTTCCATGTTTTTTAGCCGCTGCGTACGCCGAAGCTACCTGGTCGCAATCGACACCATACAGACGGATGACGCCGTAATCCTTGGCTATGAGCGCAAAATCAGCGTCGACCTCGTCCGCCGTCTTGCAGCCCCCACTACCCTTGTATGGAGAATAGGTGACGCCATGAAGAGCGCTGTTGTCAGAAACCGAGGTAGGCGACGCGGAAGGCGTCGAAGGGGTTGAACTTGTCGGTTGCGGCTTGGTCGATGAAATCGGTATAGAAGATGAGCTATGCTGTGAACTTGCAGAGACTGGCTGAGGCGGAGCAGGAGGCACAGGCAGAGGAACCGGCGCAGCCTTACTGGACACAGGGGGAACCACGACTGTCGAAGTCGAGGGAGCTGGTGTTTTATGCGTCGCTACGGATACGGGAACGTATACCACCGTTTCGGTGGCAGTACGGACCGGATGGTTATATTGGTCCACATAGACTACAACTTCTGGAACTTCAGTTGCTGTACTGCGTGTGGAATCAGTAATAGTGATCTTGTTGCTCGTTGGGATAAAGGCCCTGTTTGCCCTATGCCGATGGACATGGTGATGTCCTAGTAATGCCACATTAACTCGTGTCTCAGAACAACGATATGTTGGGTCTATAACTCACTTTGCTGCCCAGCCGACAGCTGAAAGAGGGAAAGAAAGGTAATAAAAACCGTGGTAGGTCTCATGGTATCAATACGCCAGCGCGATGATGATCAACGTCCGAAAACAGATAACCGCGGGATCAGTAGAAAACAAATAATGAACGGCCTGAAGTTTCAGCGAGGCAACGAACCAGTCGAATGATGGAACGGACAACTAGAAGAGTGAGCGGCGAGAATAGACACAAAAGGGGACATGAAAGTGGCAAAGGTAGACACAAGTCATCAATTGATGTCCATCAGTTACAAGGGCTACAAGAAGAACAAAAGGGACAAAGGAGTGAAGCGAGAATTTGTGTTGACAGGTAAAAAGTGTAGGTATATCAAGAAAGCATGTTGAAGATCTAGACTCGAGGGTCGAGGGTCGAGATCCAATTCCAAGAAAGGGTGTGGACAATATTGTATCTCTTGTGGCGGAAGTTGCTCCAGCATCGAGAAGGAAAGGGGAACAAAACAATAAACAGGGCGGAATGCGCGTTCTTGGAGGGTCTCAAACGATTGTGGTGAAGGAATGATGGCGCTCCAAGGGAGGAAATATCGTCAAATATCAAAATCAAGGGAGGGCGCTCTGGGAATATCAGGGAGCTTGAGGTCAGTAGAAATTTAAAAGAAAGAACAACTTACTGTCTTTATTTCCGTACTAGATGTTGATATTGACGAAGATATTCATACATCGATCATTGTAGTTCACAACTAGGCTAGTTGACTTCAAGTATTCATATCGTAGAGATAGAGTAGATGATTCCGAAGGAGCGTAGGTAGGTAGTTAATAAACTTGTGCATGCTCTACCTGAAAGAACGACAAGGCTCACACAGCGGTCTGAAATGAAAAAAGGTATTCGGGCAACCTTTTGGGGTTTTAAGACGGAGAGGATGATGGAGAGAACGTGTCGCCTCGAGTTTTCATGTGGACTTCCTGAGAACACAGGGCAAGAACGCTAGAGAAATAGGGCCCACGCCTATCTTTGGATCCAGATCCAGGCCACGAGGTATGAACTTGTTTCAGACTCCCTCCAATATGTACCTGGCGGAAGGCACAATGTCATTGTGGGAACCTTGGGACAGAGAAACTTCGTCGAGGTAAACAAAGGAGGCAGCTACGTGTTGAAGCAAGCAAGCCCATCATACGACTCCTGAAAGATGTAGAGATAATTAGCAATTAGTATTCGGGTCTATAATCCTATCTGGCATTGCGCCCCTTTTCGGTCTTGCGTATATCCACGAGTAACCTAAGTAGGTGATACGGCTCCTATCGCCCGTCCACATTACCAGAGCCATGCTTAGGAAATGGCATGGTGGCCATTTATACGTGAAATAACCCATCCGTGTCGCGTCGCGTAATATCGTGAAGCAGCATAAAGGAGTAACCGACTTATCACGGGAAGCTGAATGTCTCCTAAGCAGCGAGCGACGATTGACGGTTCGGTTTTCGAGTCATGATCTTAGTGATAGCGTGCCGAATCGTCACTCCAGCCTTCTCGATTTCCTTCTTGGATAGGCCCGATGTGATGCAAACCTTGAGTGCGGGTTGGATATTGATATCTTCGGTTCCAACGCTACCAATCAGCGGCATGCTTTTCAGTCTCGTGACAAGTACTCCGTTGGTAAGTGCCTGCGTCCCCGTTAGCGGATGAACTCCGACCACAATATCATATGCTCCTAAAAGCTTACCTCATCCGCGATCTCGAGGAACAGCCGCTCTTGGTCGTCGTTACTCAGCCGCCTTGACGAAATCACCTCGGGCTTGAACACCAACAGCATGACGGGGTTCTCCGGGTCGCTCGTGCACTGGACCCAGTCGCTTCGCGGGTCAAGTTGCGCCCTCATAGCCCGGATGTTCTCTCGGCATTGAAGCAGGATGTCAGGGTTGCATTGCAGCATGTTCAACGTCTCAGAAGCCGTAACGGCAGCCATGGCAGGCAGAGCAGCCGAGTAGGTGTACGATGCGGCATTGATACGCTGGTGGCGCACGACATCTTTCGAACCAGCGCAGAATCCGCCCGCGGCGCAGAGCGGTCCCGCCAGAGACCCAATGATCATATCCACAGCCTCCGAGTCCACATTCTGCGCCTCTGTGAGCCCTCGCCCATTACGACCGAGTACGCCGAACGACCAGGTCTCGTCAAGGGCAATACGGAACTTGTACTTCTCCTTCAACTCCACCTATATAATTCATATTTCGTCAGCCAAACAACGCGACCAAAAAAAAAACAAAAAAAAAACAAGCCCTAGTGGGGAAGGGGACAAGCTTACAAGCTTAGGGAGGTTAGAGCAGTCGCCAACCATCTCGAAGAGACCTTCCGTCACGATGAATCGCCTAGTCAAGATCTTCTTCTTCGCCTGCTCCTGGGCTACCTTCTTCATAACTTGTTCTAGGTCTTCCATGTCATTGTGTTCGTACCATTTGATAATACTTCGGGAGGCCTCGAGTCCTTTGCGAATCGAGTAGTTGACCATCTTATCGGCGACAATAACATCTCCTCGCTTGCAGAATGTAGGAATGACACTGGATATAGTCGAGAAGGCCTGGGAGTAGACGATGCTGCTCTGGGTTCCGAGGAAAACAGCAATATCATGCTCGGTGGTCATATGGACATCCTGGGTGCCGTAGAACTGAGGCGGACCACAGGGGCCAACCCCGTAAGTGCGCAGTGTCTGAATTGCCTTTTCCTTAATTGAATCGCTCGCATTCAGGTTGTAGAAATTGTACGAAGCCAGATTCATCACGGTCTTGCCGTTGGACAGCTTCACCTTCGGACCAGTCGGTCTACACCAGTGCTGTCAGCGATTCATTCTTTAGTTTGCGCAAAGTGTAAGGCCAGTTCTTACCCGACGAGAACGGGTTGCTTCTCGGTTTCAGCTTCTTCGAGGGGGGTCTGGGCGGCAACGAGCGGTTCGGGCTCCCATTCCTTAACGAGCTCGTCGATCTCATCTTCGCGAAGGTTCACATAATTGGGACCGTGGGTTGGATAGGACGGTGAGAGGAGGTATCGAACAAAGAATATCACAAGGACGAGTTCTATCGCAGATCGGACCGGGTCGTTCTGGTAGCTTGACTGGATGTATCGTATCAACACGGAACTACCGGGGACTTTCTGGAAGGCGTGAGATATCTCGTGAAGCGAGCCCTGCAAGTATACTTGCGCCTCGTGGAGATCCATCTTTTATCAGTTCAAATCGATCCTAGAACAATTGTTGAACGAAAAACGTGAACACGGTGATTTAGTGTTAAATTTGTAGGAAAGAATTTGGGCGTGGCATTGGATAATGTAAGGTTTAGTTAGGTATTATAGGGGGAAGGTCGGCAATGATGGGATCTCAAAATTCAAAATTGGATGAGGGTCCAATTATCATCCTTCTAAGCTCTTGCTTCACTTAACTCAAAACACCCCGGCACCACGGTTCAGGCACGGTGGGGCGGGCATTAGCGACGCGTCAAAATTGTGGCCGCAATCCATGCCCCACTTGGCTAATAACCTTTTCCGATATTGGCATAACTCGAATCTTTATCAACTTTTATCATTCAGCAATGTTCAGCACCACTCAGCATCACTCAGCATCACTCAGCCCTAGCAGTTTGTTCGGACAACGCTTGGGTAAATCTATAGAATCTCCTGTCACGCCTCGAGAGCCTTAACGAACGCCAAACTTTCGTTGCCCTCAACTACCTTAGAGATCGGGGTGAGATATGCCTTGCTGTCGTCTGATCCCTCTGCGAGCTGTCGAATATATGATTCGGCCACCCTAATCCACATGACCTTTTCTGCTTTGCTAGCCCTCAAGCCTTGCCAGACCCAGATAGTAGTACCGCTGTCAAGCAAGAAGACGTCGTGGCCATCTAAATCCGAGCTGCCTATCGCATCCCCTTCTTTTACCACGTCAAAGCTCAACTGGCCAGAGGCATCCGACAGACGGAAAAGCCTACGAGGCCGGCGTCCGGCGTCCGGGCTCTTGGGTGAGACGATCGGCCGAGGGGCCTTTAATGATCCTTCGACATCCTCGCCGCCTAGCATAGCGACGACAGTTCGCGACCTCGACTCCGTTTGCGACAGCACTTCGACATCTACGTGCTTCGCAATAGTCATGTCGTGGACAACTTGGGCGGCCTTTGCCTTTTCCATAGGACTGCAATTCTTGCCCTGCCAAACCCAGATCTTGTCCTTGCGCTCTAGTACGAAGACGTCATTCTCGTCCAGGCTCCGCCAGGTAGGGACAACCTCGTAAACCATGATGGAATCAGCCCGTCTAGCAGACGGGTGCTTGAAGATCCTAAGCAACATGTGGGTCTCATCGAGTTCCTTTTCTGTCTCGACGTGCGTAAAACCAGAGCGGACCCCGCCGGAGAGAATCCGAATGCGAGAGAATAAGGCGACAAAATAGTCAGAAGGGTCCTTCTGAAGCTCACGATGCTGCGTAGCGACACCGTGCAAGAACTCGTCGAGTTCAACCGTCTTGTAAGCGGCCGTACCAGCCTCATCCTGCGACGTCTTATTTCCAAGCCAGAAGAAGATGTCGTGTGCTAGTTTTTCCTCCCCATCCTTGCTCCCAACCTTGTACGAATGCAATATGATGTAGCTATCCCCTTCGTGGAAGTCGCCATATTGGTCTTTCGGCCAAGGGACCACTTCGAAATTCTCTATTCGCCAGATGTAAAGACCGGGAGCTTCTCCAAGACCCTGCCATGCGGGCTCAGTAGTTGCTGAATTGTACTTGACTTTATGGTCAAGCTCTGTTCCGATATTCTCGACGTTGCTGTCTCTCCAGTCGTACTCCTTCAAATGTACTAGCCCTTCGTGCGGTGCCATTTTGATAAAATGACAGTGATGAGATAACAGTGCAACTTACTAGATGTCTAGAGCAGACAGTCAACAAAACCATATGGTAATATAATGTTTTATTGAAATGGAGTCGATATTAAGAACAGGTGGAGAAATATTTGTGAATCCGAACTAGCCATGCAGCAATATATACCTGGTAATAGATGCAGAAGGATCCTCTTGACGTAATTGGACTGATACTGGGATGTTTCTTTAAGAGGCAAACAAGGCGGAGACAAACGCGTCTGTCATGTGTTCCGACAACTGATTTTGGAGTTGAATTGACTGCATTTCTCACACTTCCAACATTAGTCCACCACGATAACTGTGGTTGGTTATCGCATATTTTTGATAAAGTTATCTATGTAGGCCAAAGGCTTTATAAACCAAAAAGTTTTCCTGCATCGATTGATATTTACTCAACCTACATCTCTCAACAGCAACGCACTACATAAATCCGAGACCAGACCACACGCAACATTGACATTATCTCGATCTTCACATATAAGACAGGAGAGAGAACTAACTCAAGAGAGGATGTCGAAAAAAGATACCACGTCCCAGGAGTTCACTTCCTACTACCTCCAGCAAAGCACCAAGGAGTTCGCAGAAGACCTGGACAAGATCCGCAGTGCCGACGACTTCAAAGGCGATGCTGTAGCCATGCTTGTCAAGTCCTTGCAGCAGGGCACATCTCTATTCTCTGCTACCGACCAGAAGAGAATAATCGAGGCGCGAAAATCCGAAGACTCGGAGAAGGAGAGAACGCATAGAGTGAACTCGCGGGAGGGGTTTGAAACGAAGCCTTAACTCAAGTCATCACAAGGAGAGACATTCATCCTAGATTAACCATTAACAATTCGTATTGCAACTGTCTACGACAAAAAGAAAATAGGGCCTGGTTTGCGACGAAATACCCTGTATGGAAATGAAGTACATAAAAAAAAATAAAACAAATAAAAGAGGAAGAAGCAAAAAGCGACATGTGCAGGATTTGAACCTACGCGACCGAAGTCATGAGATGGCTGAAATACACCAGGTATTCAAGTCTCACCCATTAACCACTCTGGCAACATGCCAACTGAATTGTTGAATGGTTGGCGCGTTAAGCTACATTATATCTCTAATAGTCTATGCCGGAAAGAGCCCGGTCCAATCACACGGCGCGAAAGGGGGAACTCGGTCCTCACACCATGCAGTACATAGTACATCCAATCTAGAGTATTATCACCCTACACATAATGGCACATATAACGGTGTTGTCCAAACAAGAGGTAACGTCTGTTTTTAATCCGCGCTTGACTATGTATTACTGAGATGAAATCCTAGTTGAGGTGATATATATAATAGCTCCTTATCTAATAATATCAGATCCAGGAATAAATATTTCCAACTTAGACATATTCCCCTAAATATGAGATATCTAGTCTCACCCAATTAGGGGACAGGATGGAAGTTGTTCAGAGTTCAACCCAGGGCCGACACTTCACTGGCGACCTGTGCTCTAATTAGTTCTTTACAAGACTATCCCTTCGCTTATATATAGAAAGGGTTGACAGCTAAGTCGTTATATGAGTTTCGGGTCTGTGGAAGTATCTCTAATAATATCTCGTTGTCTTGTCTCTAGGCAGGGTTTCCCTTCCCTATCTACTACTTTTCTCGCCCAACTTTGGCCTTAGCTAGTAATATCCTTTCAGTAGAGACCTTCATCGAACCTCATACTAGCCCGCGTCGCTCAACAAGTGGATTATGAAACCTTGCACAATATCACCACGAAAGAGCACTAGTAGACATACCACATCGAAAATGGGAACTACCGCATCAAAATGGCCGTGCATTTTTTTCTTGACTTGAATACGTATGAAGGATATCCCTGTAGACTAGGAGAACATATGTATGCCTACTGCTGAACTCTCAGGCTCGAGGATGCTCATGATCATTCAACGACACTCATTTGATACAAAGAAACAGCGGCCTGGCAGTTAGATCCTCCTCAAGGCTAATTGCTTCTTCCGAGACATTGTCATCATTAGGAAGTAACGGGGAGACCAGACACGAGTAGAGAATATATTAAATATATCATATATCCCCATAAACTCCGACCATGATTTGTTTCGAAAGAGTCGAAGTAACGCCACCGACTCCTGACAGCATATCTCATAAATATCATCGCGCTGAGAAATAAAGAGGCGCGCGGTTGAAACTTCAGATATCTGCGCCCCCCCCCCCCCCCCCAAAAACCATCCCTCTCTCTACTGCTGTAATGAACCTACCTCAATTGACCTAACGTAGAACATCGTTCGTAGACGATAATTGAAGGGAAGCACACGTGCGGATTTATGACCTAAGCAGAGTATTGCTCAGACTTCGGGATGTTCGAGTCTCATAGGCTCTGACCTCACGGCCAGATAGCTCTAGCGTCGAATGTCAAGACTAGCGCGGGAGGATTCGATGGACGGGCGAACCGAACTGCTGGAGCTTCTCCGCCTTCTCGCGCGTTGCTCGCTTGGATCTGAAGGGTTGAGCCCGGTCGACCTTGCAAATAGGTTGAGAATATCCGTCAGCGTAACAACGCCGATTAGGCGACCAGACAGGTGGTGAGAGCTAGGCATGGTAGAGGCCGGAGGCACCGAAGGAAAATGAGTACCGGTAAGAGATGTCTGTGAGGAAGACGGGGTTGGCACGAGGACCGTGGGGCCCAGCGAAGGGGTTCCAGGTGCGGAAGGAGATGGAGAAGCCGATTCTACTATCCACATTCTATGCGAATGAGTAGCTACGAGCTTGGCCACGGTGTGGGCGAGTGTCGAGTAAGGGTTGACGTAGAAGACTGGGAACGAATCCTTGCCCTTCTCAACGCCTTGTTCGGTAAGGATGACGGATATAAAGTGCAGGCATGAATTTTGGAGCAGCGGGAGGCTTGTGGCGTTAGTGAGGAGTTTGACATCTGTGGTGGAAATGTTGCCGACAACGTTCAGGACACTGTCAACAACAGCTACACTTGATAGGCCCTCCTGGTTCATCAGGTTCAGAGCCTCCGTTAAGGGGCTGTCTGCACTGTGCGGCTATTAGCAAAAAGCCGGGTGGCAGAGCGGTGGCGCACGTACTTGATAGCTATTATTTGTTGCGAACCCACGCCAACGTCACGAAGGAGTCTGGGGTAGAGGTCATCGATGACACGGAAGTTGACTCCTTCGTTCCAGAAAAATTCTATAAGCTTCAACTGGCTGAGGATGCCAACAACTTCTCCATTGTGGTTGGTAACGAGGACTCGATGTACACCGCTACCGAAGACCTCGATCACTTTAGCCAGGTCCTCGTCTCCTTGCAAGACGACGAGCGACTCCTTCCGGCATATTGGCTGGATATCGCGGAGCGGTATACTGACGCGGGCTTGGGCCCGTTGTGCTATAGTGTCGTACAACTCGACTAGGTCGTCGCTCGGATGTGCCAATCCAACCACGACTAGAATGTATGCGTTTAGGTCATTGTAGTCGAAGGTCGAGACCGGGGCGAGGCTAGCAGCGTTCTCACGGACGATGACGACGTTGCTAGCCGTGTTCTTGAGTAGCGTCTAGAAATACAATTAGAAATGAGCTCGGTAAATCTGCTTTGCCGGATAGTAG
Organism: Hypoxylon crocopeplum; assembly: GCA_022578875.1. NCBI lineage: Eukaryota > Fungi > Ascomycota > Sordariomycetes > Xylariales > Hypoxylaceae > Hypoxylon > Hypoxylon crocopeplum. The sequence continues at coordinate 62,934 of MU399599.1, read as the reverse complement.
CCATACCATGGTGGCATCCTCTACACTGGTATTCATCTCAACCCAGGAGACATCGTCTTTGGACACAAGTTCGCCTATTGCGACGTCGCGCCAATCCCTCCCGGCGAAGCGCGGATTGTGCTGTCTCGGAGCCGGCGGATGATTGAGCAGGTCCTGGATAGCAGCTTGTGTGAAGGAAGGGTGTCTCTGGTTCCGGGGGGAGGGCGGCAAGCCCCTCAAGTTCTCAGCGAAGCTGGCGCGGTGGCTGTGGTTGATGGTATGGCCGGACTTATGAAGGCTCGAAGCAGAGCCGGTTCGTTGAGGGGGCGGCGGAGAGATACTCGCTTCCTGGGAATCCCTGCCTCCCCTGAAATTGACCGCGTTAGGATCCATGGCGAAGAAGAATTGGATATGCGACGAGATCTTAGGATTATCGTTGTTTGCTTTGTCGTGGATAAGACAGGCCAAGATACGTTACTTGGTAGTCTAGCCTTGAATAGCCTACTTATTCGCCGAGTTCGTGAAGGAGTTGAAGGGGAGATACTTCTCAGTACGACCAACAAAGATCATGTTGCTATTGGTTTGTTATGTCGGCGACGTCATAAAGTGAAATATGTATATGAGGTATGTGTAGGTGTAGGTATCTTGGGGATGAGACTGAACCTCGAGATCCATGTTACAAGTAAAACCATTCCCCATTGTGGACAATGTAGCCGCCCCCTAGGGCCCCTGTAGCCCCGGGCCCCCCCGTAAAGCGACCCCTCCTTCACCTTTCTACACCGTCACCCCTCTGTCATTCTACCAGTTGAAGGGATCCATCTTATGTATCTACCCATCCATGTATCTAGCGTAGACAATGTACATATATAAGTGACCATGTTCTAGTCTGTCCACGATTTCTCTTCTCATACTTACTTAGGTATGTAACATGCGAGTTTCCTAAACTATTGGTTTTCATCGAGCCTTTGCAGCCATGATTCGTCATTTGAATTTGCTAAGTGGAATCTAGGAATCAGAGAAATTAATAAAGATGCGTAAATCACACAAGTGGCAAACCGTATATAGTATATATGTACTGAGTATAGTGGTCAAATGTATGGGAAATTTCATCGAAAGGTCATATGTTTGCAGCCCTATTCGTTAAGGGCTGCCTATCAGATGTTCATCTCCTGAGAAAGGTGAGTTTCCAAGGTTGTAGACGCTCTTGACTTATACTTTTGTGTCGACTTCCAGGATATAATACGTGGCAGCGCAAACGGGTAGCGCATGTGCGACATGCACACTTTGTGGCCAATTAACCGACATGAAAGACGGACATTCCAGAGATTCATTCCAGAGATTCACACCCATGCGTCAAGCATTGGATCAAAGAGCAAATCACACACTGCCTAGCCGTATATGATATGTAGCTATAAAGTTACATATATTTTAGGTCAACTGGTACATTTGATTAATTGGAATAATACATATTTATATACCTGGTATGTAAGCATATGTACCAGTATATGTGCATCACGGCCTGGTGTTAATATTAATACTGAGTCTCTTAATACTCAAAGGTGGTACCTACATGCTTTGACAGCTTGAACTTAATAGATTGAGCTACTCTGAATCAGGTAATCAGCAGCCTCTGCCTTCGGTTAGCGGCTTCTGCTACAAAGTCCAGAAGCAGGCGCGCACAGACCAGGCTAGCTGATTAGGTAGGCCCCAAGAATTTTAGTTTTCTTCTTTATGCTGAGCAGGGGAAAAGAAAAAAAAAGGTCAACAGCGACCCTCCCCTTTTTCGCAACCCCTCGCCCGCCCTTGATGCTGGAGAAAACACGATAGTAATAACAACAACCACAACAACATTCCCAGACCACACACCCCTTCGAACGCGAGTTGATTTATATTCATTCCAGGATTTATTATACGTGTCTGGACGGCTTTGAGCACACAGGAATTCATTGCACCGACGTCTCTACTTGAGATATTTGCTTTCGCAGATCTCGTAGCCGACCTGATCTATCGCGTCCCAAGCCCTGCGGGGCACACATCACGCAGCCATACGACTTTCACGTCTTTGTTTCTCTACCCTAGTTACCCAACGCCATAGTCTCTCTCTCCTCATACCTCTTCAAAGACCGACTCCAAATTGTCGCCAGCATGTCGGTGCTTCCGGCGGAAACCCACGCGGAGCTCGCGCAGCTTCTGCAAGCTCTGCAATCCCCAGATAATTCCATACGGTCTCAGGCAGAAGGGCACCTACAAAACAACTGGACCAATACCCGCCCCGAGATCCTGTTGATGGGTCTAGCCGAGCAGATAGCTGCCTCGACCGAGACATCAGTACGCACGTCCCAAGTATTTATCACATATCTGTCTATCTCACGAGACTAACCCTTCGCCCGCCATTGTGTAGATCCGTTCCTTTGCTGCTGTCATATTCCGACGAATATCCTCCAAGTCGCTCAAGTCCGACAAAGGCGACAGTACCGAGATATTCGTGTCCTTGCCCACCGAGCAGGCATCCGTAATCCGCCAGAAACTCCTTGAGTCCTTAGCCAACGAGCGGGATCGCCTTGTCAGGAACAAAATCAGCGATGCCGTTGCCGACCTTGCGAGGCAGTACTCAGAAAGCAGTCAGTCCACTGCCGCTCTCCTATTTTCCCGCGCTTGCTGCTTCTCCCTGCTTTATTTACAATGACAAAATTATATATATATATTTTATATTTCCCATGTTCCGCAAGAGGAGCGATTAAACATGGTATCTTATTGTTGATAATGGCTACTGACAGAGTCTTAGATGCACAATGGCCTGAGATCTTGGCCGTGCTCTTCAATCTTAGCGTGGCCGTCGATGCTGGCCAGCGCGAGACCGCCTACCGTGTCTTTGCGACAACGCCGGGTATCATAGAGAGGCAGCATGAGGGTGCAGTGCTGGAGGCCTTCGACAGGGGTTTCAAGGACGATTCCGTCGCCGTGCGCCTGGCTGCCATGGAGGCTTTCGCTTCCTTCTTCCGGAGCCTCCCTAAGAAGGCCCAACCGAAGTACTTCTCACTACTCCCCAACGTCCTAAACATTCTGCCACCCATAAAGGATTCTCATGATTCGGAGGATCTCAGCAAGGCCCTCGTTGCCTTGATCGAGCTAGCCGAGACGTCGCCCAAGATGTTCAGGCCGCTCTTCCACAACCTTGTCATGTTCAGCGTTGGGGTCATCCAGGACAAAGAGTTGAATGACCTCTGTCGGCAGAATGCTCTCGAGCTCATGGCTACCTTCGCCGACTATGCGCCGTCCATGTGCCGCAAGGATTCCTCTTACACGAACGACATGATCACCCAGTGCCTGAGTCTGATGACGGATATCGGCGAGGACGACGATGACGCGGCGGAATGGCTATCATCGGACGACTTCGACCAGGAAGAGAGTGATCTAAATCATGTCGCTGGAGAGCAGTGCATGGACCGGTTAGCCAACAAGCTCGGTGGTGAGACTATCCTGGCCCCAACGTTCCACTGGCTCCCTAGGATGATGACTTCGATGGCGTGGAAGGACCGCCACGCTGCCCTCATGGCCATCTCGGCTATTTCAGAAGGCTGCCGTGATCTTATGGTTAAGGAACTCAGCCAGGTCCTCGAGCTTGTGGTTCCTGCGTTGAAGGATCCCCATCCGCGAGTCCGCTGGGCCGGGTGTCAAGCTCTCGGTCAGATGAGCACGGACTTCGCGCCGACGATGCAGAAGGAGTATTATGACGTCATCCTGAAAACGATTATCCCCGTGCTCGACTCACCTGAGGGTCGTGTCAAGGCCCACGCCGCGGCCGCACTCGTCAATTTTTGCGAGGAAGCTGAAAAGCGCATCCTTGAACCCTACCTTGACGACCTCCTATCACATCTCTTCCAGCTTCTCCAAAATGAGAAGCGCTACGTCCAGGAGCAAGCCCTCTCGACGATCGCCACTATTGCTGATGCCGCCGAGGCCGCCTTCTCCAAATACTACGACACACTCATGCCATTGCTTGTCAATGTCTTGCAGCAGGAAACTGAAAAGGAGTACCGGTTGCTTCGTGCCAAGGCCATGGAATGTGCTACCTTGATAGCATTAGCGGTTGGGAAGGAACGCCTTGGAAATGATGCGATGACCTTGGTTAATCTCCTTGCCAATATCCAAGCCCATATCACCGATGCCGATGATCCGCAGTCGCAGTACTTGATGCACTGCTGGGGACGCATGTGTAGAGTCATGGGCGCCGACTTCTTGCGCTTCTTGCCTAACGTCATGCCTCCGCTAGTGGAATTAGCCAGCGCCAAAGCCGACATCCAACTGCTGGACTCGGATGACGAGATCGAACAGATTCAGCAGGAAGATGGGTGGGAGCTGGTGCCGCTTAAGGGGAAGATGATTGGCATCCGAACAAGCACGATGGATGACAAGCATATGGCCATTGAGCTGCTCGTCGTCTACGCGCAGACTCTGGAGGGACATTTTGCTCCGTATGTCGCGGATACGATGGAGAAAATTGCACTCCCAGGGCTGGCATTCTTCTTCCACGACCCCGTCAGGTTCATTTCGGCAAAACTCGTGCCTCAGCTCCTCAATTCATATAAGAAGGCATATGGCCCCGAGTCCAACGAGCTCCGAGGGTTATGGGCCGGAACGGTGGACAAATTACTAGAAGTCCTAACTGCCGAACCCGCCATCGACGCGTTGGCCGAGATGTACCAGTGCTTCTACGAGTCGGTTGAGGTCGTTGGTAAGGACTGCCTAAGCCAACAACACATGACCAAATTCATCGACGGAGTCCATTCGGCTATCGAAGACTATAGAGACCGAGTTGCTCGGCGCGAGGAAGATAAGGAAGGGGTAGCTGCCGAAGACGCCGAGGACGAAGCCGAGGAGCTGATGCTTGCAATCGAGGACGATCAAACCCTACTGTCCGACATGAACAAGGCGTTCCACTCCATCTTTAAGAACCATGGCGCTACTTTCCTCCAACCATGGGAGCGTCTCAGGACAACATACGAAGCATTCCTGACGTCCACAGACCCTACACAGCGCCAATGGGGTCTTTGTATTATGGATGACGTCTTAGAATATTGCGGACCGGAAAGCGTCCGCTACGCGCAAGCCATTAGCACAGCTCTTCTCGAAGGCTGCAAAGACCCTTCTGCCGCAATCCGACAAGCCGCAGCGTAAGTAAAGCATCCAGCTTAGTCTCAATATTGGTCACTACGCATCAGCAATGGCCATTTGAGCCTTCTGTCTCCTTTTTACGCGATTACTGATATAGTTGACAGGTACGGTATTGGTGTAGCTGCCCATCGTGGCGGAGCTCCATGGTCTCAGTTCCTGGCGACTTCGATACCATACTTATTCCAAGCAACCCAAATACCGGATGCCCGTGGTGAGGAGGCTGTTTACGCTACCGGCAAGTCACCATTTCGAATTCGAGTTGTATTCTGCGAATAGAATCTAACTAGGAGACAGAGAACGCCTGTGCGGCCATCGCCAAAATCCTTCATTTCAACAAACAAAGTCTGTCAGATTCGCAGGCTGTCACCACGCAGTGGTATGTATCTGAAACAATTGCAGACTGAGCATCGTTACTGATCTATTCGGCACATGTAGGATCAATACCCTGCCGGTCACCAATGACGAGGAGGCAGCTCCATATGCGTATGGTTACCTTGTTGAGCTGATCGAACAGTGAGTCCGATTCTCTAGAGTAGACACGGCTCCCACCTCCATACCGTGTGGAGGCGGATGGTTGCTTTCTCCCCTATACCCCTTTTGTGTGGAACGTGCGATGAGATTTGAATTGCTAACAACTAGGGTAGGCAAAATCCGGCCGTAACGAGCCAGGTCGACAAGGTGTTTGTCTACGTGGGACAGGCTCTCGAGGCTGAGATGCTCCACGGACAACTCGGCGCGCGTGTGGCCCGAGCTGTTCAAATTCTACTCCAGTCAGCAAATGTCGACCCAACGCCGTTGTTGCAACAGCATTTCTCTCCAGAAGGGCAGCAGGTCATCAGACGCCACTTTTCGTAAGCGTTCGAGGTACACACAATACTTATGCTCTGCCGCCAACTTGTCGCTATCGGAGGTCGCGCACATTTTATTAGTGAAGAAATACTCGTGGAGACTAGCTATGATGAATAGTAGTATGGAGAATGAGGGGAGAATGAGAGAATCCCGCCGAGCTTTGATCACGATACCACTAAGCGCCACCTGAGGCGATTTACCTCCTTTCTACTCTCCATCGAGACAGACGACTTGGGAGGGAATGATTGAACGGTCAAGCCATGTATAGTGGCAAATGATCTCTCGCAGTCGCGACTAATATGATCGAGGTTGCTGTTCTGGGCCGTGATATAGCGCACCTAGATTAGGAGACATCGGTCCCAGATTTAGTAGCTAGCAATAGTCAAGAGACTACTCGCAAGATGATACTCACCTATTATACAATCCCCATTATGACGATACTTGATTGGTGTTGTCTCTAGAATAACCCCCGGCAGGGTAATCACGTTATACACTTCTATGTCCACGAGACGCATCTCTTGAAAAGTGAGCTCTTATGGCTCTTTAACAGAACGTAACAGCAATATAGATCACGCGTGGCATTATTCTAGATATCACAGGTGACCCGGGCGCTGCTGACAAGTCGTGGTCAGCAAGACCTCAAAATAAATGAGTAGTGATAAATCAGAATTGAATTTGTATTATCGAGTTTGATGCAGCGCTGACATTGGATAGGATGCTTTAATTATTGTATACCTAGCTAGCCGTAGCTCTCCCTATTTTCCGGTACAACAATCAACCATTACCGAGACCCTGCAAGAGAAATGGTATCTTGTGAAAACTCCTGGAAGGCGAAACCTATTATCCCTCCGCAAACGCCGTGAAAAACAACACTTTGAATAGAATTGTAGAGGCATAAGAATTGGTCACTCTGCAACTTCAAGGATTATTCTGATTGGCGTCCTTGTTGGCTTCCTACGCCGCGGACGACGACGACCTGATGGCGGCGGCGGCGGCGTCGATGTCCTTATCACGACAGCTCCAACCGTCATAAAATGTATTCACCTCGTCAGTCCGCATTTTTATGGAGTCAACCAAGCCCATCAACAGGTTGCCGGCGAGATCGACTAGTTCATCCTTCCCCCTCTCGGCGGCGAGTTTCTCCGTCTTCTGGCGCTTTTGCTCTTCTTCCTGGCGCAGCTCGTCCCTCGCCCTGCGTTTCGCGCGACGGTCCTGCATTTCGCGGGCGCGATCGGCGAGGTAGCGGACGCTGTGGCCGAGACTAGCACTCTCATTCGACAAACCGCGATGCTGACGGTCTAGAGGAGGTTGGGTAAAGAACAGCACGTGACCAGCTTCGTCGCGCTGGAACTGCTCGCGAACTTCTTGGGATATCGCGGCGTCTAAGGCGCCGTCCAGGTGATAGACCTCGACGGGACGGGGCGGGTTGTATGCATTAGCTTGTGGGTGCGCACCGGGGCTAGGCGCGGCAGCCATAGGAGGGCGGGCAGGTGACGGCACAAGACGATGCGACGGATCATAGCCAGCCATTGGCGTACTCATCTGAGGGGGAACGTGGTGAGGCTGATGAGGTAAGGGAACTGGGGTGGTGCTGAATTGAGGCGGGTATCCGCTGAAGGCGGGAGGCTGATGAGGCTGATGAGGTTGATGCGCCTGGAAGTGCGAAGTCTGGGCCATCTGCGGTGTGACATGGCCGTGCGCGCCATGATGGGGACTCTGGACACCCTGAACGCCTTGAACTGGAAAGCCAGGGTGGGCGGCAGCATGATTACCGTATTGCGAGACGGGGACAGGGACCGGGGTGGGACTAGGGCGCGGCACGAATGAATGGGCGGGTGCGTATGCGCCGACATGCCCGGCGTTTGGCGTTGGCGGGGCCGGGATGGTTGAGAAGTGAGCGGCGTTGCTCATGACGATGTCACCTTGACCGTCAACCGGGCGTGCCGCCTGCATCATCGAAGGACGTCGTACTGGTTCGACCACAGGGAGCGGTGGAGGAGATGGTGTTGGTTCGGGTGGCGGAGATTCCTGTAAAGAGCGTGTAAGTAAGGTGAGTGAGAAATTTGGTTTAATTTAATTATGTGAGTTATGTGACTCGCCCAGTGAGACAGGATATGAAGAAAAGAGAAACATTAAAGGAATCTGTTTTTTTGTGTCAAGGTGAAAGCTGACAGGGCAATCGATAAGGGAGAGAGACAGTGTAGGTATGTGTTGTGTGTGTGTGTGTGTGTTTGTTTGTGTTGTGTTGGAAGACTGTAGAGGGGTAGGAAGAATCCTATTCCCTTTTCATTGTATTTTCTTCTTCTTCTTCCTTTCTGCTTATCAAGGCGGATATGCAGATATGAAGGACTCGTCGCAAAGGTTTAGGCAGGAAATCAAATGCGAAAGCGTGCGCAAATTTTGGTAAGAAATAATGGCACTTACATTTGGCTCCCTCTCCCGACAATGTACTGCCCCAATAAGTGGTGGCGCATTCGGCGCTCCCCAGGTCGGCTTGGGCAAAGGGTCTGTCGGCTTCGCATCGTCTCGAAGAAGATGCTTGATAGGACTAGGCACCTTCTTGAGCTTGCTAGGCACGACAAACAGGTCCATCTCGTAGTCCTTCTCGCGAACTTCGTCGGGCACGCAGCTCGCCCATGTCTTGATCTTGTTGAGCTTGTGCTTCTCTTCATTGTACCGCGCTTCGCAAACGTAGACCTCTTTGTCCTTGGGGAACCCTCGCGGCCTGCCTTTGTTGTAGCGCGTCACGAACATGACGAAGCACCGGTCTACCACCTCGTCGATGCGATGATCCCGGTACTGCCCGGTCTTGACCACCTCGTTCTCTAGGAAGTGCTTCTCGAAGCGATGGACCGTCTGCTCTGGACGGTAGTACCAGCACGCATTCACCCACTTCTGCCCCGACTTATCCTGCCAGGTTCGGTAGATCTGCGCAACGATGGGCTTTGTCAAGTCGTTCGGATTGGTGATATGAACCCAATCGCCTAGGTATACAGTCAGTATCCGCTTAGTCCCATCTACGACGAATCGACTTACCAACTCTCCAGACCTCTCCGTTATGGAGAATTTCCGGCAGAGGTCGCCTGCCGTCTTCGTCTTCGAATTCGTTGTCCGGTCTGGCCTTCTCCTGTTCGGCGAGGAGGTGGGCTTGGCGCTGCAGTTCGGCCGCATCTTGATAGAGCTGGCTATCCTCCTCGTTGTACTGCTTCGCGTTCTCGAACATCAAGTCCAGGTCTTGCAGTGCTTGATCTACGTTCTGGTACTTCTTTCTCTTGGCCTTCCGCTTGATGAGATCCATCGCGATGGGGTTCTTAATGGCAGCGAAGTAATCGGGTGTTGCCTGCTTGTCCGGAAGCCTTTCGAATGGAACGATCAACAGCTCCCCGTTCGGGTGTTTGAACTTTCGAAGGCCCTTCAGCATCGCATAGATGCGGGCTTCAAGGGGCGTGAAGACCTTGGGAGGACGGCCTCGCTTCTTGTGCGAGTCGTCTCTCACGTCGGATTTTCGGCCCGAGGCCGAAGGGCGACCACCTCGCCTTCCTCGTCGTCGAACACCGTCGTCATCCGAATCGTCGTCTTCATCATCTTCGTCATCATCCTCGTCCTCCTCCACTTCCTCTTCGTCCGGATCCGGAGGCGGCGAATCCTCTGCCTCTGGAATCTCCCCCAGATCAGGGAGTACGGCATCCTCAGGCTGGATAATTCCCTCCTCGACAAGCTTCTGAAGCTCCTCCTTAAAGATCTCACGCAAACGAACAGCGTCTTGAAAGAATTCCGAGGATGGGCGATTATAGACCATAGCATTGTGGGAGATGAGTGCGACGTCCCTAACGAATTCGGAGAAGGTCGCGTACTGCTTCTTAAGTTTTTTGGTCTATTCTCGGGGAGTCAGCGCGTCGTGGAGAGACAGGCATGGCACATGTCACTCACCCGGATAGTACTAAACGCGATGGGCTCCTTTATAACTTCGTGGTAGTCCGGAATCAATCGTCGGTTCGGGATCCGCTGGAAGTGGGAGGCAACGTGGTAGCCGCTGCAGCGCTCGGGTTAGTTACTAACCGGGATTCACCAAGGATTGAACTCACTCGGCGTCCTTGTAGGTAGAAAGGTAGTTGGCGGTGTTCTCTATCACAGTCAAGATATCGTGGTCGAGGCGGTTCAGTGCCTGCCCGTCATCGGGTTCGCCGTCTGCGTCCACGTCGCCATCCGCATCCGCATCTGCATCTGCATCTGCATCCGCGTCTGCGTCGATATTGCTTCCCGAGTCTGCGCGTGCATCTGCCGAGGCCGGACCATCGGCGCTGTTACTAGCATCCCTAGCGTCCACACCTTGCATCTGGGCTTTGTTGTTACCGCCATTGTCCTCGCTAGTCAGCTTGGCCTCGATGGACTCACGAACCTCGACGGCACTTTCGGCCGGCTTCGTGGCTTCGTCGGCCATGGTTGGAGGTTCGGAGCTATGATATGCAAGAGTATCTGGTTAAGATATGGATATAATGGAATCGAACTAGCTGTTAGACTTAGAGTTGGAGTTCGAGGCGTGGGCGAACAATGGCACCCGCGCTCCAACTTTCTAGGTTGATCACGGCTTCGAGAAGTTGGTTGTTAGTGACAGGACTTCGATTCGAGAGCTACAACAGCGGGTAAAAAGCTAATAATCCGTCCCGAGGTTTATCCTGATCGTGTTCTGAGCTCTGATGTGGCTCGTGCACCAATAAATACCCCTTTTTGGTATACATCCTCTCTTATATCCATATTGCTCTTTCTCCTTGCAATTAGGCCCTGGGTGTTAGGGTCTTGTACATCCATCAACCCTGTCAATCTAGCCCGAGGCTTCGTCTTCTGGCGATTGAGGGGCTGGAGGGAGGTACAGAGGGGTCTCAACTTCTCCTTTCCCCTTTCCATTTCATTTTCCTTTTCCATTTCCATATTTATACATACCTACCTACCTAACATATGCACCAGGTACCTAAGGTAGGTATATACAAGCAGGTGTAGGTATTGCCAAACCTGGTGGGTTTGCGTGTAGATAGAGCGGGCCAAACGATGATAGAGCAAATAAAGATATCCTGCATCTCATCATTTTGTCCCTTCACCCCCTGTATATTGACATTGACAGACACTGTATTCCAACTGTCACCCTTATCTTGACCAAAACCCTCAAGCTCACTCCACCTCCTTCCCTTCCTGCAACCACTCGCTTGCCTAAGCCATGAAGATACGATACAAAGCGCCTTCGGGCGGCGGAGCGCTGGAACTTGCCGACGATGCGACCGTCAGCCAGCTCCTCAATTCCCTCAAGTCGGCTACCGGCTTCGCTGACGTCACGGTCAAGTATGGCTGGCCGCCGCAAGCGCTAGGTATTGAGCAGGGCACCGCCTCTCTACAGTCGCTGGGCCTGCAGCGCGAGAACCTCACCGTCGTACCCGTCGAGAATGCCTCTACCTCCGGTACGGTCGCAGAGACTTCGCGCCCCGTCCACGAGACAGGTCTCCAGTCATCCAAGGAGAGCAAAGGCAAGGGCATCAAAGACCAGAACATCAGTGTTTACATGCCCGAGACGGGTTCCACGCTTGGTGGGTGGCGAGCGCGTCATATTTGATTACCTCCGCCTTGAAGCTTACCATCGGCGCCATAGTCCTTCGAGTCATGCCCGACGACAACAGCTGTTTGTTCACAGCCGTCGGCGGCGCGCTGCGAGGTCTCCCCTCGGCGCCCGACGAGTACTATACCGCCGCGTCGCTGCGCCGCGTTGTCGTCGATCACATCCTTGCCAACCCGGACAAGTTCAGTGCCGCCATTCTGGGCAAGAGTCCTGAGGCGTACTGCCGCAATATGCTGCAGCCCGACACGTGGGGTGGCGAGATCGAGCTGGCCATCATCTCTGAGGTCTTCGGGCTCGAGATCTGCGTCGTGAACGTCAAGACGGGCAGTGTGTACCGCGTCGGCGAGGGCAACAGCTACGAAATGCGCTGCATTCTCGTCTATTCCAACGTCCACTACGACCGTGTGGCCGAGATCTTCGTCGAGGGCCAGGAGGTCATGGAGTTCGACGTCACCCGCTGGGCCGTCGACGGCAGCGACCACGTTATCGCCCACACCCAGGAGATGTGCAAGAAGCTGAAAGAGGAGCACCACTATTATACCGACACATCCGACTTCGTCGTCATGTGCAACGAGTGCGGCTGGATCGGCCAGGGCCAGAAGGCACTCGCTACGCATTCGTTGCATACCGGACACTCGGACGTCAGGGAGATCAAGGATACCTCGTAGCCAACCAATCGTGTTTATGTCCCGAACGTAGTCGTCGTGCTATCGCGAAGGCACCCGTGCTATATATACGAACCTGGTCAACTAGACCGCGATGCGACGCTTAAGAAGCTAGCAACATCATACGCAAGGATAATGGGAAAGAGGAATAGAGGAAGAGAAAAAGAGAGGCGGACCTCTATTTAGGAGGTGTAGTAGAGGCCGTGCATCGTCGTTTGACCTTACCTTGAAGCCTTATGGTTAGTCACGTCCATTAGCCCGTAGTTTCGCGGCTCTAATGTTGATTCGATATCGGTAGTTATCAGTTAACTCAACGCCGTTTCTCCGCCGAATCGACGCCACTGTCAGATGTTTGCTCGAGACCTAGGCGTGTGAAGTACGTGCATTGTCCCCAACACTATAGGGATACCTATATCGTAGAATCCAATATAGCGATAGCTTGCATAGGTACTTTGAGTATCCTACGAAAACTAAAAGCAAATATACTAGGCACCAAGGTAGGCAACAGCAGTGGGAGATGATCTTTGACATGCGTCTGCCTAGTTTCCCTAGAATAATAGGGGACTACGATAAGCCACCGTAGGTATTCTATTAATACGTGGTCTTCATGCCCTTCTGTTCTCATGCAAAGCCGAGCGACTTTCCACGCCGGACTCACGAAACAAAACCCAACGGCAAATTCTGCCTTCCAAGGCGGCATATGCTGTTCGTACACGTCCAATCCGAAACGAAATTTGACAATTGGTGGCGATTTCCTCCCCGACTTCCTAACTCCAGAGTCTCCCATGCAATAGATCATGCAAGCCCATATCTTCATTAAGACAATATATCAATACAAGTCCAAGTCCAGCCGGCCTTTCAATCGACCTCCCAGCTACGACTATCCTCGGCCACCGTTTGGTCGCGTTGGTTGCGATTGGCTGCCCGCGCGAGACTGTTACTGCTGCTACTGCTGCTGCTCTGTTTGGATCTTGCCATGGCGTAATCTTCGTCGTCGCTCCAATCGCTAAACTCGCCATCGGAATAGTCCCACTGCACCGGGATCTTTTCCCCTCCTTCGCCAAAGCCGAAGACCAAGCCTCGCCACTCGCCGGCGGCGATTTTAGCGGCCACTTTCAGCATTAGACTAACGAGGTAAGCTGGCGGGCTAAGAAGGATCTCCATCGTCTTCTGAATAATTGCACTGGGTAGTCGACGGACAGCGGCTATCCGGCTCTGCGACGGCTGCCGGGAAGGCGGCGAGAAGAAGTTGGCGGCAGACGGCAGTGGCGACAAAGCTCGTCGGCTGATAGACAAACTATTTGGCCTGAGCCGTGGCCGCTGTTGAACTTGCGACCTCTCTTCTAGAGCGGTTGCGCATGATACATTCGATCTCTCGTCAATCGGGATCGGGCTCACATGATTATTATGGTTATCGGCAGGAGAAGGTGGCGTGGGCGAGGCTGTTTCGTCAGTATGGCCTGTAGTCCCCGCAGAGCTTGGGATGAACGTCCTATCAGTATCAGGCGTGTTCATGTAAGCTGCGTTGTCCCTTGCACGTGACGACGGACGAGGAAGGGGGATGTTCTCGTGGGGGTGAGGGAATCGCGCTGTAGACGGTGTCACCGGGCGTGACGATGGCGGCGAAGGTAATAGCGGGGTGATTGGCGAATGCCATGACTGCACACTATGGAACGAGTCGGTCGACCCGACAGGAGAATTCTCGTCTGATACGACGGGTTTTGAAGACGGTGGAGGTTGGCCCTTCGCACCGGCTGGCAATTCCTTTGCCTTGGAGGGAGGCGAGGTCACTACAGTCAGCTGTGGAGGAGCAGTGAAGGCCCGGCCAGCCAAGGCCCGACTCATCCGTTTCCTTGTGAGGTTCATGGGAACGACGTGACCAGATCCTTCAAAAGAAGGTTCGTCAATGGGTTCATTGCTGGTAACCCTACCTTTCTCAGGATTGGGGACGATGGGATCTTGTAGGATTCTGTCTAGTCTACGCACGTCCACATCACCTGAAAGCGTTCCCTCTGTAGCTTGCAAATCGACTGCTTGTGATGTTGGTAGCTGTGTTGGGTTGTTACTGTCATCTTCTAGTATTAGTATCCGCTTGGCGTCTTGGACTCCTGGCGCTATCGCCTTCCCTTCCCTAGGAAGAGGATGGAGAGGTTTAGTACCGTCCGCTGGAGCAATATCTGGGTCGTCCGCTGCTACTTGAAGTGGTCTTTGCCAACGAGTGCCATGACCTCTGCCCTCAATAACTAGCGATTCCTCTTCATGGTCTGTTTTGTCCTGCCAATAACCGCGTTGATTTTCGTAGCGCTCTTGATCGGGTCCAAGATCGAACCCGGAGGGACCTTGGCCAGAAACGCTGGCGCGTCGGTCTTCGATGATAGCTCTAGCAGACGGCGACGAGGAGGGGTCAACCAAAAAGGGGGACGATTTCAAATGTTTGCCTTCCGCCGTCCAAGCCTTCTTTTTGATAGGTGTTTCCGGTTGGTCCGGAAGGTCTACCGCAAAACTCCTTTGGAAAGGACACTGGGTCTTCTCAAATAGCAGAACTCTATCCAAAACATCCCTGAATACCAACGCGCGTTCCTGGTCGTCGGGTTCGGAGACTGGGAGCTCGATTCTCCAGTACTGTGGTCGGCGTATTTGCAAGACGAATCTGCTGTTATCTTCGTCGATACACCAGCATTGGCTTTTCGGTAGTATGGGCTGCAGGGCAGAACCGCAGCTAAGAAAAGCCACGGACCCAGGGGCACGGTATATGCGGAACGGGCCTTTTCACATTTAGCTTAGTTGAAAGAAACAGGGTTCACAGGATTAGATATTGTAACGTACCGACCGCAATAGTTCTCTCGAGTCGCGACGAAGCCGGCAGGGTACCTGGCCGCTCCTCGCCGCCGGAAGACGGTCGCGGACCAAAAGAAGTACGTTGGGTCGACGTAAAAGATATTATCTTGACGGAAGGGTGACTGTAAAGAGTCTCGACCAACTCTTCGGAACGCGACGACTCAGCCGAAGACACATTTGATTTCGGATGAGAAGACGGTAAGACAACGGGTTCAGTCATGACTCGGCGAGGCCGTGGCATGTCGGCGCTGCCATGTGCAGATTTGGAGTCGTCCGCCATGACTGACCCATCCCTAGCTAGTAGCAAATCGAATCGCGCGTGAGTAGGATAAGCTCCCGAGGAATAGTAGATAGAGAGTCAAATGACGTCTAGATCATGGCGGAGAACTATGGGAACAAAAGACGAAGAGACGATGAGCTGGGAAGTTAGAGTAGGGTCTCTAGAGCAGGAGAAAAGGGTTGACGCGATCCCAAAAGGTAGTTCTGGCGAGTGTTCGAAGATGGTAAATCTAATTCCTGTATCTCTTTGGGTCATGGACCAAGGCAATTCAGAATTAATAGACATGCGACATGGATGGGAAGGCGGGGATATAGGTAGGGCTGCTGTATCGGGGGAGCTTTGACGAAGGTTTGGGAGACGAGGTATCCGGGCCATGGATGGTTTGCTGGTACATAAGGTAACGCGCCGTTCCAACGGGCAACCTTAACCGTACCTGCCAGTCCTGCCACTTGGGTGGGCTCCATAGTGCCAGGTAGGTGGGGTGGGGTGATTTTAAGCTTCCCGAGATCCACACAGGCGCTTAGCTTACAGTACCTTAGGCTACCTACCTGGTAGGTACCATGCTCCGGCCTACCTACATGTACACTCATACATCTTTAAGGTGCATCTCTAAAACTCCCCCCGAATATCCCAGCGTGGTCAAGGTGATGAGGTCGTCATGAATATACTACGTCAAACCAATGAGAGCCTGTCTCTTATTTTTGAGATGAGCTCGAAAAACATGAAATCCGTCTCACCATCCGCCACGAGCTACTCTATCCCGATACGGCCTCCTTAACCCTCTCGGCCACGGATGTCTTGTACGTCAACCCTCCACCATAGCTGTGCTCGCTGTTCTTACCTCCCGCCGTGACTTCGCCCTCAGTTACACCGGTCTCGAAGGCACAGGTCCCCATATCCAACGCCTTAGCCGGCCCGGAAGGCATGATATCGAAGTCGAAGATATCGACGGGCAAGCCTAGCGTCGTGCATGCGTTAGGAATGTCGACAATACCTGCCACGTGCCCCTGGACCGGTGCGCAGGATAGCAGTATATAAATCTGGTAGTCGCTGTACCCATAGCGGCGGAGGTATTCGATACAACCTAATCCCATCAGCTGGCCGGTCTCACCGGGGATTTTCAAGGAAAAGAGGTTCCTGATATGCCTGAGACACTTACGCAAGGTAGTCTGCCTGTAAGCAACTGCTACGTCCAAGTAATGCTGCTTGCCATGCTCGTCTACGGAGAATCCCTCGAAATAGATATGGCGGCCTGGCCCGAACTGCGGCTCCACAGGCCCTGGTATATAGATGGGCGACTTGAGGCCTAGGTCCGCCACCCCGTTCTTAATAACTTTGAAGTTGATCGTGATGACGCCGGCCATTTCTATCGCCCCGCAGAACGAGATTTCACCGTCGCCCTCTGTTTCGATATTAGCTTTTCCGTATCAACCTTTGAAGAGGCAAGACGGAAGAAATCTCAACTCACGCGAGAAGTGCAGATCGCCGACGGAAAACTTGGCGCCCGGGACATGAACCGGTAGGTACACCTTGGAGCCTCTACTCAGATTCTTAATGTCACAGTTGCCGCCGTGCTCGCCGCGACCCGGTATCGTCCGTGCTCCCTCCAAGGCAATTTTCTCCTTGAGAGCTGCGTCGGCCGCGCCGGCGTGCGCGCTTTTCGGCTCCGGCGGTAGGGCAACCTGTCTTTCAAGTTTGTTAGCCGAGATAAGCTCGGCCTCACGATGATTCCATGTCGCTAGGACCTCGGCGGATGGTGCACATCCCAAGATCCCCGGGTGGATTAGTCCTGCGAATTTCACGTGCGGGATATGGCGGGATGTAGCAAAGATGCCCTCGAAGTCCCAGATGGCCTTGGCGGCAGACGGGTAGATCTCGTCGAGAAATCCTCCACCATTTTCTTTGTGGAAAATACCGGTGAACCCCCACGGTTGGTCTTGGAATGGCTGGACGTCCATAATTTCGACCAGGAGAATATCCCCTCGCTGCGCGCCTTCGATTTCGAAAGGACCCGTCAGGCAATGTACACTAGTCAGGTCTACATTACGGATGTCGTCTGCACTATCATTGTTCCCAATCTGACCTCCGGTCCTACAAATGCATGTCAGTTTGTGCGAGGGCCGAGTCGGATGTAGCTCTTTGACTTGCCAGTCGAGACACTCAATCTTGACCGTCTCGCCATCTTTAACGGTACCAGCAAATGGAACTATCGCCGTGTCAATATATAAATCTTGGGGGATCTCGAGTGAGCGAACATATCTCAAGACATACTATCAGGATGCCATCTGTTCTTAATGCGAGACGTTAATTTCGGACGTAGCTCCAGGATCCTAACCGACGTGGCTTACATGAATATTTGCCTGCTCTGAGGCCGGTTTGTCCAAGCTAACCTTGCCAACGGTACGGATCTCAGTTCTACCCATGGTGAATATGCTACAATTGCCGCGCAGAACTTGTTAGGGCCTCTTAATAGTAACGTTATCCTCGAGGTAAGCTCGAACCCTAGCAGGTGAAAGATATGTGCTCAATTCATATATTGCTGAAGAAGATAAGGGTACCTGATGAGGCTATCTATGCTATGTTTATATGCTTTCGACAACAGCTACTGAGACATGACCCCGCATCGTGGTATGCGGAGATGTGCAACTTGCTGTACGCATCATGATATCAAACGCTTAGGTAGCAGTGTGCCGTCATATCGTGACGGCAGGGAGAGTACCAGACTTATTGATATGCTTACCTAGGTTACCCCTAGCGTATCGAGGTCTCCAACTATTCGCGCCCCCACACAACCTCCTCCTTATCGTACCTATCGAGGCCGAACATGGAGCTGCAAGCCTATGCACCTAGCTGATAAGGGGAGTTCTAAGCCGATGCTCGAGCTGTCCAAGGATGGGGAGATTCTCCGGAAAACGTAATTCGTGTGAGGAACAGGGCGCAGTTATCTCGGTGTTCTCACGACCTGCCCACTTCAGCTATAAAGCACCAAGATAACGATGACAGTTGGAAATAACTAATTCTGATTACTCGAGCTTCTCTCACATATCATAGCGATATATAGACCCGTACCTACAACTGGCCTAGGTAGCTTAGCCAGCCGAGAGGAGAATAAGCTCGCGACCTAAACCTCATGCCCCCTAAGCAACCGGCCATTACGCTATACGTCTTTCCTCCCTTTCTGCTTTGCTAATTCATCATATGATGGTGGTTGATCACCATGGATGGCGTCCAGGTTTGCTAGCGGGAGATTAAGAAATTCGTGTTTGTTCCTCCAAACCTGCTGGTTAGTCGCAAATTTCTCTACTTCCGAGGGGGACGCGTTCGGTGACGGAGGAGGATCTGTAATCTTGGTGATGAGATACGCCGTTGACGCCTCGGCAATGCCGTATATCAGCACGCCAAGTAGAGGAACGCGTAGAAGGGTGTAGAAACCGATGCCGAATCCGAAGAGAAGCCCCTCGCGGCTACGGAACCAATTCCGTTTCTGCTCCTTGGAAAAGTGAATACGGGCGAAGTAGGGCTCGAGTAATTCTCGCATCAGGCTGCGGGATGCGAAATAGGTCTGGAGAAATATAACAAGGTACCGCTTCGGGAGGAACACGCCCGTACCGAAGATGACGGCCGCCGGCCCTAGTCCCACAGCCTTGTTGAAGGTATAGAAACTGGCCGCCGGGAGCACGAGACGACCGATATATGGGACGTACGACAAGGCGAACACTGTTAATGAGATCAAAGCCTTGCGGGCAAAACGCCATAGGAACATGCTAACTGCCTCAGCGGTGCTGGTCGAGTGCGTGCTCCCGTCGCTCTGCCTGTACAGGCTGAGGTTAGGATAGTACATGTCCCGAAGCGTGTCGGGATCCTCGTGCTTATGCTTCTGCACATATGTCATATCAACCCACCGCAACGAATCCATGAACCTGCCATGTCATGTCAGCGCACCTTGCTGAGGAAATGAGAGTATACCTACATATTGTCTAACGTTGGCGTGAGGTACCTCATCAGGGTCATGAGGAATAGCGGGATTTGAAGAACGTGGTTGGCGATCAAGTCCAGTCCGTTTACCAGGGTATCGTCCCACGTAGCCTTGTCAAGGTCAAATATCAAGGATAGGAAGCTCAGGAGAAGCTTGATTCCAATGATCTAATGGTTGAAATGGTCATTTATACGTTGACTTGGATAAGAGCTAGTTCGGATCCTTACAGGGACGGCAATGGCCAAACGAATGGCAATGCCGGCACCAACAGCTATGGCGGCCTGCTTGTAGTGGGCGTTTGTGAATATGGCAGGGTTCTGTAGGGCTCGGTGGGCTAAAAGGGGGGAAGGAAGAGAAGAGTTGGTTAATTATTAAGAGGCATATAGATGTGTGTCAACGAAACATACCACCGACGAGCGTCAATTGAATGCCACGTAGAACAGCATTCAGGTCGAAGTGCGAGACGTCGAAGGCCTTTTTTAGCTCTTCCTTATCTAGCTTGTCCAACTGAGGCATTCTTCGTTCGGCCATCTTCGAGCTCATAGGTGAAAAGGGAGAGTGTACGATAGATGATGAAGTGGGTGAAGATTCGATAAAGCGAGTTTCTTTGTTGCCTTCAGGTTGTCTTACACGATTACATAATGTAGTCGGGAATGTTACTGATGACGACATCTATGTCAAACTCCTATCGATAAGCCTAAGCTTCTGCGCTTGGGACTTAGCCACATTCCCCCCACGGGCAATACGGCGTATTTCGCAAATGATTTCTATTCGTCCCGCCGAGCCATCTGCACTGCCACGAATGTCACGTCTTGGTGAGATGAAAGGTAACCCCTTTCAACAACTTATGGCACGCCGTATTCTACAGAGCAATGCGATTGGTCGAATGGCGTTCGCGAGGCTGAAAACGCCTGATATCGAATGCAACTAATCCTGGGGAGATATCTACCGCGTTGCTTCGGCCAAGGCAGAATGGTTTGTTTATATAAAGGAGGTTATAGCCGTTCATGGAGACGATTCGGGCATTGTATTGTGAATCCAGATAAATTGACAATTACGATCAAGTTCAAGTCAATATCGTATCTTCTCTGATCTCTCATACCCAACTTCTTTCAGCATCGTCGAGCCCTCTATTAACATGGAGGACGGGCAATACGTCAACGGCAGCGTGTGGTTCTATGCACCGAACAAGGGGGCGCCGGTGTTCTTCGCAGTCGCCTATATCGCTACTGGCGCTGTTCACTTCTGGCAAGCCGTGTAGGTGGTTTCTGATGCAATAGCCCATGACAATCAAGTCTGACCATCCTCTGCAGGCACTATAAGAGCTGGAGACTTACTGGTTTATATGTCTTCTGCGCGCTCCTGTTCGCGGTGGGCTTTGTCATTAGGGAGGTCGGCGCATTCGACTATTCGAACCTCCCCTTATATATCGCTAGCATCTGTTTGGTTTATGCTGCTCCGTAAGCTTCTCGTCTGTTACCCTGAAGATGTTTCTCACCATGCTCTTAGCCCCTTATACGAGCTAGCCAACTATTACGTACTCGGCAGAATACTTTACTTCGTCCCCTACTATTCTCCGATCCATCCCGGGCGAGTATTGACAACCTTCGCCGCAATTTCATCGGTCATCGAGGCATTGAACGGTGTGGGGGCATCGTATATAGCCAATCAGTCCTTACGGCAGGAGTTACAACAGACGGGCTACTCGCTCCTCAAGGCTGCCCTCGTGATGCAGTTTGTCGTCATAACTCTTCTCGTTACACTCGCCACAACATTCCACGTGAGGTGCCGGAGGAACGGGATAGACCATGTCAAGGTCAACCAGGCACTATTGACTCTCTACATCAGTAGTGCCATCATCATGGTTAGGTGCATCTACCGGGCCATCGAATTCTTCGACTACGCTGGCGTGAACTCCTCGTCGCCCGGATTCGACCGCTCGACGATAAGCCCTATTATCCGCTATGAGTGGTTCTTTTATGTGTTCGAGGCGACGCTCATGCTGTTAAATAGCATGCTATTGAACATCCGCCATCCACGTCGATGGCTGCCCAAGTCCACTAAGGTCTACCTCGCTAAGGATGGAATTACGGAAATCAGCGGGTCTGGGTGCAAGCAGGAAAGGAAATTCTTGGCCACGCTCTTCGACCCTTTCGACTTGCATGGGATGATTAAGGGCAGGGACGAGACCACACGTTTCTGGGAGGATAGTAGCAACACGAGGGAGGCGAAAACCGACGTCAACCTAGCGGTACAACAATAGGAGAAGTTAGAGCGAGGAGATTTCTACTGCTTAGACAAGCACGTACGCACCTTAGGCTGTCTAGGCGCCATAGTTTTTGCGCCTCAGTCATTAGAAAGAGTAGGAATAGCAAGAGACATGGCGGTGAAGGGTTACCTTGTTATGATGTGGCTGTCTTCTGACTGTTGAGAGTACCGGACGATTCCTATCGAGCGCGCGTTGCGCTAGATGCGTACCATACTTGGTAGTTGCCGGATGGTAGGGGTTCGATATAAGGGGGATTGACATATTGGATCCGTCAGGAGAGCCACACAGCACGGCGCCGTAAGCTATCGGCTCGTGCATAGTTGAGGTACACGTGCCTAGCTATACTATTTGTTTTGTTCGAAACGTGTCAAACAATCATAGAATAGCTCCTATTATAGAATTAAAACAATCTCATATGATCCCTCACCTCGCCCACCGTGTAATTTCGAGATGCTCGGTTGGCGTTAGAATGTGGGGATAGTTAAGGATATGATCATGATATTGTGGCGATCCTGATATTCGATGACGCTCTAGTTGGAGTTATGTTATCATATACCAGAGTGACTAACAACCTGGGCTAGTATCTAGAGTGCTCTGAAGCTGTCAGGGCGATCTCCACGATCAAGGACTTGATAGCCAACTAGAAAGTATGTATTAGGGACTACCAGACTAAAATTGCCATCATCGGTAAGCCGCAAGGTGTCGTACTTGATTTAGAAGTCATGGACTTATGTATTATTATTGCCTAACTAGGGAATTTTCAGACTACAAGGACGGGCCCTCAAGGCGGCGTCTCGGTGCCGATGATGTTCAACAATGTATTCTAGGCGGTGTCCGAGACCGAAGGAGTCCAGGGATGTTGATCCGATTCATACAAATTCAAGAGGTGGATGAGGTGCGGACAAAGCGAGGATCTTGTCGAAACCTCATGTGTAAGTAAACAAAAGGTTCACCGATAATACTGTCTTTGGGTTCAGTGTTCTTAATAGGCTGCTGGAGTATAGGTGATGTGGGGCTCTGTAATAACCTTGGAAGACTTGGATCGTTTCTATTTCTGGAAGTAAAAGATGATTCCAGGTGGTGTAGGCTATTTAAAGTGCCCTGCAATTACCTTGTAGGTACCTAGCCGTCTCCACAGTACAGTACAGCAGGTACGGTGTAGGCTCAGCGGGTCTCCCTTATTACTATGTACAACCTTAGAAGTACATACCTACCTAGGTAGGTACCTAGGTAGGTACCGTAGAGAATAATTACAATATTGTCAACTATCTCATTATGAGAACAGACCCATCGTCAGCCGCCTCGGATCGAAATGTATAGACAAGTAAATGAATGGACGAATGACCATCACGCATATGCTGACATGAAGGGCATGCTTAGGATCGTCGGGTTGACAGATCTGACCTGGGGCTTAACGAGAAACATTTACAGATTTCGTCTTATGATTATGCATATCCTCGAGACTTCGGACGAGTTACAGTCTCAAGAAGCGAGCGAGAAACTTCGTCGACAATCGTTTATCAGTACCAAATCATCTTGACAGGTATAATCTTCACCTTGGCAAAAGTTGGGGAACCACGGCTTTGTCTTCACTTTCTATCCAATAACCAACAAAACGTGTAAACATTTATGGTTAGAAAGTCCCGGGACAGGCGTGTGAGCACTGAACACAGCCCCCAGGGATCGCCATCCTCCTAACCTACGTGTTCCGCACCAAGGGAAACCGTCTAGGGGCTAAGTCCAGGGGTCATCCAGGCGGATCTTCTAGCTCGTTTTCCTTTTGGCTTGGACGAGGCGGAGCTGTAAAACACTTGGGACCGGGGCTCGTCCATTCACACATGCCACAATACGGGGGATGGCACAATGCGCAATCTGGGGATCGCTTCGCCATGTGTGCCGTTTCTGTCTCTCCTTCTCCTAGCTGCTCCTAACAGCGGTACCGGACACAAGGTACATACCTACCTATCTACGGTCCAACACACACACACCATGCTTTGATACCGTTGTCAGTCCCGTCGAGTTTCGCCCTGGTGTCTGTTGGGGCGAATCAACCCGGGAATCGAGCAAATCATTTCACCATCCCGCCCCTCTTCACGGCTCAATCTTCCTCATTGTTTCCCCAACTCTACCTGCCGTGTTCATGTTCAACCATCATCAATCCTCCTGTTCGCTCTCTCTAACCAGCCTCTTACGACGCGTGCCGTAGCCAGCTGCATGATTCGCTACTTGCACCCCTTTCTCGATCCCCCCCGTACTATTTACTGACATCGCGGCTTAGTCAAGTCTGGATTTGTTTCGCGAGGCTTATCATATTACACTCCACTAAAAGCCTACTCAGATCATCTTGGTTCTTACTGTATGTATGTACGAACGTACGTACCCGTAGGTGCCAGAGATCGTTGCATGATAGACGAATCTCCACTGGGGTTGGAAGTCACACCAGCCTATATTTTTGGCTCGCCGCACCGAACTGCCCTTTTCGATCGTCTCGCGTTGACAGCTTGGCACCGTACTAAAGCGGCTCACCCACCATATTCCAGACACGACGGCGTAGCCGTAGTTGGGCTCTGCTTCCTTCTTTATCAAGTCCTAGTCGCCGCTGTAGGGCCGGTTCTGGGATTCTTAAACCACCCTCTCTTCTCTTCTCTGGGAAATGTGGAGGACGGAACCTATCACCATGGATCACAGTCGGAACAACAAACCGATACAAAATGAACGCAACAACCTTTCCAAGCCACAGATTTTCGTGCAACTCGCATTCGGCGTATCGTGGTCTCAACGGCATACCCCGCAGACTCACACCGTGACCTACATGTCCCGTAACTTGAAGAACGCAAGGGATTCTGGGAACTTTCCCCGTCAGGTGCCCCCGCCGACCACTAACTACCTAGCCGTCCCTGAACACCGCCAGCAGTGGAGTCGAGAGCATTCGAGTCGACACCACCAGCAGCGACAGCAGAGTCGTCAACAACAGCAGCAGCATACTCATCAGTCCCACGCACCAACTCACACTCGAGAGCATGGTCGTCCCCGCGGCCAAACTGGCGACCAGCCTGGTGATCAGTCAAGAACGCGGCCGAGGCTCGGCTCGTGGAGTGAGACTCGAGGAGCATTGCATGAGCGAGGAAGGTCGGCTCCGCCGCCCTTTAATGGAAGCCCGTGGGATGTTTACCCTGCACCTACAGCGACGATATTTTCACATCACGCGCAAGCAGGCGAGGGGCAGTCACAGGCATGGAAGGCATTGCCGGCGCCACCTAGTCAATACCGGCTAGGAGAAGATGGACTACCATGGTCTGCGTGGGCGCCCCCAGCAGATTCTCAGGACGACGGCGGCGACGCGCTGCCTTACGCAAATAACCCAACGACGGTTTCCCTTGCAACAGAACGACCCCGTAGTGAAACTCTCGATAGAGCCCGAGAGCTCGAGTCGCTATCTTCGGCCATGATGACGGTGGACAACGGCTTCGAAAATCAATGGTGGTACCAAGGTCCAAGAGAGTCCGTCGGAAGTTGGTGGCCGCATGAAGCTGGCGAGGAGGAGGAAGACGACGAGGCGCGGACGTTAACTACGGCCGAAGCACTGCTATTGTCAAACTCGGAGCCTCCGTCGGCCTTGGAACCTGGCGACGACCATCTGGCAAGTCTACATGCTCTCGTATCGCCAATCTCGGATACGTCAAGCCCGGCACAGAGTTTTGCCCGACCTCTCTACAGATCATTGACGACAAGATCGGAGGAGTTATGGTTGGGAAGGTGAAGAGGCCTTGAGAGAAGTACGCCGTCCCCCGTGGGGTTTACATGACACGGGATACGAGCACCTGGAAGTACACATCTTTTCTTTGCTTCGATGCCCGGTCAACTCGGCGGAGCTTGATATCGAAATGGCCAATAGTGTTGCATACTTGTGCTGGAGCATTTGGTATGCAACTGGGCAGGACTAATTACGAAGGAGCATTTGCATACCATTGGGCGTTTTGAGTTGAGAGGTTGCTTTAATAACGCTAATCGAGGTCAACAGCGTGGAGGATATTCCCACAGAAGGCAACGGATTTAGGATATGTGTTTATTTATAAGGCTATTTGGCAAAAGTTTAACATAAGACGTCTATCGTGTGCTCTCCGTGTTTGGTTAATGACAAAATCCGAGAGGTTCTTTGCTGAGCTCTGTGAAGCAACACATCATCTACTATCCCAATATCGTCATCTATAGGGTCATGTACTAGAACGACGTCGAATCCTGCTTGGTTTTTCTCGGCAACAAGTATGAATACGAAACTATCAAATCCGCGGTGCTTCCCCAACGCACACTACGTACCGTCACAACATGAGTAAGATGTTGTAATACAATAGGACCTTGAAGTTTGCTCCTGACAAGCCTCTGCGGAGTCAACAGGGGCGTGTCTCTCACCAAGTCGAAACAAGGTGAGATGTTCCCCATGTCACAAATTGCTCTTAAGTCCGATGACACTGATTAAGGGGTTTATTTGCTGGTCCCTTTCCACCATGACACACGTTTACGGCGTGGGTTTTGGCAGCAATATGAAGCCAAATTACACCTGCAAGGCTTACCTTATGCTTTCACCGATGATAAATGACGATCATGGAAACATACGAGGCTTGGTGTCCCAACCACGTTATTATTAGCGTTTCCGTCTGTTCACCAGTGTTTCATTGCTCAAGCGGATGACAATGTAACGCTGAACCTGGCTTGGCCTGGGGCAGTTCCGCACTTTGTACGGGGGCATCTGTCTGCTATTGCGCTGCTTACAGAGCCGATACTTTAAATTAACAACTTATCTAACCCTGCTCTGGATGTCCTTCTTCGAGATTCAAGGCGATTAAAAATAGCAAGGCCAGTTGTTACTGTACAGTGTGGCTGTCGCCATCATGTTGTGAACCATTCTCTGGAAAACAAGATCGGACCAATATCCTTTCTACCAACATACATTCAAGATCTACAACGTCCCAAGTCGACACTAGCAGCGTCTCATCCAACTGTACGCTGCCGATTCGACGACGAGCAGCAATACCCCATCCGGAGCCGCCGGGGGTTCACTCCAGCAGTTTGTCCTAACCCGCACAGATCCTGGTCCATCTCTATCGCGGAAATCTTCGAGAACTTCGATGCTGAAACAACGTAAAAGCAACACCAAACACATTGCGTCCTCCGCCAACACTACCCCGTGGAGATAGGAGGTGGACACGCTTCACGAAACTTGGGCTTTACTTTTCCAGGGACGAGTTATTCAACCAAGCTACGTGCTAAGGTACCTAGGTAGGCGAGAAATTGCGACAGGAGTGAATGCTACGCCGCATGAGGCAGAGAGTTGAATACCGCCCGTCTCTCGCATTTTTTGCTACACACATGCTTCACTTCACTACACCAACAAGGATCAGCTTTCGTTACCAATGCCTTGCTACGGCGCAGCATTGGAGAAGAGTGTCGAGGCTCAATCAAGTCGGACAATGTTGCCGGAGCAGAGATGTGTAGCATTTAGGTAGGCTGTGCGCCACCAACCTCGCGTCGGACTTCAGATGTCATCCCAAGTATCCAACATCCCAATACTTCGGACGACCAGATGTATACATACACACATATCATCGATAGAGGCCCGAGAGTAACGAGCCCCATGATTGATTAATACTACTCGGCTGGCAGGCTGTTAGAAGCATCTTCGGTGCATCCCACGGTGGTATCCCCTAAGAACGCCTACCAGTCTGCCTTGAGCCTTTCTCGGTCCGTTTCGTCCCATAATTGCAACCGTCGCAATTATATATCCATTGACATAGTTAAGTTAGCCCCTCCTTTTCCTCTCCATTTTCCCTCATAAAGGGGCGCGGTGGGAAGAAGCAGCCAGTCCGTAGCAGGATAGTACATCTACTCTAGACATAGCTTACAGTACTAGTAGATCAGTGGCCCAGTCAGGCATAACCCAGGGCACACACCGACTCATGAAATGACTGACGAAGGACATTAACACATGCCGACTTGAACCCTTGCCGAGAATTCGTGGGCAGTCATAAGCCCCCGAATTAAGGACCCAAGGCCACCACTATCCAGCCGCCATTCCGTATCACTTAAAGTATCCACGGGTACCCATACATATTAGAACAAGGCATACATTCGCGAAACTCCTACGTGTCCAGCGCTATCCAAGTTAGCAACCATCATGTCGTATTTTTTGGGGGGTAACAATAGAAGGTTTATCTTTGACGGAAAAGTGACATTCATATTCGTGTACGTCGTCTCAGCATAGCAAAGCGCGGAGCTAACAGATAAGCCATCATGCCAAGAGGGCAGAACGAAAAATACGTATTACCCCGTCCATGACCCATCCATGCAACCTCAGATTCGCAGTCCAGCCCAGCCCAGTCCAGCCCAGCAACACTTAAATTATGTTAAAATCCCCCCTCAAAACGGGAACAATGCGTAGCTCGCCGGCGCATCGAGCTCTCGAAGAACAAGCCGCTCAGTCCCTAGCCCCGCTTTTCCATTCTATACACTGCCCACATACCGGACGGAGTCTCGCGGCTTCGATGGTCCCGACGGGGCAACCCACCGAGTGAAAAGAATGGAAGCAAAAAACGCCCGATCGCAAGGTAGCTGACGCCCGCGTATATGCATCCAGCCCCTTAATAATAGCCCATCAAGGGCAGATATCTCGTCGAGACCCTTGAGGTCCGTCTATCAACTACTTATATCGAGCTTTGCCACTATGAGTAACTAAAGTGAAAGAGAAGACAAGGAGGTCGAGAAGCGGGATATGGTATCTCTGCATAATCATGATTTGAACCGAAAGGAGAAATAAACAGACACAGCAGCAATGACACCGCCGAAAAGCCCGCACTCTACATGCTGACCTCCCGCTCTTCCTGGATGGTGGTTATTTCGCTACCGATAACCCCTCCCTCGAGAAGGGGCTGGCTTGGGGGAGGTATTGAAAAGCCCCTGGGACCTGTCGGCGTTGTACTAGCGTTACCGGCGCTGGGCACCACACTTGAACCGGACAACCTGTTCGCCGTCACGTTGGTATCCGTCTCGGAGGGCTGCTCATTGATCTCGATTGTGGGAACTTCTCGCTGTAATGGAGATGAGTGCACAGGCGAGTTAGACTTCCTACTCGTCGTGTCGCCGTTACCCCCGCGGGAAGAATTTCGTGGAGAGACCCTGCCCGTCTGCAACGTGTGATTAGTATAGAACACCGAAATAGGTTCATGTAGTAAAGACGGGCAACCAACCTGCTTTGCCCACCTAAGGCCGCAGCTGTTGCACAAGTCCCTTTGACCACTCGGGCCTCTCCGCCACTCAGGCGTGTTGCGAGTATGGCAGTTGGCACAATCTCGAACAAAATTTCCAACCCCCTTTCTGCGCTTGCGTTTCTTCTTGTTGGACAAAAGGCCGTGCAGTTCCTCGGCTAGCACCCGGTTCACCTTCTCCATCTGTCGCAGCTCGTACTGCCAGCTGGTACATCGCGTTGTCTTGAGTTCGTCGAAGATATTGTCATCTGAGGCAAGAGCCCTGTCTTGGTTACCTGGAGCCATAACGCCACCCGCAGCGGCAGACAAGACACCGGGACGATGCTCTTCCGTCATCTGGCCACCTTGCAACACGCTGAAGTTGGCTATTGTCTTGGGGTCGTTGGGCGAATGGCTTACAGAACCCTGCCTACTAGAGAGCGTAGATGCGGACGGTCCCATTGTTCTGGAGGACGCCTTGACTAATTTCGTCTGGGCTAGCAAGAAGGTCGGCTTCTGTCCCTCCGAGGCGTCCCCGGGATACATGATGGTATGGGCTTGGAGGACCTGGCCTCGACGATTCTGGACCTCGTGCTTGCAGGTGACTATACGCCCCCTTCTGGCTTTCTCGATGGAGCGTCCAAACTCGGTACGCGATTCCTTGCGCATCAGCTCCTGAATGCTGGTTCCCACAAGATTTTCCGGCTGCAAATCCAACAGAGATCGGACGTTGGCAGAGACGAACAAAAACATGCCAGATGTGGAAAGCTTTGTCCACAGCTCGCTGTCGCCGATGCCACCGTTTGACTCCAGCTCACGTCGGCTGAGCGCAAAGACCGGGCGCTTCCGGCCAACGAGGATTATGCACTTCCGACCCTTCCCCTGCTCAACAAATAGTGAGCCGTGACTTTCGAACCATGTATATCCGTTCTGTTTCCTTCGTATGCGAAATACTATGTTCACCGAACCTCCTGTAGTGGCGTCCTTGAGCTCGCGGGTAACAGGCACAATGTCAGAGGGATGGGATATGGACGAAATGGAGTTTCCAACGAGCTCGACGGCGTCGTATTCGAGTATGCGCTTGCAGGATGGCGATAAATAAAGGAACAGCCCTTTCAGGGATAATACGTGAACGACATCGTCGGCGTTCTCCAGAAGCATCTTGTCCCAGGACTGCCGATGCCAGTCCGATACAGATCCTTTCGGATTAAACTGTTGCAGTAGAGTAGAGACGTCATCGACGCCCAAGGTTTGTCCATTCTCTGGTTCCCACTGACTCGATGCAGGCGGAGTCCAAATGTACTGACCGATATCGCTGTGTTTGTAATTCACCTTCATAGTACCGGGGCCTTGGTGGGAGGCGATGGCGTCGGGGCATTCAACAAGATCGATCTGGAAACCAATAATGTACCTAATTTCGGAAGTGTCCCATGGAATAGGGATCATAGTTAGGAGATTCAAGAAAGGTTTGCCGCCCTTCCGGTAGTTGATCAAGCTCTGCTGGACTTCCTTGCCTTCTGCAATCTTCTGCTTGAGGTTGTAGACAGCCCCGTTATCGACGAATTCTCTTTTCGTTCCTGCTTCAACCTTGCCATCCGGTGCCTGGAGGAAACGACAATTCTGCCCAACTATCTCGTGTCGACTATACCCTGTCAGATTCTGAAAATTGTCCGAGACGTATATGATGGGACAGTCGTTCATAGTTACATCGCATACGACGAAAGCACATGACATATCGACAGCACCGAGATTGACTTGTGGGGCTTTCCGCGTGGCAACAAGCCAAAGAGCCTTCATCATATCAAACCCGCTCTTAGAATAGATGGTCTTCTCCTTGGCGGGGTGAGAGCCCATGGCGGAATTGGCTGTGATGACCGGCTGAGTCGCAACGACACTCTCCAGTGTTGTTTCTGTTGTAGTCGCCATCGGGGATTCGTACGAAGGCGTGGTTGACACGAGGGTCTGTGAAGGGACCTGGGGTGGGGGCTGCGGCGAAATACTAGATTGGAAGCCGTTCATCGCAGTATCAATATTGAGGGTTGCCTGTGGCGGGTTAGGTTGATTAGGCGGAGAGAACTGCGGAGAATTGTCCATGATAGTATCGTCACTAGTATCTATAGGCATGCCCGGGTTGGAGGTGTTTGGAACAGCACCCAGCGCGGTGTTGTCGTGTGACAGGTCCATGTTGAAGTCGGTTGGCAAACCGTCCATGGGGTTCGACGGAAATGCGTTGGACATGGCAGTCGCCGACGCGAACATGTTCATGGAGGGATCAGAGGCCATAGATCCCATATTCATATTGGAGAAGGCAATCATATTCCCTACCATGTCGGGCGAGAGCGTCGTAAAATCGTCCGTGAGCATGGCCGGGGAAGTAAAACTTGCTGAAGTCCCTGGCAAGGGTATGTTTGTGTTAAGAGTGGGAAAGCCAGTATTCATAGCATCGGCAGGAGAGTTGGACATGACACCAAACTGATAATCCCTAAAGGGACCATCGCTGTTACCGAACTCTAGCATGGACATCCTCCGATCAGCTTCAGTTTGTGGCATTTGACCCGGAAATTGCTGAGGCAAGCTTCGTCGCCTATGGAGCTCCTGGGAGTTGTTGCGGATGATATCGTCGAGCGAGTCGGCGCCCACCAAAGAAGCGCCCGGGTTTGTGGCCGTGACGGGACCGTATTGGTGCTGCTGGACGGGTTGGTTCAACGAGGCGCTAGTCTGGCGTCTCTGGTTTCGTTGCTGGGCATGACGGCGCTGCAGCTCCTCCTGGGAGAGCTGGGTGCCGAAGAAATTATCCATTCCGACCACATCTGTTATAGAGGAAGCAAAGTCGAAGTTCAGGAGCCACGGGGTTCCTTGCCCAAGCCGTCTCACAATGGTACCGCCTGAACGCTTTCGATTCGGACGACACACTAAAAACAAGTAGGAATAGATCGATACAACTGGCGATTCACAGCTGTTATGTACGAAGACGTCGGCGCACGAGAATAAATATCAAGAATCGTTCGAGATTGCATGAGGATTCGACTCGTAGATCGTGTCACAAGAAGAGATTGGAGTAGCACGGCTGGAAAGACGAGGTTGGTCAAGATACTGCGGAACATAACGCGATTATTCGTACGGTATCGACAACCATAAAGGTAAAATGTACCTCATTCGGATAGGATATACCTAGACGGTACAGAGTATGGCGATAACTACAGCTTCAACTGACGGCTGCATTCGGACCCGAAGTGGCTCCTCAAGACGCTGCCGTACACAGGAGAAATACCGGAGGGCCACGACGAGGAGCGAACACTCGAACGGACGGTCGAGGTGCTGGAAGCTCTGTAATTTCTAGGTTAGCTGGCCTATGCGGAAGGATGATGGGTAGTTGGTAGCGTTAATAAGCGAGAGGTTTTCGAAAAAGGACTCCCGTACTGGTAGGTAGAAGGTCCGAGGATGAAGTGCGGCCGACCGGGGTCAATAGAAGTATGTAGGGAAGGTGGTCGTCGATCAAGTCCCATTCGATCAGACTAGCGCGGGTACATTCCCACATTCCCTCTCAGTTGGGTCTTGTTCCGTATCGCACGGTTATTAATACGGTGCCTCTCCACATACGGAGACACTAGTTCAATAATTCAATTCAAGTTTAGGTTGAGAAAACCGTAATTGCCGTAACGGGAAAGAAACGTGGGAGGTGCATATAACGTATGCCGCTTAAATGGAACGCGGGGCAGGGCTAATCGCCAAGTACCTAACTTTAGGTACGTAACTCAATCGCGACGTGCGAAATCAAGGCGGAAGTATGCAGGTACCTACTACCCAAGTCGCAGCTGGAGCAAACATACCCGCCGCTAGATGTCTATGTACCTACCAGGTAGGTACAGTGTTAGATCTGCAGTCACGTGCTATGTATGTATGGCTTATAGACATACATGTAGCTTATATGAGCGTAATAGCGACTAGGCGCTTCGACTTAGCCCTAAGATTCATAGCTTTCGCAAGATAAAGCAGATAGCCTTGGAAGTGAGAGGATTTATTATTAAAAAGATTCAAATAAGGAGCTGCCGTCCGTTAGGTATATATTTTAAGCAAGGCACGTGACAACGAGGATATCATTTTGCATACATACGTACCTAGGTGGTTCACATATGTAGAAAAGAAGAAATATCACTTGCGCCGCACCTTCCATACATGTATCTACATAACCATACATTATGCTTGGAAAGAACACATTAGTACATAGTACACACAGCTTAGGCTGGTATAGGTAAGCTAGCAAGTACCCGGATGTATATAGGTAGCTAATTATAGTGGGGTATACGGGGCATTTGAGGCTGACCCTGCCACCCCAACTGCACGTCTGTACAGGTAGGTACATACCTTTTAGGTAGGTACCTCCTAATGTACCTGCCTTCGTCATTCACCATTGTGATCTCGTTCATCAAAAATAACACGATGAAGGAGTTTCGTTGTGGTCGAATAACTCCCTTTTTTTTCATACTTAACCATTCCTATCCCCGACATATTCCGACTTATCTGCTCTAACTTCAACAGCATGGATAAACGCTCAACTACCCATCCGCCTGTCTTTCCGCCTGTCTCGTCGACTGTCTTTGACTATAAGGTAAGTCATACCAGCTTCGTTATCTAAAATCAACATAACGGTTGTCACATCACTTGGTTCAGTTTCAACGTCACTTGTCGTCCCGGAACATATTCGACCGTACTATGGGCTAATTCTCGAGCTCGATGCTTGTATCGCTGCATATCGCCATTCCCTCCACCTCCAAATTCAACTCACCTTCCCACTCCCTTTAATCTATCCCCTCTCCAATTAACATCGAATGACGGCCAGGAGATGCCTTGCTGACATACCAGCTCAGGCATAATATCTCAACTGATCTCAATCTACACCACTTAGACCAACGGTACACGCCGCTTCTAGATTGGTCGTAGACAACCCTCGCACTGCGGACTACTTGTAGCATTGCATCAGCAAGTCCAATCATGGATGTATTACTCTATCGACCTAAGCCGAACGGCTTAGGGGTCGTTATGGACTTCCCGGCGCCACACCTTAGTGAAGGCATTTCTAGTGTTCTCTCTCCCGTGGCCAGTCCTTGTGCCAAGTCCGCAAATCCGGTCGCTTCTGCCATCATATCAGACAGGACTACTCCTACTTCTATCACATCATGGCCACCTTATAACTCGACCACTTCTACACCCGCTTCTACGATTACCTCCACTACTAGCCGTTTCTCTAATGCCAACAATAAAGTTGAAACGCCTCGTCTCACCCTATATCGTCGTGAGAATAGCACCTCTAGTACTCAGCATTATGGTTTATTCACCCCGACACCCGACCCGTCTAAGGTAGCCAACCAAGACGAAGGTCTAATGCAGCCTCGATTATCTCGGGGTTTGGGTATCGTTGCGGGCTCTTCTCAAGACGACAACTTCTCGCATGAGATACCACTAAAGAACATGCTGTCAAACCCGAAACCTCCGAAGATTTGTATCACTTCGAACTCTTCAGCTAGCGCGTTTACCTCGGATGAAATCGTTAACTTGTATCGTGGAGGAGTATTATCTATATCAGCGGCTAAACAAGTGGCTGCGAGATATCAATACTGGGGTTTAGTTGAGGCTTTGGAACGGCTTCCACTACTCACAGAGGGTGAAACAGCCCACGTTAATTCCAACTACTGTCTTCAGCAACGGGACAACTCGCACGTACTTTACCTATCTAAGCCCCTTTCTGAACAACAATCGGGAATTGATCTCGTAAAGGAACGCTTTTACGCCAAGTTGGAGCAACTTTCTACGGACACGAGACCTGTCCACGTATTTGTGGATATGTCGAACATCTTCATTGGATTTTGTGACACGTTCAAAATCTCGCGACGCATTCCGGCTCACCAACGGATCAAGGTTCCCTTTTCATTCAGAATTCTCGCCGCTCTGATGGAACGAGGAAGGAATATACAGAAGAGGGTCCTAGCGGGTTCGATGTATGCTGGCAAATCCCGAAAGAGTTGGCCACCTTACTTCCACGCAGCCGAGCAATTGCAATATGAAATGAATATCTATTCTCGCGTCAAGAAGCGCAAGATATCACCAAACAAGCCAAAGCGGCGAGGCAGAACATCGCCCCAGGAGAGAGTTCAGCCCAATTCCCACGAAGTGGTCGGCGATAGCGCCGCCGACTCATCCGAAGATGGGATGGTCGTCGAAGTC
The DNA here is from genome assembly GCA_022578875.1 of Hypoxylon crocopeplum. Lineage (NCBI taxonomy): Eukaryota > Fungi > Ascomycota > Sordariomycetes > Xylariales > Hypoxylaceae > Hypoxylon > Hypoxylon crocopeplum. Next base: position 27,838 of record MU399599.1, on the reverse strand, counting down.
AACGGTGAGCAAGGCGTTGACGAAAATCTTCATTTGAACATGATGGACGTCATGTGGGAGAACTTGGGCAATCCAGGAACAATGGTTCTTGCCACCGGAGACGCCGCAGAAGCCGAGTTTTCTGACGGGTTCTTTCGCTACGCTAGGCGAGCACTCGATGCGGGTTGGAAGCTAGAATTAATCGCTTGGAAGCGCACTACGTCTTTGGCTTGGATCAACTTGCAGTCTTCTGGCGAATTTGCCGGAATGTTCCAGATCATATTTCTGGACGATTTCCTTGAGGAGCTCCAAGAAGAAATGTTTCAGTGAAGCTTTGAATCATTGACTCACAGCTCACATCTGCAAAATGGTTACCGTTCTGCCGACTTCTTAATTCATGGATCTTGCACATATCCTATGTTTCCTTTTGTTCCCCATTTACGTTTACGACCATCGGATGAAACTTGGCGTGTATGGTGGTCGTTTGCGTCTGGACGACGCATAGCATTTCAGTTTCCTTCGAGGACCGACAATCTTGCGGAAAGCCACGGAATTTACCCTTCAGAGCGGCTATATTCATCCTATGTTGGATGACGGTAGCTAAAATCATCGACAAACATATATGCATTCGACTACTTTTCCTGGTCGGATTTGTAGATGTTTGCTACACGACTGGCGTTTCAGAGGACATGACGAGAAGAGAAAAGGACTAAAGGCGTATCGCATACAAGGACCAGGACCCGGACATGAATAGGCGGCAAAGAAGGGGGTTAGGATTTGGTAGCCTGGCAAGGGTTGGCGACTTGAGGCTCTGGAAACTGCTTTCGAAATTACTCTCTCCCTGGTTGGTCCGGTTGGTCAGGTAGGCCTTGGCTGGTAGCATTGGAGGGAAGACAGGCTTGATTTCACGGCAGATACCCTTGGCAAAGTGAGATGCCTATACGTATGTGGTATATAAGGCATGTTGCAGTCTCCACGTGCGTGGAATTGATTTATCATGGAATGAGAAAGGGGCGGGGCGAGATACCTACCTAAATATAGAATGCGGAAGTGCTTACGTCAGTGAAGAATATGCAGGGCATAGCTGCATAGGGAAAGGCTACTACGGATCCGTACAAGCCCACCGGCCCTTATCCCCAACCAACTACATAAGGTGGATCCATCCGTGGATGTAAAGGACCGGTACCTAAAATGTACACGGAGCTGATCAGCTCACCAACACAGTTGCAAATATACACGCTTGTCCTCCCATCATATTTAATCTATTCCATACAACCCCTTCACACAATTCGTTCCAACCTAGTCTGCCCGATAACATAATCGTCAATAACTACATAGCATTTCTCTCCCCTTTCTAGGTGCTGGCTGCGATCCAATGCCCTAACTCTCGACATCACATTCGTAACAAGCCGTGATCGCATCTTACTTTAAGAGGTGCAGTCAACCCGAAAATGGCAGCTCTTCATCAACCGCCAAGACATATCGTGATCGGTATTACTGCATTCTTTCTCATAGCCTGCTTCGTTCTCTTCACCCCGCGGTCAGCCCAAGTCGACCCTCACTCTGTCGGCCATAACCCTTCTCGTACCCAGCCAGCCTCTTCCTCGAGGAAGACCGAACGATTGTACGGCAAAGGCTACAGGGGCCACTCATCCCCCGCAGATATCAACCGAGTGGCCAACGAGACCCTAGGCTTTCAGAAGATCTTCGTTGTCGGCCTTCCGGAACGGACCGACAAGCGAGACGCCATCGCACTCACGAGCTCCTTGACGGGATTTGATGTCGAGTGGATCGATGGCGTGAAGGGAGAGGCGGTGCCCGATAAAGCCGTTCCATTTGGCGCCGATAGGAATAAACTATGGGAAACGAACTTGGGAAGTTGGAGAGGGCATATGAACGCCGTTCGCAGCATCATCGAGGATGGGCTCGAGTCGGCCCTCATCATGGAAGACGACATGGATTGGGATGTGCGACTGAAGCCCCAGTTAGAGAGGATTGCCCAGGGCGCTAGAGCTCTGCTCTCCTCCACCTCCAAGACGCCCAGCTCTCCATACGGGGACGATTGGGATCTTATGTGGCTTGGCCATTGCGGCGAGGTCTTCCCCGAGACGCTCGACGAGAATAAGGAGAAGCCTGCGGACGATCCCGGCATCCAATACATGTCGCGCAAGTTCGTCATAGAAAAAGATCTAACGGTGCCCCCCAAGGATAGGGTGACCGGCCTCGTCGACTTTAAGAGCCATCCCGAGTTCACCAGGTTTTTGCACATCACTGGCGCCCCAATCTGCACCTTCGCATATGCCCTATCCCAGAGGGGGGCCCGCAAAGTTCTCTTCGACCTGTCGGTAGATCACCTAACCGGTCCATTCGATAACGCCCTGGCCGGACTGTGTAGGCGAGCAGTCTCGACGTGGGGTACCAAGGATTCCACCGCCTCGGGCGATCGCGGACTCGATGCGAAATGTATTAGCGTAACACCGCCAATCTTTTTCCATCACAAAGCTAGGGGTCTCGTGAACGGAGACAGCGACATCCAGACGGTTGAGGATGGACAGATTCGCGAGAAGGGCAGGACGGAGAACATTGTGTGGAGCGCGAGGAACAACATAAGAAACATGATTTTAGGGACCCGAATGGAGAGCCAGTACGAATAGTGATTTATCTTTGGGATTGGATTCGACTCAACACCTGAACTAATCACACCTCAATCGAGATATTGGATCGCCAACGGATTTGCAGGATTTAACGAATTGAGGACAAGACTCCCAAAACAGACGACATACGACATTACGAAGAGAATACAAGCGATCGTCAGTGCGCACACGCAGCCCGAAGCTCAAGTTCGCTCCGCTTGCTTCGTCGCCAGATGAACTTGCAAGTCCTGAGGGCGCCGCTATGGGAGTCGTATTGAGCTCGCCTTTCTCATGTCAACCCAATGCTTGAGGCGGCAAAGACACGGCATATCATTCTAAAGCCACCCTGCTAAACTATTGATGGGGATTGCGATATACATCTCAACGGGCTCTCATTCTCGTCTCGCTAAAAGAGGTTTTCTAACAACCTCCCTTCAGTCGTATCCTTCCAGGGTATCGATCGCATGTCTCTGTAGGCAGTTGGATATCAATCATCGACTAAAGCGAGCGCTTTTGAGCGCTTGCCTACCTAAGTCCGTTAAAATATCCCCATCTTTACGGCGCCAGCTTCTTAAAATGTGGCGATCACAACCCTCACTGTCATCTCAATGACGTGAGTTTGGTTACAGGCAACCACATCGTCGCAGGTTGGTTCATGGATTGGCGCAACTCCAACTCGATTCGAAATCTTGCATGCCTACCTCATAGCTAGGTGCGAATCTAATTATATATGACCCTTCTCAAAGGCTTATAGCCTAATCTTTTATATAATGCGATTAAGATAGGGGAAGGTAGACATATGTATCTTGGGCGGCGGATGTCATGTTCTTGGCATACGGTATTGGTTAAATTCGGAACGAGATTATACTCGAAGAAACATATTTGGGAATTTATATTCGTCACATTCAACTAAACGTTCTATATTATACAACTCTTGTCGAGCCTATTCCGGGGGTTGCCATCCTGGCCAGTACTGGGAGAGGTCAATATTATTAAATCAAGTTACTTTTGTATTCACTTCTTCCTCTACCCACATTTTTCCTAACGCCCAAGGATTGCTTAGAGATGTGAACATGCAGCTGGCCCCGAACGTGGTTGCAGAGCGCCCCAGGCTTCAAGGGGCACCTCCACGACCGCCAATACCCCCTACCGCTTGCACGATGTCTGCCCTGATATCAGGTAACTGTCTCCCTCTGCCGGTTGGTTGGCCGATGAACTTGATTTCAGCCAGATACCGCAGATACCTTCCAACGTCTTCCCTAGTAATTCCGTATCCAGAGCTCTCGTCTATTCCTGTCCACCTGTCCCCATCTGCCTTCAGTACCGCAACTGCGTTTCGATCATCCAGCTCCGGAGCACGAGTAGTCGCCGGAAGGTCGTTCATGCAGAAATGCGCCAGCGGCATTAGCGCATGCTGTTCTTGATCCTTTTCCAAGGCACCCGCCGATACGAAATTCTCCAGCTCCTGTTTCCAGGAATCATAACTGACCTCTGGAGTCTTGTAGCCGTAGTACTCTAGGATCGAGAGATATTCGTTCATACGGAGACGTGGGTGGGCGGTGACGTGGATAACGTGCACTCCGCCCTGGAGAGTGTTCAGGGCAGCAGCAACAACCACCCGCGCGACGTGGTTCACCGGCACAGCGTTAACAGTGTTGATGATGCGGGGCCGTGCCGCCAGCTGTATACAGCCTTTCAGCATTCGGATCAGGAAGTCGTCGACGTTGCAGACGCCAGTCTGGGAATCGCCTAGCACATACCCAGGCCGGACGACAGAGCTCAGAAGGCCTCGCTTCCCAGCCTCCCGGACGAGTTGTTCAGATACCCACTTGGTCTGCCCGTATCCTGTACCGAGTCCAGTCCGGCTTCCGTTCATGTCGTCGCTTTCCATAACAGAGCCCTGTCCAGTCCTAGTTTGTTCCTCTGACAGTTTGATGTAGTAATCTGTGTCGAGGACGCTAGTCGAGCTTACGAAGCAGAAGACCTTGGCCTTCCCTTCGTTACAGAGTTTCATCGCATCGATAGTCGACAGTACATTGGATGCCATCATATCTTGGTATTTTCGGATCCAATGGACGGTGGCGCCGTTGTGTATCACGACATCGACTTCCTGGGCTAAGCGCTTCCAGGTCGAATCATCAATTCCCAGCTGGGGCTTTGATAAATCACCTACAACTGCGCTCAATCTCTCGAGCCAGCCGTCACGCCACAGCCCATAGCCCTGGAGAGAACGGCGGAGTCGCTGGAGCGCTGCCCCCGAATCCTTAACGCCTCGCACATGTGCGATCAACCTGACGCCGCGGGATGTCCGGTCGAGGATATCCTTCACGAGGTATGATCCCAAGAACCCGGTCGCTCCCGTAAGGAAGATCGTCGTATGTCCCGATGAAGCGATAGCCTCGGGGTCGGCGGGCTGGTATTTCTCAGGTAATTGAGCCAACAACTCGTCCAGAGATTTTGTATAGGCTGGATCACTCTCCTCCACGTCGGTGCCGGCCTCGCGAGCCCTCCTCTCTACATGGGAACTGAAACTAGCGAGATCGGGGTGCTCGTAGAAGGTGTTGATAGAGACATCTGCACCCATGCCCTTCCGAATCTCGAAAAGAAATTGCTGGGCCAACAGACTATGTCCACCTAGGTCGAAGAAGTTGTTTTCTCGTCTGATAGTTCTCGGGTTAAGACCGCGGATGAGATCTGCCCACTTTTGGGCCACCGTCTGCTCCGTCTCCGTCAAAGATTGCCAGCCCTTGAGATCCTCTTCCGAAGCGTCTTCGACGCGCTCGGCGACGTCTGGGAACGGAAGATTCGGCTTGTCAACTTTACCGTTAGGGTTTAAGGGGAGATTCTCGAGAACAATGTAGATGCTCGGTACTGAATACGCCGGGAGCCTAGACCTCAGGTGGTCCCGTACCTCCGTCTCCATGCTCCGATATTTTTTCAAAAAGACGCGTGTTGGTCCCATCTCGACGCCCTCATCTTCCACTTCTTCTAGCCCTCTGGCAGTAAGCCAACGGCGCCACTCGGCTGCTTCCGGGACAACGTAACTGACTAGGGTTGGTTCTTCGTTGCGGTCTCGTCGTACGAGTGTCTTGCAATCTCGAATCAGCGGGTTTTGGCTCAGGTTGCTGTCTATGTCGTTGAGCTCGATACGGAAACCACGAATTTTGACTTGGTCATCAGCACGGCCTGTACATTCGACGTCGCCAGATTCAAGGTAACGCCCTAGGTCCCCGGTGCGGTAGAGCCGGTCCCTTGGGCCCTTATAGTGTCGTCGCCAGGATTCGCTCTTACTTATCTTCCTGTCTGCCTCAACCCAGTTCTCGTTGTCGACGAACCAATTCATCAGGAACTTCTGCTCATTTAAGGACTGGTCCCCAAGATATCCCCTAGAAACGATGTGGTTAGCGAGAGTGGAAGGGGCTTATGAATCTAAACTCACTCAGCAAGCCCGGCGGCCCGGACAAAGATCTCTCCTACCTCCCCGGCTTGGCACAGTCGGGACCGATTCTCCCTGTCAACGACTAGGAGCTGAACATTTTGCATTCCTTGCCCAGCTGGAACGGTGTCCTTAAGTTTATCTAGAAAGCCAGGGTCCCTTGCCCGGCTCGGAACTTCGTAATAGCTGACGGCCCGCTGAGTTTCTGTCGTGCCGTACATATTGATGATGTTAGCATTCACTGCAAGCTGCCTGAGGGATCGGCACTGCCTAGTTGTGAGTACGTCGCCAACAAAGAAGACGTGTTCGAGGCTGGGAAATTCGGCTGTCGCGCCGCCAACCAAGATCTGACCCATTGCTGGGGTGAGATGCGTAACGGTAGGTTTCATGTCACGCATCCACTCGGCAAGTTTCTCGTGCTGTATGTCTTCCTTGGACGGGACGAGGAGTTGGGCACCGAGAAAGAGCGGTGTGAAGATATCCCTCTGTACAGGGTCGTGGGCGAGGCCAGAAAGGAGGGTGAATCTACTCTCGGACGATAGGTTGAATCGTTCGGCCATCCAGCCGAAATACCTCGTCAGACTGTAATGGCGGCCAAGGACTCCTTTTGGCCGTCCTTCACTTCCCGAAGTGAACGACAAGGTAGGATTCGAGTCGGGCCCGACAATCACACCCGGGGGCGACGAGGCAAGGTCTCGGATGTCACTGAAGATGTCTTGGGCGTCAACCAATCCCCCGGAAAGAGAGCCGTCATCAAGAAGGCGTAGCTCAGGCACTTGAGCTTTCAATTGAAGCTCTTGGTCAACATAGTTTTGTACCAAGTCAGCCAAAGGGCCATTCTCATCGGTTGCACGGCCAATCTTGATTAGAGCACGGGGCTGAGATACCTCAAGGTAAATCTTCTGCCTGGCTGGGGGGTATGCGGGATCTAGGACAGTCATTGTGGCCCCAGAAGCCTAACACAACGTCAGTCGGAACAAGATTCCTCAAGGTAAACCCGGTACTACAACATACCAGAACACCCATCAATGCGACTACAAGGTCGACTGAGCGATGCGCCCAGATCATGACGACATCCCCGTTTGTAATGCCGGCATTGTGAAGATACCAAGCAAGAGTGTTAGAGGCCTCGTATATCTGGCGGTATGTGAAACGTCTCTCGGGTGTTGTAGATGATCTCGTCTCTAAAACGCAAGTATTTTCCGAGTACTTCTCGGCTGAGGCCTGGAACCGTTCGTGAATTGAACCGACATAGCCCGACCAGTCAAGGTCGGCCGTCGGATCTGGTAGGTAATTCATGAGGTCGGTGTTCTATTGTTTTTCTCGACATAGGAAGAAAAAAAAAAACAATTGACATTGGTAGTTGGTAAAGAAGGAAGAGTGCACGTATGTTGACTCATCTAATAAAGTGTACGGTATGTGTTTAATGAAGATTATGATTTTTATAACAATAAGCTATCCGATAACGGATTTAAATTTTAAAAAATTTAAGGTTATTATGATAATTCCCATTATCAAATAATTCCGGTTATTGGATTAGGTTAGCATCTATCGAGTATTAATTCATTTAAATATAAACAAAATTTGATTCTCAATTACCTAGGTAATAAGGACGGTTGAAATAGTTACGATATACGCATGTCTTAAAGTTATGGCCTTAATAACTTTATACAGTTCTATGCTCTGTTTAGGAGCAAAGAGATGATATCTTGGATAGACATAGTCAAGTAAATGTAGAATCGGCGTCTGAACCAGAAAGGCCAGTGGGTTAGATAGGTATGGACCAGGCTTCGGACAACGCATGCATCTATCATGTCGGCATACCCATCCAGAGCATCTTGAAAGTATAGATAAGAAGAGCGTTTACAAATAGTCTTTCACAGCCAAGGTCGTCGGTCGTCCCTGTTTTTGCTTGTTAGCTAGAGCGCAGGGGAATGGAAACTGCCGTCGATATTCTGTTGCGAAGCTCGTTTCTAGTCGCGAGTCTTCTCCAGCCTTAAAGTTACACTGACAGGGAGGTCATGAGAAGCAAGACCGATGATATCGCTCTTAGCGGACTAGAATACATTTGGTATGTCAGTATCGACGTCGCCCTGATCTATAATTGCAAACACCAGGTTTGGTGTCGGTGTACCTGATAATCTCCAAATGGGGATCTTTGTCTGGAGCCCACGAGTGCTGTAGGAACTACAATCATGTAAAGCGCCGTGTTCAGCTCGAATTTGGTCGGCAATATCCCGAGTCATCTGAGCTCTTCCGCATTTTCCCTCCACCTAATAATCAAAGAAATGTTGTCACTGTCCCACTGAGATATAGGCTGGTCACATTGTAATGATGCTGGAGGTATTCTCGCACCACTCATGCGGCTAACGGCCAAGCGCAACCCGGCCCAGCCATGAGTAACAAGTTAGCACAAATTGAATCAGCGTAGCAGAAGAACTATGTGACTATTTTTCTGTTGTTGCAGTGCTAACATTCTCAGAATTGATAATGTTGTCGTTGAGAGCTCCGTAACGGCAGCCCTCAAAGCTCTAACCCGTGGGAAAATGGGGCATACTGCCAAGTGCTTGGCAGCCGCCATCACCTGGCCTCTCAGACATCCACAGAATACCGGTAACACCTTGCAGTGTTTGCATTCGATCCATAAGCTCAGTGGATTAATATAAGTCCGAGTTACTCCGCTTAGCCTTAATATTTTAATTTTCTTCTGCAAACTAAAAACTGATACCCTTCTGTTGAGTCTAGCATAACCACTCGTTCTTATACTTCTAAGCCTCAAAGTCATCTTTATTGTGCTGGGATCTTTGTTGTGCTTAAGATCTAGTCCGAAATGGCTGGTGGTATCGAGGTGGCTGCGGCGCCTCATGAGGCTTTTGACGTGAGTTCAATCCTCCCAAGGAGTAAGACTTATCGAGCACTAACTCCGGGTTATGCAGACAATCCTACTCTTGGACTTCGGAAGCCAAACTTCAAATTTAATCCTCAGATGTCTTAGATCGCTTAACGTGTTCTGTGAGATATTGCCCTGCACCACCAAGCTCGAGGACCTGACTTGGTCGCCTAAAGGAATCATCCTTAGCGGAGGTAAGCGTCTTGTTGACTTCACTCGCGACGATTACCGACCTAGTGCCTAGGTCCCGCGTCCGTACAGGATGTGGGCGCTCCTCGTAAGTTTGTTCCATCACATCCCAAAGGCTCGTGGGCTGACTTGGCAAAGACGTCGATCCTGCAATCTTTGACTTGGGCGTACCCATCCTTGGAATCTGTTACGGTTGCCAGGAGATTGCTTGGCGAGCAAGCGCTGATAATGTCGCCCCTGGCGAGGCGCGGGAATATGGCCATACGGTATGTATACTTCGCCAAGGTTTCCTCGGCAACTTCCCTGCAGTTTAGGGTGGGTTAGGGAAAGTGAGTGGTGCTAATCTATTGACAAAAGGATCTTACTATATACCAAGTCGGTGGCTCCGACCATATCAACCGACTCTTCGAGGGTCTGGGAGAGACAATGCACGGTAAGTTGCCCTCATATAGCGGACCTTCGATTCCTCAATGGATCGACGGGTTATAACTCTAACTGTTGGACAGTCTACATGAGTCACTTTGACAAGCTCGTTCGGTTACCTGAAGACTTTGTCGCGATCGCCCGCTCGCAGAACTCGGAGTTTGCGGGAATTGCCCATCAGACAAAGCTAATTTATGGTGGGCGCTCTCTGGCTTATTGCCTTACCTCTTCTGGCCATTACACGACAATCTGACTTGAGGTGTTTGTAGGAGTCCAATTTCACCCCGAAGTCTCTCACACTCCCCACGGTATAGAGATATTGAAAAACTTTGCCGTCGGTATTTGCAAAGCTCGACAGCATTGGGTCATGAGCGACTTCATCGAACATGCGATCACGCGTATTCGCAAGCTCGTTGGCGACAGAGCTCAAGTCATAGGGGCTGTCTCGGGCGGGGTCGATAGCACGGTAGTAGCTCGACTAATGCAGGAAGCTATTGGTAATTTTGTCAGTTCCAGATGTTGCGGCGTTAGCTAATTTATAACTAGGCGAGAGGTTTCATGCAGTTCTCGTTGACAACGGGGTAATGCGTCTCAACGAATGCCAAGAGGTACAGAAGACGCTCCAGCAACATCTCGGTATCAACTTGACCATTATCGATGGGTCGGCGCTGTTTCTTGACCGCCTAAAAGGCATTGCCGAGCCCGAAACGAAGCGGAAGATCATTGGTGGCACCTTCATCGACTTGTTTGAGCAGGAGGCCATCAGGATTGAAAAGGAGTCCGAGAACATCGTCAATGCTGGCAAGGTGGAGTTTTTCGTCCAAGGCACCCTATACCCAGACGTCATCGAGTCTCTGAGTTTCAACGCCTCGGCAACTATCAAGAGTAAGCATACCCGTCTTTATAGATTGCAGAATTCACGCTCCCGGAAGCATATACTCCTATCTTTTCCCCTACTACTAAAAAGCGTTGTTTAAATACATGTTTACTGACTGTAAACATAGCACATCATAATGTGGGCGGCCTTCCAGCTCGAATGATGAACGGCGTGAGTAACTCCTAGAACAGAACTTGAACGTGGCAAACGACTAAATTGAATGACAACAGCAAGGCCTCAAGTTGATCGAGCCCTTAAGGGAGCTATTTAAGGACGAAACCCGGAAATTTGGTCGACAACTGGGTATTCCGGAAGAACTGGTCATGCGTCACCCGTTCCCAGGACCGGGCATTGCGATTAGAATCATCGGGGAGGTCACGCCCGAACGTGTGGCCATCGCCAGGAAGGCGGATCACATCTTCATCTCCATGATTAAGGAAGCAGGCATTTATAACGAGGCAAGTACACTACTCTCGACTGCGTTGCTTCCGATCGACTGCTGACTTTCAATCGTAGATAGCTCAAGCCTATGCCGGCCTTGATACCAACAGAGGTATATACCTTGATAGTCTGTCCGTTCGGACGTCTTAATAAACTATCCCGCCGTCGAAGTAGTATCTTACTAATGGTTAATTTCCGTTCTAGCTGTTGGAGTTATGGGCGATAGTCGTGTTTACGGTATGTTAATATTCGGTGGCGTCACTTGAGCGATCAGAGCTAATGTTGATACACAGGATATATCATTATCCTGCGCGCTGTTGCGTCAACCAACTTCATGACTGCTGAACCTTATGAGTTCGATTTCGGATTCCTGAAACAAGTTGCAAGGAGAATTGTAAACGAGGTTGACGGGGTCTCTCGCGTGACTTACGATATTACGAGCAAGCCTCCTGGTAACTTACATACATGTCGATTAGGATCTTTCAGTCGCTAACACCTTGACAGGTACTATCGAGTTGGAATGATTAGAAATATGGAGGTTAGTGACATAGAAGGAACGGCCTATGGCCAGGGAAGCCACGGCTTATGGCCCCTTAGCTTTAGCATATAGTTCTTTTCGTTATTCCATAGATATTTATAGAAAGTAAGCTTTTATATAATATTTAATTAATCATTTATTTAACTAAATATTATATTATATTATATTATATTAGAATGATATATTATATAACGTATTATTTATAGTAATATTTTTTTATATTTAATCGATTAAAATTTTTCGAAATTTATTCGAATTAATAATTAATTAAAATCGTTAAATTTATTTAATTTAATTTATTTTCCTTTTTTTTTATATTTTAATTCGATAATATATAAAAAAAACTTTATAATTTTATTATATAATTTTTAAAAGATCCGAAAAATAAATATATAATATAAGTTAAAATAAAAAATAAAATTCGAATTTCGATCGAATAATTTATTATCGTTTATTTTATTTTAATTATTTATAATATAATAAAATAATACGTTATATAAGATATTATTTTAATATAATATAATATAATATAAAAGTTTATTTTTTATAAATATTTATAAAATAACGAAATAAATTATATATTAAAATTAAAAAGTTATAAACCGTAATTTCCTTAATTATAAATCGTTTTTATTATATTATTATATAAAAATTATATATTAAAATTAAGTTTTATTATTTATATTTAAATATAAAAGTCGAAAATTTCGCGTTACGATTTAATTTATAACTTAAATATTAACTTAATTTTTAAATTAAATAAATAATTCGTATTAAAATCGAATATAATTTAATTTATTAAATCCGTTTAATTAAAAGCTTTTAATTAATATAAATATTAAACCGATATATATTTAATTAATTAAATTATAAACGTTTAAATTATATTCGTTTAATAAAATATAATATAATAAGAACGGTTTATAATTAAAGAAATTATAATTTATAACTTTTTAATTTTAATATATAATTTTTTTCGTTATTTTATAAATATTTATAAAAAGTAAATAATATAATAAAAACGGTTTATAACTAAGGAAATTACGGTTTATAACCTTTTAATTTTAATATATAATTTTCTTTATTATTTTATAAATATTTATAAAAAATAAACTTTTATATAATATTTAATTAATCATTTATTTAATTAAATATTATATTATATTATATTAAAATGATATATTATATAACGTATTATTTATAATAATATCTTTTTTTATTCGATCGATTAAGATTTTTCGAAATTTATTCGAACTAATAATTAATAATTAATTAAAATCGTTAAATTTACTTAATACTTATATTTATATCCGATTATTTATTTATTTAATTTGTTTTATTTTCTTTTCTTTTTATATTTTAATCCGATAATATATAAATAAAACTTTATAATTTTATCGTATAATTTCTAGAAAATCCGAAAAATAAATATATAACGTAAATTAAAATAAAAAACGAAATTTAAGTTTCGATCGAATAATTCGTTATCGTTTATTTTATTTTAATTATTTAATTATAACTTAATTTAAATAAATCGTTTATTCGATCGTTTATTTAAATAAATAACGAAAACCTTAAATTATATTTTACCGAATAAAAAGTAAATAAACATAATTTTATTTTTCGTTTAAAGAAATTTTTAACTTATATAAATAAGTTTTTATAAATTAAAACGTAATAAGAAACGATCGAGAAAATCTAATAAAAAGTAACGAAAAAAACAAAAAGTTATAAAGAATTAATTATATTTTCCTTAAATATATCTTTTAATTAACCTTTAATATCTTTTATTTAATTTATTTTAATTTATTTTTCATTAAATCGTCGATTTATAAATTTCTAATAAACGTTATAAAGATTTTAATAAATATTATTATTCCGAATAAAATAATTATTATCCGATATTTTATAATCGGAAATATTTAACGTATTAAAAAAAAAGGAACTTTTCCGATTTATAATTTTATAATTAGATATTTCCTTATTAATTAAATATTCGATTATTTTAAATTTATATTTTTTTTAAAACGTATTAAGTTTATAAAATTTTTTTTTATAAAATAAATAACTTTTATTCGGAAAAATATTCCTTAAAAAAGGTTAAAATTTATAAATTAATCGATCGTAATTTTCTTAATTAAAACGGTTTATTTAAGATTCCTTAGAATTTTTTTTTATATAAGAAAAAGAAAAGTTTTTCTTATTAGAAAAAAAATCTTTCCCGTTATTTAATTAAACCGTATTTACTTAGATCGCATTTATTTAAACCGTATTTATTTAAACTAACGAATTTACCTAAATTAACGTCGAAATATCGAATTAAATCGTTTCCCGAATTTTATATTTCGGTTAAAATAAAAGTATATAAATAATAAACGGAAATAACGGAAATAACGGCGATATTAACGATATTAATAACGATAATAGAAACTTATTCGTCGTAAATTTATAAAAAAGTTTATTAAATATTAAATTATTATATAATTTATTAAATAATATTTTATCGATTTTCTAAATTTAATAAAAATTATAATAAAATTAATCGGCGATTTAAAAATAGAAATTTATTTAAATCGATTATATAAAAATAAAAACGAATATAATTTATAATAAAAATAATTTCGTATAAATTAGATAAGATATATATTAACGAAACGTATATTTTTTTATATATAATATAAACGAACATTCGTTTAATATCTTTCGTAAAAAAATTATATAAAAAGATTTCTCGTAATTATTACGAAAAATAATATAAAACTAATAAAAATCTAAATTATTTCCGGATATATAACGATATTTTAATGGTAATTTAAATATTATTTTAGAAATAATAATTAAATAATATAAAATATTAATAACGAAAATATTAAAAGCTTTTAAAGATTTAAACCTAATATTTAACTCGGAATATATCTAAATCGAAATAATCCGAATATAAATAAAATAAACGATTAGATTATATAAAATAATAGGAAAAAATACAACGATATAATAAATATTAAAAGTATATAACTTAATATATTTTTTTTTACGATAATTAATAATACGATCGAACGATATTTTTCTTTTATGTTTAGAAAATTAATTAAATTATTTAGAAAAAAAATAACGGTTTATAAAAATACGTTAAAAATATATAACATTATAAATTAATTAATTTACTTAACGTTATTAATTAATTAAATATTAATAAATCGTTAAATATTAATTATAATATTAATATTATTTTAAATTTTATCGTTAATTTTGTAAAGATTAACGTTATTTATATTAAGAATTTTATATAATATTAATAAAATAAATTAAGCTTTATTTAAAAAAGTAACTTATTTTAATAAATAATATTAACGTAAAAATTTTATATTAACGAATAATAATTATAAAAGTCGCGGAAATAATTATAATAACGATTATAATAACGGTTATTATAACGATTATAATAATCGTAATAATAATCTTAATAACGGTTATTATGGATATTATTATAACGGAAATTTTAATAAAAATTATCGCGACGAAAATCGTGGAAATTTTAATCGTTTCGATAATTACGACGGAAATCATAACAGAAATCGCGGAAATTTCCGTGGGTTTTACGATAAATAATAATAAAATAAATAAGTTAAAATAAAATTAAAAAGAAATATTTTATAATTCGATAACGAAACATTAATAATAGAAAATAATAAAGAAAAAACGTAAAAAAAATAATATTTTTAAAACGATAGTTATTTTTTATTTAAATATATCTTAAATAATAAAGATAATAATTATAACGTAAAAAAATAAGTAAATAATAATAATAATTTTACGTATATTATTAATTTCGTTAATATCGAAATCGATAAATTTAAAACGAAATATTATAAATATAATAAAAATTTTTCTTTTAGAAATAAATTAATAACTTACGTTATAATAAATAATTATTAATTCGTAAAAAAAAGTAAAAAAAAGGTAACTTTTATAAAAAAAATAATATTTATTCTAAGTTTAATTTTTAAGAAATAAATATTAAAGGAAATATATTATATAAATATTTACGAATAATATATAAATAAAAAGAAATTATACGAAATCTTAATAAATTATATATATTTAGTAAATAAATATAATAAAATATTTATTAAAAACGATAAGAAATTTCTTATAAATTTATTATATATAAAAAAGTTACGAATGATTTAAATATAATCGAATAAAATAAAAATCTAAAATAAATATCGATATATTTATTTATATTTTTTAATAAAATTTTATAAACGTAAAAAAGTTCATTTAATATACGTTAATACGGGAATATTCGATATAATAATTAATAAGAATTAATTAATATTTTATTACGATAATTATAAAATATTAAGATTTAAAAAAGCTTATAAAATTAAAAAAGTTATAAAGTTTATAACTTTAAGAAATTAAACGGAGTTTTATATAATAATATTTATATATATAAACGAAAAAAACGTTAAGTTATTAATTAAAATAAAAGCTTAAGTTTATAATAATTTAGAATCGAAAATATTCTTAAGAAATAATTAATTTATTTTATATAAAGTAATAATTAATTATTTTAATAAAGTTATAAATTTCGAAATATACGAAAACGTTATAATTTCGGTTTAGGTTTTACGTTAAATTAAAATTATTAATAAAAAGGTAATAATAAGTTAAAATTTAATGATTTAATCAAATTTAAAAAGTTATTTACGAATCGAATATAAAGAAGTTTTAAAGTAAAATAATTATAAAAACTTAAGAAATTATTTTTTCTTTATTAATATCTTAAGCGTTATAAATATTTTGATTTCGATAACGATATCGAAAATGATATTAATGGTAAATAATATCGAAAATATAATGAAATTCCGATAGAATTAAAAGATCGAAAAGATCTAAAATATAAATGATAACGGGTATTTTTAAATTAATATTAAGAACGTTTTCGTAATATTAACCGATTTATTTACCGAATTTAATCTTTCGAATAATATATATTATATATTTCTAATTATATCGTTAAAACCGGAAAGGATTAAATTATAAAAAAAGGTTATAATATTATTAAAATCTTAATTAGATTTAAAATTATCGTAAGCTTTTCTCGAAAATATAAATATAAGGTTATCGTAATTATAAAACGTATTATATATTTAGATAAAAGATAAAATATATATATAAAATATCGATTATTTATACGTAAAAAAAAATAAAATATATTTTAAAAAAGTTTAATATATAAAAAAGTTATAGAATTATTTAAATATTAGAAAAAAGTAAAATATAAGTAAACTTAATAAACGATTAGTAATAATGTAAATTTCGTATTCAAGCGTATAAATTAAAAATAGAAAATAAAGTATTTTTAAATAAAACGTTTATCGAAATATATAAATACGGAAAAATAGATTAAATAAAAAGATTAATTCTATTTAAGAACTTAATCTTTATCGTATAAAAAACGGTATATAAAATATAAAAAGGAAAAATAATGGTAAATTTACGAATATTAAACGATATAATAATTCCGGATATATATTTTTTATTAATATAAAAAGATATTATTGTTAATATTAAAAAAAAGATTAAAATTATAATTATTAACGGGAAAAATTTCTTTTATTAATTATTATTATATAGCTTTTATAAGGATAAGATATTTATTATTTTATTTAAAAAATTAGAAACGTTTAATATAATATTAATAAGGTTTAAAAATAGTTTATTATATATATAAAGATTTATAAATTAATATTTAAAACTATATAAATATTTTTATAAAATTTATATAAACGATATAATTATTTTTAATAATTCTTTAAAGGAATATTTTTAATATTTAAATATAATTTTAAATTTCTTTTAGAAAATTAGAATTATTTTAACGTTAGAAAAGTTATTTATAACGTATAATTTAATTAGATTATTAGGCTTTTTAATTAATAATTTCGGAACGTTAATTATAGAAAATCGCATAGAAATAATAAAAAAGATTAAGTTTTTATAAAATTTAAAAGATTTAAAGATATATATCGGATTTATTATATAATTAAAGAAATATATATTATAATATTAGTAAAAGATTTTATTTTTATAAGAACGAAAAATATTAATATTAACGGAAAGAAAAATTATTAGAAAATTATCGTTTAGAAATAAAACGGCGAGGAAAACGTAGATTTTTAAACGTAAGTTTACGTCAATAAAGAAAAAAATCGAATTATTTTAATTTATATAATATAATTTCGTTATTAAGATATATCTTACGTATTAAAATCCGAATCGTATAATTTTTATTAAGTTAAACGTTATAAAAGAATATAAATATAGAATTATAATATTTTATATCGAAAAGAATTAAAATAAAACGAATATTTATCTTAATATTATTTAACTTATTTAATTTTTAAGTAAGGTATTAATAAAGGCGGAAAAGAAATATTAAACGATAAAATTAAAAATATTTTATTTAATATAAATATATCGTTATTTACATTTATAAATTTAATTTAATAAATAAGATATAATCATTTTTATAAATTACGTAATAACTGGGAATATTATAAAATAAAAAAACCTAATAATAATAAATATTATAAAGAATAATTCACGTTTAATTCTAATATTAACATATTTAAACTAATATAAACTAAACGTTAAATATATTTCCGGATATTTAAATTTAATATTAAACGTGTTATTACGTTTATTTATTACGAATAACGATAAAAATCGGATCGAATGAAATAACGAAATTAAAAACGAATTAGATAATTTAATAGATTTTTTCGCTTATATAATAACGATAATAAAGCTAAACGAGGATTTTAAATCTATTTTAATTAATAGTTATAAGATAGATTAAAAATACGGAAAAATCCTAGAAAATTTATAAAAAAAACCGGATAAAAAGAATTATCGATTCGAATTAACGAACGGCTTATTATATTATATTATCGATTAATAACAAAAGAAATTAATTATTCTAATATTTTATATTAAGAAAATATTCGAAATTATTTATAATAAGAAATATTATTTCAGTTTCTAAAAGATAGTAATAAAGATATAAAACTTTATTATAAATAAATTTATAAAGAAATTACGTAATTACCTTAATTATTATCCCGAATATATCGTAAATTATACGAATCGAAAGAAATAATTTAACGAATTAAAACCGATTATAAACAATCTTATATTATATTATATCGTTATTATAGATTTTATTATTAATTTATCGTGAGTTAAATCGAAGAATATATTTTAAAAGATATTTGGATATAATTATTACGATTTATTAATAATATATACGTATAAGTTTTCTAAAAAAACGATATTTATACCTGGAAATATAAAATATAAAGCATTAAAATAAGCCGAAATTTATTTACGATATTTAATATTTTATAATTAAAATATATTTAAATATATAATATCCGATAAAGATAATAAGTTTATATTTAAATTCTGGTAGATATTATTTATATATTCCGATATAACATTAAATTATTTAATAATATAATATCCATAATTAAATAAATAAAATAAACGACGGAATTAAAATATAAAAATAAATATACGCTTTTATATCTTAGTATTAAACGAATTATAAATAATAATTCTACCGTTATTATAATATAATATAAATAATATATTATCGATAGTTTTAAAAAGGTTATTAAATAAGATAATTTTAGGTTTTAAATTTACGATATTTTTTTCTATATTATAAATATTATATAACGCAATAAACTTCGAAATATTAAAGAAAGTATATTAATAAAAGGCCGAAATAACGATTAATTTCGTAATAGTAATAAATAAGATTAGATACGATAAAAAATATACGTTAAGAAAATTTAACGTTAACGAAAAAGTTTATTTAAAGTTTTATAAAAGATATTATTTATTAGGTTAATTATTACGTAAATATTTAAATTAAAGAATAGGCTTAATAATAATAATCTTTAGAATAAAAAACTTAATTTATAAATTGAATTTTTTATGATATTATAAAGTTTATAAAATAATATCGATAATATATTTAGAATTAATATTATCCGATAAGGATATATTCTTAAGAAAGAAATTATAATCTAATTAAGTTTATGTAAACGAGAATAATAAGGAATAGAAATCTTTCGAGATCGAGAAATTCCTTTAACGTTAAATCTTTAAAATAAGCGATAAATCATTATTAAAATATCTAATAAAATAAAAAAACTATAAGGTTATATATAATTAATAATATCCGTGAAAAATATTGATATAAAATATATTAAAATTTGTTCGAACTTTTAATTAGAAAAATAAATTATTATTAAAAGAATTGAAAAAGAAAAAGAGGAAATAACGTTTTAAATACCGTTAAACGATTTAGTTAAAATAATATAACCTATCCCGAAAATAAATATTAAAATATAAATACTAAATAAACGAGTTATTATAATCTTTTAAGCTTTTAAAAACGTAAACGTTTTAATTTCTTAAAAAAAAGAAGAAATAAATAATATAATAAAAATAGTTTATAACTAAAGAAACCACGGCTTATAATTTTTTAACTTTAGCATATAATTCTTTTCGTTATTCTATAAATATCTATAGAAAATAAACTTTTATACAATATTTAATTAACCATTTATTTAACTAAATACCATATTATACTATATTAAAATAATACGTTATATAATATATTAATAAACTTTTATATAATATTTAATTAATCATTTATTTAATTAAATATCATATTATATTATATTAGAATAATATATTATATCGCGTATTATTTATAATAATACCTTTTTTTATCTAATCGATTAAAATCTTTCGAAATTTATTCGAACTAATAACTAATAATTAATTAAGATTATTAAATTTACTTAATATCCGCATTTATATTTACATTTATACCCGATTATTTATTTATTTAATTCGTTTTATTTTTCCCTTTTTTTATATCTTAACTTAATAATATATAAATAGAATTTTATAATTTTATTATATAATTTCTAAAAGATCTAAAGAATAAATATATAACGTAAATTAAAATAAAAAACGAAATTTAGGTTTCGATCGAATAATTCGTTACCGTTTATTTTATCCTAATTATTTAATTATAATTTAATTTAAATAAACCGCTTATTTAACCATTTATTCGGATAAATAACGAAAATCTTAAATTATATTTTATCGAATAAAAAATAAATAAACATAATTTTATTTTCCATTTAAAGAAATCTTTAGCTTATATAAATAAATTCTCGTGAATTAAAACGTAATAAAAAACGATCGAAAAAATCTAATAAAAAGTAACGAAAAAAATAAAAAGTTATAAAAAATTAATTATATTTTCTAACTAATTTTCGATACCTTTTATTTAATTTACCTTAATTTATTTTTTATTAAATCGTTAATTTATAAATTTCTAATAAACGTTATAAAGATTTTAATAAATATTATTATTTTAAATAAAATAATCATTATTTAATATTTTATAATCGGAAATATTTAATATATTAAAAAGGAAAGAACTTTTTATATTTATAATTTTATAATTAAATATTTCCTTATTAATTAAATATTCGATTATTTTAAACTTATATTTTCTTTAAAATATATTAAGTTTATAAATTCTTTTCGTATAAAATAAGTAACTTTTATTCGGAAAGGTATTTTTTAGAAAAAATTAAAATTCATAAATTAATCGATCGTAACTTTCTTAATTAAAACGGTTTATTTAAAATCCCTTGGAATTTTTTCTTATATAAAAAGAAAAAGAATTTTTCTTACTAAAAAAAAAGTTTTTCTCGTTAAAAAAGTTTTTCCCATTAAAAAGAGAATTTTTCCTATTATTTAATTAAATCGTATCTAATTAAACTATATCCATTTAAACCGATAAATTTATTTAAATTAATATTAAAATATCGAATTAAATCATTTTTTAAATCTTATATTTCGATTAAAATAAAGGTATATAAATAATAAACGAAAATAACGGAAATAATAATAATATTAACGATAATAATAATAATAATAGAAACTTATTTATTATAAACTTATAAAAAAGTTTATTAAATATTAAATTATTATATAACTTATTAAATAATATTTTATCGATTTTTTAAACTTAATAAAAATCGTAATAAAATTAATCGATAATTCGAAAATAAAAACTTATTTAAATCGATTATATAAATCCAAAAATGAATATAATTTATAACGAAAATAACTTTATATAAATTAAATAAAATATATATTAATGAAATATATACCTTTTTATAAATAATATAAACGAATATTTATTTAATATTTTTTATAAAGAAATTATATAAAAGGATTTCTTATAATTATTATAAAAAACGATATAAAACTAATAGGAATTTAAATTATTTTCGAATATATAACGTTATTTTAACGATAATTTAGATATTATTTTAAAGGTAATAATCAAATAATTTAAAATATTAATAACGGAAATATTAAAAACCTTTAAAGATCTAAATCTAATATTTAACCCGGAATATATTTAAGTCGAAATAATCTAAATATAAATAAAATAAACAATTAAATTATATAAAAAAATATATATATATAATAATATAATAAATATTAGAAATATAATAAATATTAGAAATATAATAAATATTAGAAATATAATAAATATTAGAAATATAATAAATATTAGAAATATATAATTTAATATAGTTTCTTTTATAATAATTAATAATATAATCGGATAATATTCTTTTTTTACGTTTAGAAAATTAATTAAATTATTTAGAAAAAAAATAACGACTTATAAAGATATATTAAAAATATATAACGTTATAAATTAATTAATTTATCTAATATTATTAATTAATTAAATATTAATAAACCATTAAATATTAATTATAACGTTAACATTATTTTAAATTTTATTATTAACCTTATAAAAATTAACGTTATTTATATTAAGAATTTTATATAATATTAATAAAATAAATTAAGTTTTAATTAAAAAAATAACTTATTTTAATAAATAATATTAACGCGGAAATTCTATATTAATAAATGGTAATTATAATAATTACGGAAATAATTATAATAACGGTTATTATAACGATTATAATAATCGTAATAATAATCTTAATAACGGTTATTATGGATATTATTATAACGGAAATTTTAATAAAAATTATCGCGACGGAAATCGCGGAAATTTTAATCGTTTCGATAATCGTAACGAAAATCGTAACGAAAATCGCGGAAATTTCCGTAACTTTTATAATAAATAATAATAGAATAAATAGGTTAAAATAAAACTAAAAAGAAATGTTTTATAATTTGATAATAAGGTATTAATAATAAAAAATAATAAGGAAATTTTTTTTTTTTAAAACAATAATTATTTTTTATTTAAATATATTTTAAATAATAAAAACAATAATTATAACGTAAAAGAATAAATAAATAATAATAATAATTTTATATATATTATTAATTTTATTAATATCGAAACTAAAAAATTTAAAACGAAATATTATAAATATAATAAAGATTTTCCTTTTAGAAATAAATTAATAAATTATATATATTTAGTAAATAAATATAATGAAATATTTATTAAAAATAATAAAAAACTTTTTATAAATTTATTATATATAAAAAAGCCATAAATAATTTAAACATAATCGAATAAAATAAAAGTTTAAAATAAATATCGATATATTTATTTATATTTTTTAATGAAATTTTATAAACGTAAAAAAATTTATTTAATATATATTAATATAAGAATATCTAATATAATAATCGATAAAAATTAATTAATATTTTATTGTAATAATTACGAGATATTAAAACTTAAGAAAACCTATAAAATCAAAAGAATTATAAGGTTTATAACTTTAAAAAACCAAATAAAATTTTATATAATAATACCTATATATATAAATAAAAAAAACGTTGAATTATTAATTAAAATAAAAGTTTAAGTATTTAATAACTTAAAACCGAAAATATTTTTAGGAAATAATTAGTTCGTTTTATACGAAATAATAATTAATTATTTTAATAAAGTTATAAATTTCGAAATATATAAAAACGTTATAATTTCGGTTTAGGTTTTATATTAAATTAAATTTATTAATAAAGAAAATTATTATTCGTATTTTTAAAAGTTATTATCGAGCTTTATTTATATTTTAATATATTATTTAAAAAGTTAATATTTAAAGTTAATATATTAAGTTATCCTTTTATATAATTAGGTTAATATTAATTTAATATAAATGTAATTTGCTTTATTAGATTTATGTAATTAAGAGTTTTCGATTAATATAAAAATAAAGCTAAAGTATATCATTTTAATAAAGTTTTATTAATTTAATAATTTAATATATAACCGTTAAAAATAACACGTAATATTTTTTTTAATTAATGTTATTTTAAGTAATTAATTTTATATTTATTATATCGATAATTTTCGAAATATATATTATAAAAAGTTATAAACTAAATTAATTAATTTATATTAAAATAGCTATTTTTATAATATAAATATTAACCTAAATAACTATAAAATTACTAAGTTATTAAACTATTTTTTAATAAGTATTTAATTTATAATTATTAAAAGATATTACGTAATACCTTTTAAAGTAACATTATTTAAACTAGTTAAAATTATATTAATTATATTAGTAACTTTATAACTAAATATTATAAAATGATATAATTAAAATTAATCGATTAATAATTAAACGCGTTTTTAAACGATATAAGATTTTAATTTATATATTAACCTTTAATTAAATTATAAAAATATAGATTAACAGATTTTCTAAGCGTATAAAACGCTTAACGTTTACGACGTTTATTAAGGATATATTAAAATACGAATAAAACTCGATAATAACTTTTAAAAATATAAATAACAATTTTTTTAATAAAAAGATAATAATAAATTAGAATTTAACGATTTAACCGAATTTAAAAAGTTATTTATAAATCGAATATAGGAAATCTCAAAATAAAATAATTATAAAAATTTAAGAAATTATTTTTTCTTTATTAATATTTTAAACGTTATAAATATCTTAATTTCGATAATAATATTAAAAATGATATTAATAATAAATAATATCGAAAACGTAATAAAATTCCGGCGAAATTAAAGGATCGGAAACCTTTAAAATATAAATAATAACGGGTATTTTTAAATCGATATTAATAACGTTTTTATAATATTAATTTATTTATTTATCGAATTTAATCTTTCGGATAATATATATTATATATTTCTAAATATATCGTTAAAATTAAAAGGGATTAAATTATAAAAAAAGGTTATAATATCGTTAAAGTTTTAATTAAATTTAAAACTATTATAAGTTTTTTTCGGGAATATATATATAATACGTTATATAACGTATCATTCGAATATAATATAATATAATATTTAGTTAAGTAAATAGTTAATTAAGTATTATATAAAAGTTTATTTTCTATAGATATTTATAAAATAACGAAGAAAATTATATATTAAAATTAAAGGATTATAAGCCGTAATTTCCCTGGTTACAAACCGTTTTTATTATATTATATATTTTTTTTTCCTTTTTAGAAAATTAAAACGTTTACGTTTTTAAAAGCTTAAAAGATTATAATAACTTATTTATTTAATATTTATATTTTAATATTTATTTTCGGGATAATCCGTATTATCTTAACTAGATCGTTTAACGGTATTTAAGGCGTTATTATTTCTCTCTTTTTTTTTTTTTTAGTAATAATTTATTCTTTTAATTAAAAGTTCGAATAAACTTTAATACGTTTTATATTAATATTTTTTATAAATATCATTAATTATATATAATCTTATAATCTTTTTATTTTATTAGGTATTTTAATAATAGTTTATTATTTATTTTAGAAACTTAACGTTAGAAAAACTTCTTAATTTTGAAAGATTTCTATTTTTAATTATTTTTGTTTATTTAGATTTAATTAAGTTATAGTTTTTTTCTTAAGAATATATCCTTATCGAATAATGTTAATTTTAGGTACGTTATCGATATTACTTTATAAATTTAATAATATCGTAAGAAATTTAATTTATAAATTAGGTTTCTTATTTTAAAAATTATTATTATTAGGCTTATTCTTTAATTTAAATATTTATATAATAATTAACCTAATAAATAATACCTTTTATAAAGCTTTAAATAAGCTTTTTCGTTAACGTTAAATTCCTTTAATATATATTTTTTATCGTATCTAATCTTATTTATTATTATCGTAAAATCGATCGTCGTTTCGGCCTTTTATTAATATATTTTCTTTAATATTTCGAAGTTTATCGCGTTATATAATATTTATAATATAAAGAGAAATATCGCGGATTTAAAACCTAAAATCATTTTATTTAGCGATTTCTTTAAGATTATTAATAATATATTATTTATATTATATTATAATAATGGCAAAATTATTATTTATAATTCGTTTAACGTTAAAATATAAAAACGTATATTTATTTTTATATTTTAATTTTATTGCTTATTTTATTTATTTAATTATAAATATTATATTATTAAATAGTTTAACATTATATTAGAACGTATAAATAATATTTATCAGAATTTAAATATAAATTTATTATTTTTATCGGATATTATATATTTAGATATATTTTAATCGTAAAATATTAAATATCGTAAATAGATTTCGGCTTATTTTAATATTTTATATTCTATATTTCTAGATATAAATATCGTTTTTTTTAGAAAACTTATACGTATATATTATAAATAAATCCTAATAATTATATCCGGGTATTTTCTAAAATATATTTTTCGATTCGATTTACGACAGATTAATAATAAAATCTATAACGATAATATAATATAATATAAAATCGTTTACGATTAACTTTAATTTATCGAGTTATTTTTTTCGATTTATATAATTTATAATATATTCGGGATAATAATTAAAGTAATTATATAATTTCTTTATAAGTTTATTTATAATAAGGTTTTATATTTTTATTATTATTTTTTAAAAACCGAAATAATATTTTTCGTTATAAATAATTTCAAATATTTTCTTAATATAAAATATTAAGATAATTAATTTTCTTTATTATTAATTGGTAATATAATATAATAAGCCGTTCGTTAATTCGAATTAACGATTTTTTTGTCTGGTTTTTTTTATAGATTTTCTAGGATTTTTCCGTATTTTTGATCGATTTTATAACCGTTAATTAAGGTAGATTTAAAATCCTCGTTTAATCCTATTACTATTATTACGTAAACGAAAAGATTTATTAAGTCGTTTAATTTGTTCTTAATTTTATTATTTTATTCGGTTCGGTTTTTATCGTTATTTATAATAAGTAAACGTAATAATACGTTCGATATTAGATTTAAACGTTCGGGAATATATTTAACGTTTAATTTATATTAATTTAAATGTATTAATATTAGAATTAAATATAGATTATTCTTTATAATATTTATTATTATTAAGTTTTTTATTTTATAATATTCCCGATTATAACGTAATTTATAAAAAGAATTATATTTTATTTATTAGATTAAATTTACGAACGTAAATAACGTTATATTTATATTAAATAAGAAATTTTTAATTTTATCGTTTAATATTTCTTTTCCGCTTTTATTAATATCTTATTTAGGAATTAAATAAGTTAAATAATATTAAGATAAATATTCGTTTTATTTTAATTTTTTTCGATATAAAATATTATGATTTCGTATTTATATTCCTTTATAATGTTTAATTTAATAATAACTATATAATTCGGGTTTTAATACGTGAAATATATCTTAATAATAAGGTTATATTATATAAATTAAAATGATTTAATTTCTTTTTTTATTAGCGTGAATTTATATTTAGAAATTTACGTTTTCTTTGTTATTTTATTTCTAAACGATAATTTTCTAATAATTTTTCTTTTCGTTAATATTAATATTTTTTATTATTATAAAGATAGAATCTTTTATTAATATTATAATATATATTTCTTTAATTATAAGTTTTATAAGAATTTAATTTTTATTATTATTTTATACGATTTTTTCTAATTAACATTTCAAAACTATCGATTCGAAAGCTTAATAATTTAATTTAATTATATATTATAAATAACTTTTTTAACGTTAAGATAATTCCAATTTTCTAAAAAAGATTTAAGATTATATTTAATAATTAGAAATATTCCTTTAAAAAATCGTTAAAAATAATTATATCGTTTATATAAACCTTATAAAATATTTATATAATTTTAAATATTAATTTATAAATCTTTATATATATAATAAATTATTTTTAAATTTTATTAATATTATATTAAATATTTCTAATTTTTTAAATAAAATAATAAATATCTTATCTTTATAAAGATTATATAATA